>JAJGOT010000120.1:0-12500 GCA_022457155.1 Cladopsammia gracilis | reverse complement strand
GAAACTTTCGCGGAGTTAATACAATTTCTAGACGATAAAAGCCTTTCCCTCGTAATGAGAGATGCACGGGATGACGGTAGGAAAGCATTAAAGATCTTAAGAACGCACTACGCTGGTACAAGCAAGCCTAGAGTGATTTCATTGTACACAGAACTGATGTCGCTTGTGAAGTCGGCACACAAGACAGTGACAGACCATGTCATACGAGCAGAAACTGTAGCAACAGCTCTTAAAAATGCCGGTGAAACCGTGACGGATAGCTTCCTCATAGCGATGGTACTAAAGGTCTGCCAGAAGAATACAAGCCGTTTGTTGTCGTTATTACTCAGAGCGAGAAACAACAAACATTTAGCGAATTTAAAGTTGCCTTACGAAGCTTCGAAGACACTGAGCGAGCCAGTGTAGCGACGGGTAATCACTCAGTAATGAAGACGGAATACAAGCAAGAATCCCAGTCACATATCGTCTGTTTTCAATGCGGCCAGCCAGGGCACATTGCTCGTTTCTGTAATAGTAAAGACAAGGGCAAGAACAGACGGGGACAATGGTGCAACACGTGTCATAACTCATAACACAGTGACAGAGCATGTCGACGCAAAGGGAAAAATAAGACTGACAAAGTTAAGCAAGCCTCCGAGACTTTGGAGGATTCTGGTGAGGAAGTGGAGCATTCATTTACATTTGAGACCAACGCCTATGCGGGTGAAGGCGCTACTAGGAAGTCAAATACTCTACTTGTGGACTGTGGTGCGACTACTCACATCATCAATGCATGATGAGTCCAAATTCAGCAAATTTGATGACAAGTTCACATCTGACAAGCACTACATTGAGCTAGCAGATGGGACACGATCTAACAACGTGGCACTCAAGAGGGGAGATGTTGAGATAAACATCATGGATACCACTGAAAAGCATGTCAACGCGACACTGAAGAATGCGTTATACATTCCTGCATACCCTCAGAACATATTCTCAGTGCAAGCTGCGACTGAAAGAGGTGCTACAGTAACTTTCAATACAGACTCTGCTGAATTAGTTTATAAGGACGGTAGCATGTAAAGGAGGATATTACCATCTTCCCAGCATGCTTTGGGAAAAATTCGGGTGAATGGCTTCCGGTGAAACCGAAGAATGCACGTATTTTAGACAAAGTTGTACATGGATTTCCTCGCTTAAATGTAAAGGCATCGAAAGAAAACAGTGCGAACCTTATTCCTCTATAAATGATGTGCCAGGAAATGTTTTTCTTAGAGTGGAGTGAGCCCGTTGAAAAAAATTATCGTGGTATAGTTTGACTGTTGTCGTCCATGTCTGTTTGTAGTCATCGGTAATGCATATTTTAAATTGGTTGGATCGATTCAAAAAAGGCGAGTCAAAAGCCAAATAATACCCAATTCCAGTCATTTAAGATATAAACTTTCTCGAAAACCTCATTGACTCCAATTGACTCCACGATTTCATCCCAAATTTTGAAGTTGAAAGTGATCTATTTCGGCGGCTGTTTGTTTTAATCGGCGTTTAATTGAAAGTGACTACATCTGGAAAGCTCCAAGTTGCGCGTCGTTTGTGAGAAGATCTATTTGCATTTGTGGACCGATTCGAGTTTTATTTTGGTCACAGCAAAATATAAGATGAAATGAAGCTGAATGATTACTGCTCGTGCCATAGAAAAGTCAGAAAATAGCGAGAAAAGTGAAGATCGATTTTGAACTAAAAATAACAACCGTAAACAAACACAGCAGGACAGTCACGTACTGAGTGGTTGAGCTGAGTAGCTGTTGTTTTATATTTTTATTAGCGGGAATTATTTCACCGGCTCTGTTCACCAGTGTTAGATTCAATAAGTCAAAGCAAGCAAATATTTCCAACTGACCTCCAACCTCAACGGCGTCTGTGTACAATGGGCTGCTTGCGGGTCGCCGCCGTTTGATAATATAGTTTGCTTGCAGTGCATGCCGGGAAGATGGTAATATCCTCCATTGAAAAACATGGTAGACTGTACTATCTCAGTACCTTCGACAAGAATGACTCTGACTATGTTAACTATACATGTGATCTAAAAGGTTGGCATGAAATACTAGGACACTGTAATTTTGAGGACATCTTGAAACTAAAAAATGTAGTGGAAGGTATGAAAGTAAGCAATAGTAGTTCCAGTAAACCTCAGGATTGTAATATTTGTATTAAAGGAAAGATGACCCAAAGTAGGAATAAGAATCCTGATGTGCGCGCTACTGTACCATTAGAATTAGTTCACAATGATCTAGCTGGACCTATCGATCCAGCCTCTATAGAGAGGGTTTCAGATATTCCATAGCTTTTACGGACGACTATTCAGGAGCAATTTTTGTATATTTTCTGAAAAGTAAGAATGACACAGTAGCTGCAACAGAGAAATTTTTGGCAGACACAGCACCATACGGTGAGGTCGAATGTATTAGATCGGATAATAGCAGTGAATTTATTTCTCAGAAAAATAAGATAAAGCATGAAATGTCTGCACCCCATTCCCCCCACCAAAATGGAACGGCAGAGCGACACTGGTGAACCCTGTTTGATATGGGAAGGTGTTTACTCCTGCAGGCCCATCTCGGCAAGGGGTTTTGGCCTTACCCAGTAATGACAGCTGCGTACAAACGCAATCGGTGCTTTAACAACCGCTTAAAGCAAACAGCGTACTTTGCTATCACTGGCAAGAAGCCCAATCTGTCAAACATGAGAGTTTTTGGATCTGAATGCTATGCATACAAGCAGAATAAGAAGAAGTTTGATCCCAGATGCACAAAAGGGATTTTTCTTGGGTATGATAAGGGGAGTCCTGCCTATCTGGTGTATATCCCAGAGACGGGCAAGATTATGAAGTACAGGGTGGTTAAGTTCCCTAGAAAAGGGGTGGAACAACAGACCCAAACAGAAAGTTCGTTGCCAAGTGATGATTTTATGCCATCACAACCCAATACTTATCCTGATACTACTAGTGTATCTGATATTGACAGATCCGGAAAGGCTCCGGATAAACTTGCTGAAGGACCAGAGGCTAAGAATCAAACCAGTCCTACTTCCCAGCCTCCCGATGAAAGTGTGAGACGTTCTACGAGAGAGAGAATCCCCCACCAGCCTACCTGAGAGTTTATGTCACAGACCTGGAGGATAATGATCAGGTATTAACAAGTGTAGACTACTGTTACAAATTTTCTGCTTTCCCTCATACCTACAAAGAGGCTATGGAATCGCCTGAGTCAAGAAATTGGGAGGCAGCGATGAAGGAAGAGATGAATTCTCTAGCTGAGAATAACACATTTACTTTATCTGCTCTGCCAGAATGCAAACATTCAGTGGGGGGACGTTGAGTGTACACTATCAAAGAAAGTTCCACCTGTGCTAGAATTTTCAAAGCAAGGTTTTTTGCTAAGGATTACAGTCAAGTGAGAGGTGTTGATTATCAGGAGACCTTTGCACCAACTGCTAATCTCACATCAGTGCGCGTGCTAATGCAAATAGCAGCACAGCATGATTTGTTTTTGCACCGCATGGATGTGAAAACTGCATATCTCAATGCCCCTACTGATTGTGAGATCTATATGGATCAAACTGAAGGCTTTGAAGTTCCCTCAGGGAGAAAAGGGAAACTTGTGTAAAAGTTGAACAAGTCTCTGTATGGATTGAAGCAGTCGGGTAGCAACTGGAACCATGTACTACACTGTTTCTTGCTGGAGAACGATTTTGTTCAGAGCCCTGTTGACAATTGTGTGTACACCAAACAAGTTGGAAGTGGACTGGTTGCTATGCTTGTCTGGGTAGACGACATAATTATAGAAGGAAGCGACATGGTGCTAATGTCTGAAGCAAAAGGGATGTTGAAGGAGAGGTTTCATATGAAAGATCTGGGTAGACTTTCATATTTCTTGGGTATTTACTTTGAACAAGGAGATGGCTTTGTAAAAATGAATCAGTAGAGGTATATCACTAAGGTACTTGAGAGATTTGAGATGTCTGATTGTAAGGCAAAGCCTACACCTTTTGAGCAGAAGTTTGAGTTTGATAGTGAAACCTCTGTTGACACTAGGCGATACCGTGAAGCGGTGGGTAGCTTGGTATACGCTATGACATGCACCAGGCCAGACGTATGCTGGGTTGTTACTAAGTTTAGATAAGTTGTCACAGTTCCTGACTAATCCCATGAAAGAACACTGGGTAGCAGTGAAACATGTACTGCGGTACTTGAAGGGGACTCTTGACTGTGAATTGTGCTATAGAAAATGCGATGATGGTCTTACACTGGTAGGCTACAGTGATGCTGATTGGGCATCATCTACAGATGACAGACGAAGCATCATTAGGTACTGCTTCAGTTTCTTCAGTTTGAATAGAGCTGGTCTTTTTATCTCTTGGAAGTCGAGAAAGCAGCCAACAGTGGCTCTCTCGTCATGTGAAGCTGAGTACATTGCACTAGAAGCAACAGTCCAACATGGTATATATCTCACTCAGATAGTAAAAGACATTAGTGAGATAAATGGCCCTGTTTTGATCTTTGAGGACAATCAAGGTACAATCGCCCTGTCTAAGAACCCAGTCAAAGATCGAAACATATTGATGTGCGATACCATTTCATTCGCGACGCGCAGAATGCAGGCAAGATAATCATTAAGTATTGTCCCACCGCCGATATGGTAGCTGATGTCATGACCAAACCAGTAACAAAGTTTAAGTTACAAAAGTTCAGGAGTTACATTTTTGGCTCTTCAGACATTTAAGTATACAAGTAGTGTACAAGAGTTCATATTGTTATACCTGTATCTATTTATCAACTGATAATCTGCTGTATGTTTATATTTTTAGTTATATCATGTTCATGTGATTCTAGGAGATACATAAAAGAGATCAAGTGGGGGTGTTAGGATTATCTCATTAATATGTATTGTGGGATGCCTGTGTAATTTGTTATGATGCAATAAAAAGTTCCCGGATGTTGTCTTTCCTCGAGGTGAAATCATAGCGTGTTTGATGTGTAGCCATTGATCCGAAAATCCGAGAAATCCTCCCTCCGTCATGAACGAAACATAACTCCCTCCATTTAAAAACGGTTCAGAGTGCAGAGAACATTTAGCACTTGCAATAATGATATGGTAATGAAACGAACTACGTGTCATAATCAATCAAAGTAGTCATAAAATATGTCGACTAAGTATCATTCCATCCGACACTATGTAAATCTTTGGTTGTTATGGAGACATCTTGGTAGGCCGTAGAGCTGTTTTGAATATTGACCGACAGCAATTTTCCGTGCTGCCAATAAAGTACGCTTACAAATTCACATATCATATTATAGACTGCACAATAAAAGGCTCATTTGCACGAAAATGAAAATGATGACCTTCGTCAATAGATGAAACAAAAAGGATGAAATATCCACAAACCGTTTAGCTTTAAAGTACTAGACTCTGTGTTTGACGAGCTTTGTTCTTTAGGCTTGGCCCCTTGGTCTCTGATATGGGGTGCCCTGTTTTCTTTGGGTGCATATGCGCTGGGACTTTGGACTCTTTCTCTAGCAGTGAGCCTTTCTGGTGTGGAAGTAGGAGGCCTTAAAGGCACTACTGGTTCTGCGACCCTTACAGGCTGTGGAGTTACACCTTTTTGTGAAAGCGTTTGTTTTGGTGGCGGATATTCGGACATCTCTTCTTTCTTGCTTTGGTCATTTCCTGCAGAAGTAATTTCAATGGCAGAATCATTAAGAAAAATCGGATAAATGATCTAAGATCCCATTTTCTAAAAATTACGTATCTTCATTCGAAATTCATTTCGCCCTACAACAAGACGACCGCCATTCACATTTTTTGTTTCTTTGTTCATTCGTTTTGGTTTTTACACGTTTTCCGTTTTTGACCGAGTTATAAAAAGGTTTGCAAAGGCTCAACTCTTCCTTGGTCGAAACGAGCTCGTTAAACGTGGCAGATCGTCAAAACATTTCCCGTAGCAAGTACCTTATCCTCTTCACGGCCTCGTTTCCAGTGTTTCTCTAAAATATCCGGATCTGAAAATACTATATGTCGTTCCTAGTGTTTCTCGGTTGTGATCCACTTAGACAATACAGATGTATGATGACTATACCGGATGACGTCATAACGACCTCATCATTACGTGATCTCGTAAAAATAACAACACACCCTTGACGTTTATTGAACTAGCAGGAATGCCAATCATATCTGGAAAAATGTATCAAATACTCACCGTTGAAAGAAGACAGCATGATACTCAGAAGTTCTTTAGTCTGCTTATTCCAGCTGTACTTCCCTGCATATTGTGTTCGTAGTTCTTGGCACTCCTGAATTGCTGTTTCGCTCCCTTTCTGTCGAACACGTTTGATGGCCTCAGCCCATTGTTCTGGATCTTCTGAATCTACAATGAAAGATGATCCAAGAGATATTTCTTGTACAGCTTCTGCGAATCCACTGTTTTGACTGACAAGGAATGGCAGACCAGCAGATAGGGCTTCTAGCGCTGTTAAACCGAAGCCCTCTGTTCGAGAGGGGATAATGACAAGACTGGAGGCACATAAGAGAGCTGTTAGATGTTCGCGGTTTTCAAGATATCCTTTCACGATTAGCTGACTTCGAATCAAGCCATGATTTAGTAATTTTGTTGTCACTTCGGTTTCCTTTCCCTTGGATGCGCCTACAAAGGTGAGTTGGTAACTCTTGTCGTTCAGCTTGGCGACTGCTTGAGCGGCGATGTCGTATCCTTTAAGCTCGAAATCTTCAGAGTCGCCACGGCCGAATACTAGAAGACGAAACTTCTTACCGCTTTTGGACGACAACTTTAAAGAAGATAATTCGGTAAAGATACCTGGGGTAAAATTATAAACTGTTTTCCCGTATGAGTTGAGGTAGGCTGAGTATTTTTCCATTAATTTTGGTCCAACTGCTACAACAAGATCAGCCATTTTACACAGTTCTAGTTCCGTCCATTGTTTCTCCTCACCCTTGGAAATAGCGCCGGAGTAACCTTTGAACATTGCAAGTTCGTCAGGGGCTGTATGCAAAACATGGACCCATTGACAATGATGAGAGTCCTTTATTATCTGTGCTTGTTTTCCAAGTACTACTCCATGTCCAACAACAAAATCGATAGCAAGATCTTTTGGTGGGTATGCCAACCAATCAACTGGCTCATAGCCCGGTCGTTCTTTTGCCTTCAAAATTTTTACATCATGTCCGCTAGCTGCTCTCTTGTCCTCATCACAACATTTTGGAACAAAGAAATTAACTAAAACATTGGGGTGTTTGGCCAACTGTATGGCTAGCTCTCTGTTCATGGTTGACAGACCCCCTTTGGAGGATTTCCATTCGCTTGCCAAGAGTGTAATGCGTAATGTTCTGCTAGACATTGCAATATCCGAATTGGACACTAATGCTCCAGAACCTCCTGTTAAACAAAAAGAGTCCATATCTGCTTTAATGTGAGATCCTATCAAATTTCAAATTGAAAAGAGAGATTATGTTTAGTTACGGCTTAGTACCCAGGGGGGAGAGGATGGTACTATTGAAAATTGTTGGTAGGGTAGTGTGGCCTACTTCAATTCTTGAAACTCCTTTCAGACTGCAACAAAACGTTCCCATTTTAAGACCAAGTCACTGCTATCATCTATGCCCGTTTTCAGACCAAAACGTACCTATATTATAGGCTATACCATTCGTTTGCCAGGAGGGTAAAGCATATAGTTCTGTTAGATATTAAGATCTTAAATAAATCAATAGAATTAGAACTAAAACATCATGTTTAATAAACGGAAAAAGACGAAAAGTAAAAGAGGTTTTAAAGTCACAAAACAATACTGCTTTTTGAAGGCCTTTCAAATTTCAAAGTCAGTTGGTGAATTATGGTTAGCTATCCTAATGCCCGGGAGATACTCATTCTATATTTTTAGGCAAGTAGTGCGTCTACTGTTTGAATTTCTTACCCATTTTCAAAATTCAGATAGGAAGAGAAGGGGTGGGGGGAGGGGTATGGTCAGCAAGATTAATGACCGGGGTACTACTCAAACTTCAGTTATGGAAAAGGGGCTTCTTCTTCTCCCCCCCCCCCCCCACCCTCTCCTTTTTAAGCTAAAATGGTAATAATCTATACCCAATGGAAAAGTTCAGAAATGGATGCAAACGGTGATGCAAAACATACACATTTCATTGTCAATTGTTAAACCAAAGCAACTAGAACATCATACCGTTTCGTTGGAACAACCATGTAAACCAGTTTTTATCTTTCTTTGTAACTGATGTTTTTACCGTGTTTAAATAAAGATATGTATGTATGTATGTATGTATGTATGTATGTATGTTTGTGTGTGTATGTATGTATGTATGTTCCTTATCTGTTCTGTGTCAGTCGTATGTTTTTTTTAAGAGGAAGAGTGGGTGGTTAGCCCTCAACGTTATAATTTTGAGCACTTTTCAACTTATTCCTATCTCTAAAATACACTTAAAAATGACCAAGTTGTAATATATGTCATCTTTTGTTACATCACCGCTTACTGACAAGCACTTGTACAAAGTAACGTGACCTTTAGTTCTTAGCTGCTGGTGTAACTCGCCTCGCTGTTGAGCGTCATGTGGAATAAATCGAGTAATTATCATTCCTGAGTATTGTCATTGAGTCTATTTCACAAGTCATTTTTTAAACTGGGTTATTCCTTTAAGTCATGAAATCCAAAACAGTGAAAGCATCCGTTTGTTTGGCAAAAGACTTAAAAAATTCCTTCTTTCCTAGTCAAAAATACTCTTTGTTGAGCAACATACTTTTCTTTTTAAAATAATACATTTTATCTGATTTCATGCTGTCCCCATAATTCGTATGATGTACCCTATATTGTGATGAAGCCTATAGTTCATAAGCCCCCAGCTTCTATATAGGTTTCCTTGTCAGTACCACCTACTGTCTATCGTCTTAGTTATTATAAATTTATTATAAATTTCTAGTGTATTGTATTATTATTATTATTACAATTATTATTATTATTATTATTATTATTATTATTATTATATATTTTTTATGTGGTTAATGGCAAATAAGTGAATGAATGAATGAATGAATATCCCAATTATTATTTTGAGTTTCCCATTTTCCTGACGGTCAGTATAAAACACGGACTGCGGACTACGGACTATGGACTACTGACTGGGTATAAAACACGGACTAGGGTATAAAACGCGGACTACGGACTGGGTATAAAACACGGACTAGGGATAAAACGAGGACTGAGAATCATGGACTCGGTATAAGACGCGGGCTGTGTGTAAAGTAACGAGGACCGAAGCTGTGATTTACCTCGATAAACTACGTAGATTTTTTAATACGCAGGGGTCGCGGCATGTTACTTTACAAACGTTTGGTCTCTTGATATTTGAAAAAAATTCAAATAAAGGAAAGCAGAAATATTATCATAATTCTCGCAATTTTTCTTATTTACAATTTGCTTTATACCCAGCGAGCGGAGCCCCCTTCGATCTGCACAGGCTAGAAAAATAAATCAAAGGCTCCTTCGAGCCAACCCGTGAATGCGAAATGCCGACGGTAACGCAATATTGCGGGTTTTTTTTTAGGGTATAAAGCAGATTGTAAACAAGAAAAGTTGCGAGAATTAAGATAATATTTCTGCTTTCCTTTGTTTGAATTTTTTTTTTCAAATATCAAGAGACCAAACGTTTGAAAAGTAGCATGCCGCAACCCCTACGTATTAAAAAATCTACGTATTTATCGAGGTAAATCAATATTTTATGTTTACAGCTTCGGCCCTCGTTACTTTACACACAGTCTGCGTCTTATACCGAGTCCATGATTCTCAGTCCTCGTTTTATCCCTAGTCCGTGTTTTATACCCAGTCCGTAGTTCGCAGTCCGTAGTCCCCGTTCTATACCCTAGTCCGTGTTTTATACCCAGTCCGTAGTCCGTAGTCCGTAGTCCGTAGCCCGCAGTCCATGTTTTATACTGACCGTTTTGCTGATATTATTTTGCGAGTTTAATCCCTTAACCCCACAACCTCTTAACCCCTTCAGTACCAAAAAAAAATATCCGCTGATTCATAGCACCAAAGGTAAGGTTTCTTATTGTGACGTCACTATTTGGCCGTTGTTTATTCAGTTAGCGAGCACACGAGCTCGATTGATTTCTGGCAAGTATTGGCTTTATAAGTGCTTTTTTGAGTCATTTGCCACTGCAGAAGCTCCCAGACTGGCATCACGAAGCTAGAATGGTGGGTAGAGGCGAGCTTCTGAAAGAAACCAGAGGTGAGAGACGATTTCACGATGTTTTGGGCGCCGAAAGTGATCGAAACGATGCATGGCAGCCGATGAGTGAAGTTGTCCCTCTGGCCGTTCTGTGGTTGGATTCCAAGACATACCAAGGTATTTTGGGCGAGTTTTCACTTGTAAAAATGCAATCGGTGCAAATTTTTGCCAGTAGGACTGAAATTCAAGCCGGGGGAGTTCCACGCGGCCGGTATGGATGAATTACCCATAATATCTTTCGGTCGTTAACAAGGGATTACAGATTTGGCTAATCGAATGGCTGTTGCGTAGCACGCTGATGGAGTCAGAAGGAAATTTTCACGAAAATACCAAAGAAAGAGATTGATTTTTTCTGTGAATGTAGACTTTTGATCTTGAATCTAATTTTTGTGCAAAAAATTTGAAGACAAAGGTGCGTGTTTTTTATTGTTGTTCTAGGACATGGAAATAGCCATTGTTGTATTTGCTACAGAACAAACGGTCACATGCAGCCGAAATTGGGTGTTGTATTCAGCTTATCGGCTGCCAAAGTTAACCGGTTGGCACTATCAATGAGTCATTCTGATGTGTGTTTGGATTTGACACAGCTACGTAGTTTTAAAGCAGCAACGGTATTTTCTAGCCCTGTACGGCTATTTCGGTTTGAAAGGGTTAAGGTGGCTCGACTGGGTTTTTGAGTGACGATACCTTTTAACTTTGAGAAACTTGTGTACCATTACAAACGATCCAACGGAAAATCGATTGCAACAGCTGTACTAGAGAAAGATTAAAGTTTCAGATGAGGTAAGTTTTATGAAAATCGGAGTTGCCAAAGCAACGTTATGACGTCACTCCCTGTTTTACATAATAGCGGAGCACTTGCCAGGCCGAAGACCTGGCTGCGCAGCTCCATACTCATAGAACCGATGCCCTTCATTTTTCATGGTCATGGCTAGCGGAATGTTTCGCGGGCGCGCGTGTGCCGTCCGCCGCCCTCCGCCCTCCGCCGTCGCGCAGGACTACCTTGCCTTCGCGCAGGACTAGCTCGCGGGCGCGTATGACGTCGGAAAACATGCGCGTTCGACGTCATGTTGAAACCAAAGCGAGGCTTTGTTTTTCGGGCGGTTACACGGCCGAATGTCACGTCAGCTAGAAAAACACTTTGATGTTTTACTGTGAATTTACTAAGCGGAGAAAACCGTTTAAATTAAAGGCGTTATTTCCCTGAATATTTCGCGGTTTGCTACTCAAGACAAGGATACTAATTAAGGGATACTCAGAAGCCGCTTTAGTGTAAAAAGACGAGCTTTCAGGGATAAAATCTTGTTTTTTATCAATGCGGGAGATGTTTGTTTTCTACGGATTTCAGAACCAGAAGCGGAGATTTGAATTTCCAAGCAAGCGAGCGACTAAAGGTAAAACAGATTACAGTTTTCGATGAGAATTTATGTTGATATCAATCTGTGAGTGACTTTTTATTGGTGTTATTGTTAGTTTTGGAGAATTGATTTTAAAACGTGCTTGAATTGAGTTGTATCGATCTCTTGAATTTCATCGAAGAAAGCTTGAACTCGATGAGCTATAATTAAGTGGTACGCGTTTTGCTTTTAAACGTAAACTAATGGAGATTTCAATAAATTTTTTCGAAAGAAGATTATGTTGTCCATTTTTATGTGTTTGTTCATTCATTAGATAGATTTAAAAGCGATTTTATATAAACAAAACAAGACTGATTTTATAGTACAGTTCCATCTTCACTCGCATCGCCTTATGCAAATATGTTTGTGTATTTTTGCAATTTCTGATTTTCAAATCAGTTTCTCGAGCAATTTTTGCCAAACAAAAACTGTATTTTATTCGGAAAGTAGTGGTTCTAGTTATTCCAGACAGAGAAAAGTTGTTTTTGTGAACTTTTGTACCGTCTATAAAAATGTCCTGTGCAGACGGTCGCGTAATACTGTTTTTGAGAATTACTAAAATTGAAAATAGCCCGTTCGTCAATCTTAATTCTTGTGCTTCCAACCTTTCACCTTAGTTAAGCTTCTTCAAAGTGCGACGCTGTTAGGCTTGGGCTATCTATATATATAACTGATTTACTTGTCATCAAGAGAGAATTTTGGAAAACGCTCTCTGGATCTTCGTCCTGACGTACTTGTCCTAAGGTCTACTAAATTTTACAATTTTTTTATGGAAGCGAGTAGTTATTAAAACCAGTAGTGTAGACCACCCTGAAAGTACTAA
>JAJGOT010000012.1:2957500-3491736 GCA_022457155.1 Cladopsammia gracilis | reverse complement strand
TTCTTTAACCTAGACACTTAGTATTCTTTAACCCTAGACACTTAGTAATTCTTTAACCCTAGCACTTAGTAATTCTTTAACTAGACACTTAGTAATTCTTTAACCCTAGACACTTAGTAATTCTTTAACCCTAGACACTTAGTAATTCTTTAACCCTAGACACTTAGTAATTCTTTAACCCTAGACACTTAGTAATTCTTTAACCCTAGACACTTAGTAATTCTTTAACCCTAGACACTTAGTAATTCTTTAACCCTAGACACTTAGTAATTCTTTAACCCTAGACACTTAGTAATTCTTTAACCCTAGACACTTAGTAATTCTTTAACCCTAGACACTTAGTAATTCTTTAACCCTAGACACTTAGTAATTCTTTAACCTAGACACTTAGTAATTCTTTAACCCTAGACACTTAGTAATTCTTTAACCCTAGACACTTAGTAATTCTTTAACCCTAGACACTTAGTAATTCTTTAACCCTAGACACTTAGTAATTCTTTAACCTAGACACTTAGTAATTCTTTAACCCTAGACACTTAGTAATTCTTTAACCCTAGACACTTAGTAATTCTTTAACCCTAGACACTTAGTAATTCTTTAACCCTAGACACTTAGTAATTCTTTAACCCTAGACACTTAGTAATTCTTTAACCCTAGACACTTAGTAATTCTTTAACCCTAGACACTTAGTAATTCTTTAACCCTAGACACTTAGTAATTCTTTAACCCTAGACACTTAGTAATTCTTTAACCCTAGACACTTAGTAATTCTTTAACCCTAGACACTTAGTAATTCTTTAACCCTAGACACTTAGTAATTCTTTAACCCTAGACACTTAGTAATTCTTTAACCCTAGACACTTAGTAATTCTTTAACCCTAGACACTTAGTAATTCTTTAACCCTAGACACTTAGTAATTCTTTAACCCTAGACACTTAGTAATTCTTTAACCCTAGACACTTAGTAATTCTTTAACCCTAGACACTTAGTAATTCTTTAACCCTAGACACTTAGTAATTCTTTAACCCTAGACACTTAGTAATTCTTTAACCCTAGACACTTAGTAATTCTTTAACCCTAGACACTTAGTAATTCTTTAACCCTAGACACTTAGTAATTCTTTAACCCTAGACACTTAGTAATTCTTTAACCCTAGACACTTAGTAATTCTTTAACCCTAGACACTTAGTAATTCTTTAACCCTAGACACTTAGTAATTCTTTAACCCTAGACACTTAGTAATTCTTTAACCCTAGACACTTAGTAATTCTTTAACCCTAGACACTTAGTAATTCTTTAACCCTAGACACTTAGTAATTCTTTAACCTAGACACTTAGTAATTCTTTAACCCTAGACACTTAGTAATTCTTTAACCCTAGACACTTAGTAATTCTTTAACCCTAGACACTTAGTAATTCTTTAACCCTAGACACTTAGTAATTCTTTAACCTAGACACTTAGTAATTCTTTAACCCTAGACACTTAGTAATTCTTTAACCCTAGAC
Source organism: Cladopsammia gracilis (assembly GCA_022457155.1). Lineage (NCBI taxonomy): Eukaryota > Metazoa > Cnidaria > Anthozoa > Scleractinia > Dendrophylliidae > Cladopsammia > Cladopsammia gracilis. The sequence goes on along the minus strand of JAJGOT010000012.1, from coordinate 3,490,229 downwards.
ACTTAGTAATTCTTTAACCCTAGACACTTAGTAATTCTTTAACCCTAGACACTTAGTAATTCTTTAACCCTAGACACTTAGTAATTCTTTAACCCTAGACACTTAGTAATTCTTTAACCCTAGACACTTAGTAATTCTTTAACCCTAGACACTTAGTAATTCTTTAACCCTAGACACTTAGTAATTCTTTAACCCTAGACACTTAGTAATTCTTTAACCCTAGACACTTAGTAATTCTTTAACCCTAGACACTTAGTAATTCTTTAACCCTAGACACTTAGTAATTCTTTAACCCTAGACACTTAGTAATTCTTTAACCCTAGACACTTAGTAATTCTTTAACCCTAGACACTTAGTAATTCTTTAACCCTAGACACTTAGTAATTCTTTAACCCTAGACACTTAGTAATTCTTTAACCCTAGACACTTAGTAATTCTTTAACCCTAGACACTTAGTAATTCTTTAACCCTAGACACTTAGTAATTCTTTAACCCTAGACACTTAGTAATTCTTTAACCCTAGACACTTAGTAATTCTTTAACCCTAGACACTTAGTAATTCTTTAACCCTAGACACTTAGTAATTCTTTAACCCTAGACACTTAGTAATTCTTTAACCCTAGACACTTAGTAATTCTTTAACCCTAGACACTTAGTAATTCTTTAACCCTAGACACTTAGTAATTCTTTAACCCTAGACACTTAGTAATTCTTTAACCCTAGACACTTAGTAATTCTTTAACCCTAGACACTTAGTAATTCTTTAACCCTAGACACTTAGTAATTCTTTAACCCTAGACACTTAGTAATTCTTTAACCCTAGACACTTAGTAATTCTTTAACCCTAGACACTTAGTAATTCTTTAACCCTAGACACTTAGTAATTCTTTAACCCTAGACACTTAGTAATTCTTTAACCCTAGACACTTAGTAATTCTTTAACCCTAGACACTTAGTAATTCTTTAACCCTAGACACTTAGTAATTCTTTAACCCTAGACACTTAGTAATTCTTTAACCCTAGACACTTAGTAATTCTTTAACCCTAGACACTTAGTAATTCTTTAACCCTAGACACTTAGTAATTCTTTAACCCTAGACACTTAGTAATTCTTTAACCCTAGACACTTAGTAATTCTTTAACCCTAGACACTTAGTAATTCTTTAACCCTAGACACTTAGTAATTCTTTAACCCTAGACACTTAGTAATTCTTTAACCCTAGACACTTAGTAATTCTTTAACCCTAGACACTTAGTAATTCTTTAACCCTAGACACTTAGTAATTCTTTAACCCTAGACACTTAGTAATTCTTTAACCCTAGACACTTAGTAATTCTTTAACCCTAGACACTTAGTAATTCTTTAACCCTAGACACTTAGTAATTCTTTAACCCTAGACACTTAGTAATTCTTTAACCCTAGACACTTAGTAATTCTTTAACCCTAGACACTTAGTAATTCTTTAACCCTAGACACTTAGTAATTCTTTAACCCTAGACACTTAGTAATTCTTTAACCCTAGACACTTAGTAATTCTTTAACCCTAGACACTTAGTAATTCTTTAACCCTAGACACTTAGTAATTCTTTAACCCTAGACACTTAGTAATTCTTTAACCCTAGACACTTAGTAATTCTTTAACCCTAGACACTTAGTAATTCTTTAACCCTAGACACTTAGTAATTCTTTAACCCTAGACACTTAGTAATTCTTTAACCCTAGACACTTAGTAATTCTTTAACCCTAGACACTTAGTAATTCTTTAACCCTAGACACTTAGTAATTCTTTAACCCTAGACACTTAGTAATTCTTTAACCCTAGACACTTAGTAATTCTTTAACCCTAGACACTTAGTAATTCTTTAACCCTAGACACTTAGTAATTCTTTAACCCTAGACACTTAGTAATTCTTTAACCCTAGACACTTAGTAATTCTTTAACCCTAGACACTTAGTAATTCTTTAACCCTAGACACTTAGTAATTCTTTAACCCTAGACACTTAGTAATTCTTTAACCTAGACACTTAGTAATTCTTTAACCCTAGACACTTAGTAATTCTTTAACCCTAGACACTTAGTAATTCTTTAACCCTAGACACTTAGTAATTCTTTAACCCTAGACACTTAGTAATTCTTTAACCCTAGACACTTAGTAATTCTTTAACCCTAGACACTTAGTAATTCTTTAACCCTAGACACTTAGTAATTCTTTAACCCTAGACACTTAGTAATTCTTTAACCTAGACACTTAGTAATTCTTTAACCCTAGACACTTAGTAATTCTTTAACCCTAGACACTTAGTAATTCTTTAACCCTAGACACTTAGTAATTCTTTAACCCTAGACACTTAGTAATTCTTTAACCCTAGACACTTAGTAATTCTTTAACCCTAGACACTTAGTAATTCTTTAACCCTAGACACTTAGTAATTCTTTAACCCTAGACACTTAGTAATTCTTTAACCCTAGACACTTACTTAGTAATTCTTTAACCCTAGACACTTAGTAATTCTTTAACCCTAGACACTTAGTAATTCTTTAACCCTAGACACTTAGTAATTCTTTAACCCTAGACACTTAGTAATTCTTTAACCCTAGACACTTAGTAATTCTTTAACCCTAGACACTTAGTAATTCTTTAACCCTAGACACTTAGTAATTCTTTAACCCTAGACACTTAGTAATTCTTTAACCCTAGACACTTAGTAATTCTTTAACCCTAGACACTTAGTAATTCTTTAACCCTAGACACTTAGTAATTCTTTAACCCTAGACACTTAGTAATTCTTTAACCCTAGACACTTAGTAATTCTTTAACCCTAGACACTTAGTAATTCTTTAACCCTAGACACTTAGTAATTCTTTAACCCTAGACACTTAGTAATTCTTTAACCCTAGACACTTAGTAATTCTTTAACCCTAGACACTTAGTAATTCTTTAACCCTAGACACTTAGTAATTCTTTAACCCTAGACACTTAGTAATTCTTTAACCTAGACACTTAGTAATTCTTTAACCCTAGACACTTAGTAATTCTTTAACCCTAGACACTTAGTAATTCTTTAACCCTAGACACTTAGTAATTCTTTAACCCTAGACACTTAGTAATTCTTTAACCCTAGACACTTAGTAATTCTTTAACCCTAGACACTTAGTAATTCTTTAACCCTAGACACTTAGTAATTCTTTAACCCTAGACACTTAGTAATTCTTTAACCCTAGACACTTAGTAATTCTTTAACCCTAGACACTTAGTAATTCTTTAACCCTAGACACTTAGTAATTCTTTAACCCTAGACACTTAGTAATTCTTTAACCCTAGACACTTAGTAATTCTTTAACCCTAGACACTTAGTAATTCTTTAACCCTAGACACTTAGTAATTCTTTAACCCTAGACACTTAGTAATTCTTTAACCCTAGACACTTAGTAATTCTTTAACCCTAGACACTTAGTAATTCTTTAACCCTAGACACTTAGTAATTCTTTAACCCTAGACACTTAGTAATTCTTTAACCCTAGACACTTAGTAATTCTTTAACCCTAGACACTTAGTAATTCTTTAACCCTAGACACTTAGTAATTCTTTAACCCTAGACACTTAGTAATTCTTTAACCCTAGACACTTAGTAATTCTTTAACCCTAGACACTTAGTAATTCTTTAACCCTAGACACTTAGTAATTCTTTAACCCTAGACACTTAGTAATTCTTTAACCCTAGACACTTAGTAATTCTTTAACCCTAGACACTTAGTAATTCTTTAACCCTAGACACTTAGTAATTCTTTAACCCTAGACACTTAGTAATTCTTTAACCCTAGACACTTAGTAATTCTTTAACCCTAGACACTTAGTAATTCTTTAACCCTAGACACTTAGTAATTCTTTAACCCTAGACACTTAGTAATTCTTTAACCCTAGACACTTAGTAATTCTTTAACCCTAGACACTTAGTAATTCTTTAACCCTAGACACTTAGTAATTCTTTAACCCTAGACACTTAGTAATTCTTTAACCCTAGACACTTAGTAATTCTTTAACCCTAGACACTTAGTAATTCTTTAACCCTAGACACTTAGTAATTCTTTAACCCTAGACACTTAGTAATTCTTTAACCCTAGACACTTAGTAATTCTTTAACCCTAGACACTTAGTAATTCTTTAACCCTAGACACTTAGTAATTCTTTAACCCTAGACACTTAGTAATTCTTTAACCCTAGACACTTAGTAATTCTTTAACCCTAGACACTTAGTAATTCTTTAACCCTAGACACTTAGTAATTCTTTAACCCTAGACACTTAGTAATTCTTTAACCCTAGACACTTAGTAATTCTTTAACCCTAGACACTTAGTAATTCTTTAACCCTAGACACTTAGTAATTCTTTAACCCTAGACACTTAGTAATTCTTTAACCCTAGACACTTAGTAATTCTTTAACCCTAGACACTTAGTAATTCTTTAACCCTAGACACTTAGTAATTCTTTAACCCTAGACACTTAGTAATTCTTTAACCCTAGACACTTAGTAATTCTTTAACCCTAGACACTTAGTAATTCTTTAACCCTAGACACTTAGTAATTCTTTAACCCTAGACACTTAGTAATTCTTTAACCCTAGACACTTAGTAATTCTTTAACCCTAGACACTTAGTAATTCTTTAACCCTAGACACTTAGTAATTCTTTAACCCTAGACACTTAGTAATTCTTTAACCCTAGACACTTAGTAATTCTTTAACCCTAGACACTTAGTAATTCTTTAACCCTAGACACTTAAAATTTTTCTAGCCCTAGACACTTAGAAATTTTTCTAGCCTAGACACTTAGAAATTTTTCTAGCCCTAGACACTTAGAAATTTTTCTAGCCCTAGACACTTAGAAATTTTTCTAGCCCTAGACACTTAGAATTTTTCTTTTTTTTTCTAGCCCTAGACACTTAGAAATTTTTCTAGCCCTAGACACTTAGAAATTTTTCTAGCCTAGACACTTAGAAATTTTTCTAGCCCTAGACACTTAGAAATTTTTCTAGCCCTAGACACTTAGAAATTTTTCTAGCCCTAGACACTTAGAAATTTTTTCTAGCCCTAGACACTTAGAAATTTTCTAGCCCTAGACACTTAGAAATTTTTCTAGCCCTAGACACTTAGAAATTTTTCTAGCCCTAGACACTTAGAAATTTTTCTAGCCCTAGACACTTAGAAATTTTTCTAGCCCTAGACACTTAGAAATTTTTCTAGCCCTAGACACTTAGAAATTTTTCTAGCCCTAGACACTTAGAAATTTTTCTAGCCCTAGACACTTAGAAATTTTTCTAGCCCTAGACACTTAGAAATTTTTCTAGCCCTAGACACTTAGAAATTTTTCTAGCCCTAGACACTTAGAAATTTTTCTAGCCCTAGACACTTAGAAATTTTTCTAGCCCTAGACACTTAGAAATTTTTCTAGCCCTAGACACTTAGAAATTTTTCTAGCCCTAGACACTTAGAAATTTTTCTAGCCCTAGACACTTAGAAATTTTTCTAGCCCTAGACACTTAGAAATTTTTCTAGCCCTAGACACTTAGAAATTTTTCTAGCCCTAGACACTTAGAAATTTTTCTAGCCCTAGACACTTAGAAATTTTTCTAGCCCTAGACACTTAGAAATTTTTCTAGCCCTAGACACTTAGAAATTTTTCTAGCCCTAGACACTTAGAAATTTTTCTAGCCCTAGACACTTAGAAATTTTTCTAGCCCTAGACACTTAGAAATTTTTCTAGCCCTAGACACTTAGAAATTTTTCTAGCCCTAGACACTTAGAAATTTTTCTAGCCCTAGACACTTAGAAATTTTTCTAGCCCTAGACACTTAGAAATTTTTCTAGCCCTAGACACTTAGAAATTTTTCTAGCCCTAGACACTTAGAAATTTTTCTAGCCCTAGACACTTAGAAATTTTTCTAGCCCTAGACACTTAGAAATTTTTCTAGCCCTAGACACTTAGAAATTTTTCTAGCCCTAGACACTTAGAAATTTTTCTAGCCCTAGACACTTAGAAATTTTTCTAGCCCTAGACACTTAGAAATTTTTCTAGCCCTAGACACTTAGAAATTTTTCTAGCCCTAGACACTTAGAAATTTTTCTAGCCCTAGACACTTAGAAATTTTTCTAGCCCTAGACACTTAGAAATTTTTCTAGCCCTAGACACTTAGAAATTTTTCTAGCCCTAGACACTTAGAAATTTTTCTAGCCCTAGACACTTAGAAATTTTTCTAGCCCTAGACACTTAGAAATTTTTCTAGCCCTAGACACTTAGAAATTTTTCTAGCCCTAGACACTTAGAAATTTTTCTAGCCCTAGACACTTAGAAATTTTTCTAGCCCTAGACACTTAGAAATTTTTCTAGCCCTAGACACTTAGAAATTTTTCTAGCCCTAGACACTTAGAAATTTTTCTAGCCCTAGACACTTAGAAATTTTTCTAGCCCTAGACACTTAGAAATTTTTCTAGCCCTAGACACTTAGAAATTTTTCTAGCCCTAGACACTTAGAAATTTTTCTAGCCCTAGACACTTAGAAATTTTTCTAGCCCTAGACACTTAGAAATTTTTCTAGCCCTAGACACTTAGAAATTTTTCTAGCCCTAGACACTTAGAAATTTTTCTAGCCCTAGACACTTAGAAATTTTTCTAGCCCTAGACACTTAGAAATTTTTCTAGCCCTAGACACTTAGAAATTTTTCTAGCCCTAGACACTTAGAAATTTTTCTAGCCCTAGACACTTAGAAATTTTTCTAGCCCTAGACACTTAGAAATTTTTCTAGCCCTAGACACTTAGAAATTTTTCTAGCCCTAGACACTTAGAAATTTTTCTAGCCCTAGACACTTAGAAATTTTTCTAGCCCTAGACACTTAGAAATTTTTCTTAGCCCTAGACACTTAGAAATTTTTCTAGCCCTAGACACTTAGAAATTTTTCTAGCCCTAGACACTTAGAAATTTTTCTAGCCCTAGACACTTAGAAATTTTTCTAGCCCTAGACACTTAGAAATTTTTCTAGCCCTAGACACTTAGAAATTTTTCTAGCCCTAGACACTTAGAAATTTTTCTAGCCCTAGACACTTAGAAATTTTTCTAGCCCTAGACACTTAGAAATTTTTCTAGCCCTAGACACTTAGAAATTTTTCTAGCCCTAGACACTTAGAAATTTTTCTAGCCCTAGACACTTAGAAATTTTTCTAGCCCTAGACACTTAGAAATTTTTCTAGCCCTAGACACTTAGAAATTTTTCTAGCCCTAGACACTTAGAAATTTTTCTAGCCCTAGACACTTAGAAATTTTTCTAGCCCTAGACACTTAGAAATTTTTCTAGCCCTAGACACTTAGAAATTTTTCTAGCCCTAGACACTTAGAAATTTTTCTAGCCCTAGACACTTAGAAATTTTTCTAGCCCTAGACACTTAGAAATTTTTCTAGCCCTAGACACTTAGAAATTTTTCTAGCCCTAGACACTTAGAAATTTTTCTAGCCCTAGACACTTAGAAATTTTTCTAGCCCTAGACCACTTAGAAATTTTTCTAGCCCTAGACACTTAGAAATTTTTCTAGCCCTAGACACTTAGAAATTTTTCTAGCCCTAGACACTTAGAAATTTTTCTAGCCCTAGACACTTAGAAATTTTTCTAGCCCTAGACACTTAGAAATTTTTCTAGCCCTAGACACTTAGAAATTTTTCTAGCCCTAGACACTTAGAAATTTTTCTAGCCCTAGACACTTAGAAATTTTTCTAGCCCTAGACACTTAGAAATTTTTCTAGCCCTAGACACTTAGAAATTTTTCTAGCCCTAGACACTTAGAAATTTTTCTAGCCCTAGACACTTAGAAATTTTTCTAGCCCTAGACACTTAGAAATTTTTCTAGCCCTAGACACTTAGAAATTTTTCTAGCCCTAGACACTTAGAAATTTTTCTAGCCCTAGACACTTAGAAATTTTTCTAGCCCTAGACACTTAGAAATTTTTCTAGCCCTAGACACTTAGAAATTTTTCTAGCCCTAGACACTTAGAAATTTTTCTAGCCCTAGACACTTAGAAATTTTTCTAGCCCTAGACACTTAGAAATTTTTCTAGCCCTAGACACTTAGAAATTTTTCTAGCCCTAGACACTTAGAAATTTTTCTAGCCCTAGACACTTAGAAATTTTTCTAGCCCTAGACACTTAGAAATTTTTCTAGCCCTAGACACTTAGAAATTTTTCTAGCCCTAGACACTTAGAAATTTTTCTAGCCCTAGACACTTAGAAATTTTTCTAGCCCTAGACACTTAGAAATTTTTCTTCCCTAGACACTTAGAAATTTTTCTAGCCCTAGACACTTAGAAATTTTTCTAGCCCTAGACACTTAGAAATTTTTCTAGCCCTAGACACTTAGAAATTTTTCTAGCCCTAGACACTTAGAAATTTTTCTAGCCCTAGACACTTAGAAATTTTTCTAGCCCTAGACACTTAGAAATTTTTCTAGCCCTAGACACTTAGAAATTTTTCTAGCCCTAGACACTTAGAAATTTTTCTAGCCCTAGACACTTAGAAATTTTTCTAGCCCTAGACACTTAGAAATTTTTCTAGCCCTAGACACTTAGAAATTTTTCTAGCCCTAGACACTTAGAAATTTTTCTAGCCCTAGACACTTAGAAATTTTTCTAGCCCTAGACACTTAGAAATTTTTCTAGCCCTAGACACTTAGAAATTTTTCTAGCCCTAGACACTTAGAAATTTTTCTAGCCCTAGACACTTAGAAATTTTTCTAGCCCTAGACACTTAGAAATTTTTCTAGCCCTAGACACTTAGAAATTTTTCTAGCCCTAGACACTTAGAAATTTTTCTAGCCCTAGACACTTAGAAATTTTTCTAGCCCTAGACACTTAGAAATTTTTCTAGCCCTAGACACTTAGAAATTTTTCTAGCCCTAGACACTTAGAAATTTTTCTAGCCCTAGACACTTAGAAATTTTTCTAGCCCTAGACACTTAGAAATTTTTCTAGCCCTAGACACTTAGAAATTTTTCTAGCCCTAGACACTTAGAAATTTTTCTAGCCCTAGACACTTAGAAATTTTTCTAGCCCTAGACACTTAGAAATTTTTCTAGCCCTAGACACTTAGAAATTTTTCTAGCCCTAGACACTTAGAAATTTTTCTAGCCCTAGACACTTAGAAATTTTTCTTAGCCCTAGACACTTAGAAATTTTTCTTAGCCCTAGACACTTAGAAATTTTTCTTAGCCCTAGACACTTAGAAATTTTTCTTAGCCCTAGACACTTAGAAATTTTTCTTAGCCCTAGACACTTAGAAATTTTTCTTAGCCCTAGACACTTAGAAATTTTTCTTAGCCCTAGACACTTAGAAATTTTTCTTAGCCCTAGACACTTAGAAATTTTTCTTAGCCCTAGACACTTAGAAATTTTTCTTAGCCCTAGACACTTAGAAATTTTTCTTAGCCCTAGACACTTAGAAATTTTTCTTAGCCCTAGACACTTAGAAATTTTTCTTAGCCCTAGACACTTAGAAATTTTTCTTAGCCCTAGACACTTAGAAATTTTTCTTAGCCCTAGACACTTAGAAATTTTTCTTAGCCCTAGACACTTAGAAATTTTTCTTAGCCCTAGACACTTAGAAATTTTTCTTAGCCCTAGACACTTAGAAATTTTTCTTAGCCCTAGACACTTAGAAATTTTTCTTAGCCCTAGACACTTAGAAATTTTTCTTAGCCCTAGACACTTAGAAATTTTTCTTAGCCCTAGACACTTAGAAATTTTTCTTAGCCCTAGACACTTAGAAATTTTTCTTAGCCCTAGACACTTAGAAATTTTTCTTAGCCCTAGACACTTAGAAATTTTTCTTAGCCCTAGACACTTAGAAATTTTTCTTAGCCCTAGACACTTAGAAATTTTTCTTAGCCCTAGACACTTAGAAATTTTTCTTAGCCCTAGACACTTAGAAATTTTTCTTAGCCCTAGACACTTAGAAATTTTTCTTAGCCCTAGACACTTAGAAATTTTTCTTAGCCCTAGACACTTAGAAATTTTTCTTAGCCCTAGACACTTAGAAATTTTTCTTAGCCCTAGACACTTAGAAATTTTTCTTAGCCCTAGACACTTAGAAATTTTTCTTAGCCCTAGACACTTAGAAATTTTTCTTAGCCCTAGACACTTAGAAATTTTTCTTAGCCCTAGACACTTAGAAATTTTTCTTAGCCCTAGACACTTAGAAATTTTTCTTAGCCCTAGACACTTAGAAATTTTTCTTAGCCCTAGACACTTAGAAATTTTTCTTAGCCCTAGACACTTAGAAATTTTTCTTAGCCCTAGACACTTAGAAATTTTTCTTAGCCCTAGACACTTAGAAATTTTTCTTAGCCCTAGACACTTAGAAATTTTTCTTAGCCCTAGACACTTAGAAATTTTTCTTAGCCCTAGACACTTAGAAATTTTTCTTAGCCCTAGACACTTAGAAATTTTTCTTAGCCCTAGACACTTAGAAATTTTTCTTAGCCCTAGACACTTAGAAATTTTTCTTAGCCCTAGACACTTAGAAATTTTTCTTAGCCCTAGACACTTAGAAATTTTTCTTAGCCCTAGACACTTAGAAATTTTTCTTAGCCCTAGACACTTAGAAATTTTTCTTAGCCCTAGACACTTAGAAATTTTTCTTAGCCCTAGACACTTAGAAATTTTTCTTAGCCCTAGACACTTAGAAATTTTTCTTAGCCCTAGACACTTAGAAATTTTTCTTAGCCCTAGACACTTAGAAATTTTTCTTAGCCCTAGACACTTAGAAATTTTTCTTAGCCCTAGACACTTAGAAATTTTTCTTAGCCCTAGACACTTAGAAATTTTTCTTAGCCCTAGACACTTAGAAATTTTTCTTAGCCCTAGACACTTAGAAATTTTTCTTAGCCCTAGACACTTAGAAATTTTTCTTAGCCCTAGACACTTAGAAATTTTTCTTAGCCCTAGACACTTAGAAATTTTTCTTAGCCCTAGACACTTAGAAATTTTTCTTAGCCCTAGACACTTAGAAATTTTTCTTAGCCCTAGACACTTAGAAATTTTTCTTAGCCCTAGACACTTAGAAATTTTTCTTAGCCCTAGACACTTAGAAATTTTTCTTAGCCCTAGACACTTAGAAATTTTTCTTAGCCCTAGACACTTAGAAATTTTTCTTAGCCCTAGACACTTAGAAATTTTTCTTAGCCCTAGACACTTAGAAATTTTTCTTAGCCCTAGACACTTAGAAATTTTTCTTAGCCCTAGACACTTAGAAATTTTTCTTAGCCCTAGACACTTAGAAATTTTTCTTAGCCCTAGACACTTAGAAATTTTTCTTAGCCCTAGACACTTAGAAATTTTTCTTAGCCCTAGACACTTAGAAATTTTTCTTAGCCCTAGACACTTAGAAATTTTTCTTAGCCCTAGACACTTAGAAATTTTTCTTAGCCCTAGACACTTAGAAATTTTTCTTAGCCCTAGACACTTAGAAATTTTTCTTAGCCCTAGACACTTAGAAATTTTTCTTAGCCCTAGACACTTAGAAATTTTTCTTAGCCCTAGACACTTAGAAATTTTTCTTAGCCCTAGACACTTAGAAATTTTTCTTAGCCCTAGACACTTAGAAATTTTTCTTAGCCCTAGACACTTAGAAATTTTTCTTAGCCCTAGACACTTAGAAATTTTTCTTAGCCCTAGACACTTAGAAATTTTTCTTAGCCCTAGACACTTAGAAATTTTTCTTAGCCCTAGACACTTAGAAATTTTTCTTAGCCCTAGACACTTAGAAATTTTTCTTAGCCCTAGACACTTAGAAATTTTTCTTAGCCCTAGACACTTAGAAATTTTTCTTAGCCCTAGACACTTAGAAATTTTTCTTAGCCCTAGACACTTAGAAATTTTTCTTAGCCCTAGACACTTAGAAATTTTTCTTAGCCCTAGACACTTAGAAATTTTTCTTAGCCCTAGACACTTAGAAATTTTTCTTAGCCCTAGACACTTAGAAATTTTTCTTAGCCCTAGACACTTAGAAATTTTTCTTAGCCCTAGACACTTAGAAATTTTTCTTAGCCCTAGACACTTAGAAATTTTTCTTAGCCCTAGACACTTAGAAATTTTTCTTAGCCCTAGACACTTAGAAATTTTTCTTAGCCCTAGACACTTAGAAATTTTTCTTAGCCCTAGACACTTAGAAATTTTTCTTAGCCCTAGACACTTAGAAATTTTTCTTAGCCCTAGACACTTAGAAATTTTTCTTAGCCCTAGACACTTAGAAATTTTTCTTAGCCCTAGACACTTAGAAATTTTTCTTAGCCCTAGACACTTAGAAATTTTTCTTAGCCCTAGACACTTAGAAATTTTTCTTAGCCCTAGACACTTAGAAATTTTTCTTAGCCCTAGACACTTAGAAATTTTTCTTAGCCCTAGACACTTAGAAATTTTTCTTAGCCCTAGACACTTAGAAATTTTTCTTAGCCCTAGACACTTAGAAATTTTTCTTAGCCCTAGACACTTAGAAATTTTTCTTAGCCCTAGACACTTAGAAATTTTTCTTAGCCCTAGACACTTAGAAATTTTTCTTAGCCCTAGACACTTAGAAATTTTTCTTAGCCCTAGACACTTAGAAATTTTTCTTAGCCCTAGACACTTAGAAATTTTTCTTAGCCCTAGACACTTAGAAATTTTTCTTAGCCCTAGACACTTAGAAATTTTTCTTAGCCCTAGACACTTAGAAATTTTTCTTAGCCCTAGACACTTAGAAATTTTTCTTAGCCCTAGACACTTAGAAATTTTTCTTAGCCCTAGACACTTAGAAATTTTTCTTAGCCCTAGACACTTAGAAATTTTTCTTAGCCCTAGACACTTAGAAATTTTTCTTAGCCCTAGACACTTAGAAATTTTTCTTAGCCCTAGACACTTAGAAATTTTTCTTAGCCCTAGACACTTAGAAATTTTTCTTAGCCCTAGACACTTAGAAATTTTTCTTAGCCCTAGACACTTAGAAATTTTTCTTAGCCCTAGACACTTAGAAATTTTTCTTAGCCCTAGACACTTAGAAATTTTTCTTAGCCCTAGACACTTAGAAATTTTTCTTAGCCCTAGACACTTAGAAATTTTTCTTAGCCCTAGACACTTAGAAATTTTTCTTAGCCCTAGACACTTAGAAATTTTTCTTAGCCCTAGACACTTAGAAATTTTTCTTAGCCCTAGACACTTAGAAATTTTTCTTAGCCCTAGACACTTAGAAATTTTTCTTAGCCCTAGACACTTAGAAATTTTTCTTAGCCCTAGACACTTAGAAATTTTTCTTAGCCCTAGACACTTAGAAATTTTTCTTAGCCCTAGACACTTAGAAATTTTTCTTAGCCCTAGACACTTAGAAATTTTTCTTAGCCCTAGACACTTAGAAATTTTTCTTAGCCCTAGACACTTAGAAATTTTTCTTAGCCCTAGACACTTAGAAATTTTTCTTAGCCCTAGACACTTAGAAATTTTTCTTAGCCCTAGACACTTAGAAATTTTTCTTAGCCCTAGACACTTAGAAATTTTTCTTAGCCCTAGACACTTAGAAATTTTTCTTAGCCCTAGACACTTAGAAATTTTTCTTAGCCCTAGACACTTAGAAATTTTTCTTAGCCCTAGACACTTAGAAATTTTTCTTAGCCCTAGACACTTAGAAATTTTTCTTAGCCCTAGACACTTAGAAATTTTTCTTAGCCCTAGACACTTAGAAATTTTTCTTAGCCCTAGACACTTAGAAATTTTTCTTAGCCCTAGACACTTAGAAATTTTTCTTAGCCCTAGACACTTAGAAATTTTTCTTAGCCCTAGACACTTAGAAATTTTTCTTAGCCCTAGACACTTAGAAATTTTTCCTACAACAAATTATTGTTTACTTACTATCTGCCCCCATTGATTAAATCGACTTGAACTGATTGGAATCGTCTGTTGTTGTGATGTCTTGCCACATGATCATTCGTGGTAACACTATTACTTTATTAGGTAATTAAATGTTTACTTACGATCTGCCCCCATTGAGTAATCGACTTGAACTGATTCGAGTGATCGTAACCTTTATTTTCCGTGCTACGCGCTGCTAGAAGGTTCTATGCCAAAGTTTTCAATCTCGAGTTCAGTGCTGCAAATAAACAAAAAGATTTTATTATTTCTCATGCTATTTTTCAAGTCCAGCCAGAAAGTGTTGAAAGTTTCAAAAGAGCTTAGAAAAGTGTTCAAAGTGGCAAACTAAAACAAGTTTAAAAATAGTGAAATTGAACTTTTCCAAATAAAATAATTGTACTTACGATCTGGCCCCATTGATTTAATCGACTTGAAGTTATTGTCTCTTCGGGTGATTTCGTGCATTATGGTCATCTTGGCATTACTCTGTTTCTCTATTATGTAATTAAATGTTTAGTTAGATACGATCTGCCCCCATTGAGTAATCGACTTGAACTGATTCGAGTGATCGTAACCTTGACTTTCCGTGCAAGACGCTGCAGAAGGTTCTATGCGAAAGTGTTCAATCTCGAGTTCTGTGAGCTCAGTACTGCAAATAAACAAAAAGATTTATTCGTCATGTTATTTTTCAAGTCTAGCCAGGAAGTGTTCAAAGTTGCAAAAACGACTTTTAAAAGTGTGAAATTGAACTTCTCCAAATAAAATAATTGTACTTACGATCTGCCTCATTGATTAAATCGACTTGAAGTTATTGGAATCGTCTCTTCGGGTGATTTCTTGCAACATGGTTATCTTGGCATTACTCTGTTACTCTATTACGTAATTAAATGTCTACTTTCGATCTGTCCCCATTGAGTAATCGACTTGAACTGATTCGAGTTATGCTCTCCTGAGTTTCTTGGCAACACGCTGCTTGAAGTTTGTATGCGTGATTTTGGTATGAACATGCTTTAAGAAGTTTTTAATCCACAGTGTTCAATCTCGAGTCCACGACCACTTTCTAACAGTGAACTCAGTACTGCAAATAAACAAAATGATGCCGACGTGGTAACAAATCTCAAGCTTGCATGCTAATAGCTTCAGTAATTTATTTAGCTATCCTTTAACCCTATCCTTTTAGCAATGGCTATCAACAGTACTTCAAGGGTGAATGGAAAAACTTCAACGGTAAAAAGAGCTATTAATAATATTACAATTTAATTGTTATTGGAAATTGCCAATCCAACTATAGTTTCCATTCAGCCATATCCAAAAATACAAAGATAATTTAACCCGCACCCCCGCTTGTCGCAGAGTCAAACTGATACCCCAAATATTATAGAGGGTGGTAAAGGGGGTCTGGATCACGTTTCAAAAAATGAAATTGTCATTACAGGTTTCACGGAGAATAAAGTGGCCATTTCACGAAAAAAAACATTTCTCACTTTTTGTTAATTAAATTACATCCAAAGTACAGCTTTGTTTGCTGTCTTCACCGACCGTCCACTCCTCGTTCTTCCTGATGTAAAATGAAGGCTGAGTTCTTTCTTTTGCTGATGTTGTATAAAATTACCTAACCTTGAAGAGTGACCTGGGGTTCAGAATTACGATTAGTCACGGTCATGCATTTGTCACGCAATTTACCACCGGCGTAGTTAAACGCTTACTGGATAATTTTTTGGGAGGAAGAAAGAATAAGTTTTACAGTTGCATTTCACGAGAAAAAAAAACAGTCATTTTGCAGTGCTCATGAAAGAAAGTCGATTCACGGTTTAGGGGTATGTAATCAAATCACGTTTCGAGAGGGAAAAAATAGCCATTTCACAATTCACGGGAAGAAAAAGGCCTTTCAGGGATCACGAAAAAACCCTTTACCACCCTCATTATAGGTTATGATGAGGAAATTTTAACTATTTTTTACTAGACTTGAAAAATATGATTTCATTCGACATTTCGTGTTTTTAGTAGCATTAAGATGATTTTGGCTTGTTGTCATGCTACTTATCACCATGGCAACCCTTTGTCTTCAACCTTAAAATGTGTCTCAACTATAAAGACCTATTGAAGATGTTAGTTCTGCTTTAGAGCTCTCAATCAAGTCATTATCCTTTATCGTCACTTAATTGTTTAATCATCGTTGCAATGTATAAATTTCCTTGAGGGTCCCTACATTCCAGCAGCTTTCTCTAAGTCGGGTTTGGCTGTAGCATATGATCCTTTAAGTGGCAGGGCCATTTGCCCTGCAGACAAGCCTTCTCCTTTCGTATGCTGGGCTTGCGACCAGGCAACGATGGAGTTAATGGTCACTTACCATTTCTCCATTCTATTGTCTAACACAGGTTGTTTGCATATTGACGATTTATGTGGATAAAAGGATAAAATATCATTTGCATATTTTGTAGTGCACATTTTATGAAATTGAAATTGACGCTTATCGTCAATTTTGAAATTGTTTAATGTTTAAGTTTAATTTTAGGTTTTATCATTGCAATTTAACGATGTTTATTGTCAATTTCTTGTTTAGTATTTTTAGTGTTTAGCGGAAGTTTATTAAGTACATGGCGTTGAGTATAAGGGTAAGTAATCCATCATAACTTACCCTTTGAAACGTCTTCAAAGTGGTAAAAACTACTTTGAAAAGTGTGAAATTGAACTTCTTCAAATAAAATAATTGTACTTACGATCTGCCCCCATTGATTAAATCGACTTGAAGTGATTGGAATCGTCTGTTCTGGTGATTTCTTGCAACATGATCATCTTGACATTACTGTGTTACTTTATTATGTAATTAAATGTTTACTTACGATCTGCCCCCATTGAGTGATCGACTTGAACTGATTCGAGTGATCGTAACCTTGACTTTCCGTGCAAGACGCTGCTAGAAGGTTCTATGCGAAAGTGTTCAATCTCGAGTTCAGTGAGCTCAGTGCTGCAAATAAACAGAAAGATTTATTCCTCATGCTATTTTTCAAGTCAAGCCAGAAAGTGTTCAAAGTGGCAAAAACAAGTTTGAAAAGTGTGAAATTGAACTTCTCCAAATAAAATAATTGTACATACGATCTGCCCCCATTGATTAATCGAGTCGAAGAGATTGGAATCCTCTCTTCTGGTGATTTCTTGCAACATGATCATTCTTGGCGTTACTGTGTTACTTTATTATGTAATTAAATGTTTACTTACGATCTGCCCCCATTGAGTGATCGACTTAAAAGATTTATTCGTCATGTTATTTTTCAAGTCTAGCCAGAAAGTGTTCAAAGTGGCAAAAACAAGTTTGAAAAGTGTGAAATTGAACTTCTCCAAATAAAATTGTATTTACGATCTGCCCCCATTGATTAATTGAGTCGAAGTGTTTGGAATCGTCTCTTCTGGTGATTTCTTGGAACATGATCATTCTTGCTATTTCAACACTTACTCTATTAAGTAAGTAAATGTATAGTTACCATCTGCCTTCATTGAGTAATCGACTTGAACTGATTCGAGTTATCCTCTCTTGAGTTCTTTGCAACACGCTGCTAGAAGTTTGTATGCCTGACTTTCGTATGAACATGCTTCTAGAAGTTTTTATTCCCTATAGTGTTCAATCTCGAGTCCACGACAACTTTCTAACAGTGAAATCAATACTGCAAATAAACAAAATGATACCGACGTGGTAACAAATCTCAAGCTTGCATGCTAATAGCTTCAGTATTTTATTTACGTATTCTTTAACCCTATCCTTTTAGCAATGGCTATCAACAGTACTTCAAGGGTGAATGGAAAAACTTCAACGGTAAAAAGAGCTGTTAATAATATTACAATTTAATTGTTATTGGAAATTGCCAATCCAACTATGGTTTCCATTCAGCCATAACCAAAAATACAAAGATATTTTAACCCCCCCTTTCCCCCTCCTCCCCGCTCGTCGTGCATGGCGTTGAGGATAAGGGTAAGTAATCCATCATAACTTACCCTTTCAACTGTTCAACGCAAGTGAGTGATGTGCACGCTTGGATGCATATCGATGGTTTGTACAGAAAACTGTAAACTTTCGGCATAATTTAAATTCACCGAAAGGATTTTTTTCAGATGTTGGTGAAAATAATAAGTAATGGTTCAGTACAAAATATTGAGGGGACTTGCCTCTTACCAATGTGACCCGGCTTCGATTCTCGGAGTCGGCGTCATATGTGGGTTGAGTTTGTTGTCGTCTTTGCTCCGAGGAGTTCTCTCCTTCCATAAAAATCAACAATTCCAAGTTCCAATTCGATTCGGAAATGGTGGAAGTAAGAGCCACCTCGTGGATTAAACTGAAATTCCTATTTACTATTACTATTACTATCTAGAGTACGCACAGTAATTATGGAGTTCTTGTAAATGTTCCAACTGTCAAGTCACAACAAGGACCTCAGACAGAAAGTACTTTCCTTAGGATGTGCGCTGTTCCTAACAATGCAGATTTCTGGAGAACATTGATGTCGTGGTCAATGTCCAGTTGGTCCAGGGAGCTCTTTAGTTTCACTGGGATAGAACCCAATGGTCCGACTATAACTGGAATAACCTTCACGTTCGACGAAGGTAGCCCCCACATCCTTGTACCCTCAACCTTTAACTCTGCATAGCGTTTTTTTCAAATTCCTTCACTGCGATGTTTTGGTCCCCAGGGATTTCAACATCAATCAGGTGGCATTTGCGTGGGTCTTTTTTGAAGACTACAAGACTATGTTGGTGAAAATAATAAGTAATGGTTCAGTACGATGCTCAATCTCCCTGTCTGTCATAAAGTCGAAGTCCCATAAGAGCTTAGGCTTGTCTTCGTCATCCAGGACCCTCTCTGGGGAATGCTAGTACCAGTGATCGCTGACCTGGTAGCCATACTTCCCCCAAAGTAACCAGTGAAGGTTTAGGCAGACTTTGTGATGGCGGTGTTAATATTCTTTCAATGTTTATTACTATTAAAATTATTATAAAAAATATTATATTTCAGACCTAGATCAGTATTAATACTTGAAGTGAAACAAAAGAAACGGCAAAAAAAAAGAAGTAACATGGTGACGTCATTAGTTGTACAAAAAGGCGGTGTCGCTTTCAGACGCTTCAGTATTTCTCGTAAACAAAATACTTTTTTAACTATATTTTTAGTAGTTTTGCTCACTTGGAAATGTTCTCCGACGATGAATTTAGACTACCATGTTGATAACGAAGGTCTGCAGAACTGTTAACGTCGCAAGTCCTAATTTGAATATTTTGGCCGCGCGCTGGTTGTCCCATATTTCTGGCGGAAATGGGTCAAATTTTAAGTAAGAAAAATAAGAAAAATTGAGCGCTTGACCATAACTTAAACCTATGGACTTCAATTTTTCAGCATAAGAAACAGGTCGAAAATTTCATTTCATCGGTACTTTAAGGCAGGGAATTTAGAGAGCGCTATCATCGATCAAGAAAATCAACACCATAGTTTGTTGGACTACGCATATATTACTTCTATTGATATTACGTCACAGTGCGCTGTCAGTGACGTCACAAAATGCCTTTCCTAAAACAGACCGTAATTGGAAAATATTTGTTATTAATTAAATGAAGTGTAACCACTCTTATTAAGAGTTGACTCTGTCATTTCCATAACAAATTATTAAACATTTTTTCAAGTTACGTGACCTATTTTTCTTTTTACGTCATTGCTATTGACTGTGGACATCCATATAAAGCTAAATGATAACGAACACCTAAAATAACATGCAAAATATTAGCCAATCAATTAAAGCTCCCGAAAAAATATTGGCTGTCAATTATTAATACGATTTGGCAGAAACTTCCTCTTTAAATTTAATGATGTCAAATAAGCCAGTGAGTCGTGCTTTATGTTGCGTGAGTAAGGTTTGTTTTATGGTTAGCTGTCAACTAATAAACTTATTGATGGTTGTTTACGTCACCATATGATCCTTTGTAGTTCTTTCTAAAATATGACGGCTGTATTATTGTGTCCGCGTTTTCGCACAACGGGGAAAAGAAAATAACTTGTGATTACCGTCGAGAGAACGAAGTTCTTCATTTTTTCGGTTTCACGATTATTGATTTGTTTACTGATACATACCAGCTGTATGTCTACTAGTCATTTATATGCCAAATGTTGCGCTCAAGTTCTACCTGCTGGAAATTAGGTCACGTCTGCAATAAAGGACAGTCGTCATTCAATTCGCAAGACAGACTATAACAATAGGAAAGCAAACTAAAGCATCCCCTCGGTATGGCCGATACTTTATGCATGCGTACAACCATATCTCCAAGGTGATATACGAGTACGAGTAGTCAGGTTAAGGTGAGACATCTGTGGTTTTCTCTAAAAAATTCTAAACTGATGAGGCAAATCTGAAAAGAGGGCTTGTACTAATTTCTAAAATGACTATTTCTGACGACGAAAAGGACAGTGCTTTTGTTTACTTTGTTACCAGTCGTTATTTTCAGGGACCAGTTGTGCAAATTTGTGGAATGCGATCCCAAACACATGGAAACAGGGTTAAAATATGTCTTGATTCACACGACTCGGTTATCAAAAGTACTGCGCTAGGAAAAGCTGTCATAGTTCCAATTTGTTGTATAACTTGTTATAGTCTAAACAACATGAATTCATCAAAATTAGATTAAACTGAGTACTCAAGGGAAGTCAAGAGGTTATGGCTCTACCGTGCTCCGTAAAACGCCAGGCAAGAAACAACAGGGTATACGTTTGCGTGTACGTCCGAGGATTGAAAGAGAAAGGGAGGGTTATTTCAAATGATAAAATTTACTGAAAATGCGAATTCGAATTAATTTTAAATCACCAACTAAAACGAACAAAAATGGGGTGTGTTTAACCGATTTCCAACTGTTATTATTGTTGTTTGTTCGTCCATTGGCATCGATAAACACCACGACGCTGTATATGAAGTGATGGCATTTCACCCACCAACTCTTTTCTGGAAACCAAAGGAACATGAATATTCACTTACGAACTGGTTAGTGGAATTTTGAAATCCGAGTGTGAACTCCTTACGGCTTGCTCGAAATAACATGATACCTGTAAAACGGGAAAGGAGTGATTGAGTCGCAATTGGTAAAATTGTTGTTTGTTTTCAAAGTAAAAAGACAATTATTGAATCAATTTAATCAGTCAAACATTTATGCGAATTTGTTTAAACCGGATAAATTCCATTTAAACAGGTTTATTTTAATACGTCTAAACAAATGCCGCAAAGGTGCTTGTTAACTTTAAACTGTTAACATTTGGTTTTTGAATGTATGAATTATAAACACAATGCAAGTTATTTCAGAAGAGAATATTTTTTTCCATTTTGGTTCAATTTGTAAATTTTGTATAAATAATTTGATAGGCACATGCCATGTATAGATATGGAAATACCTCAATAAATTGTTGTCATTTCCTTACAAAAGAGTTACAACTACGCCACAATTCATAGACAGTAATATGACAGGAACAAAGCTCAAACACTATAAGTAGTGAAGTAGAGCGTCAGTTGGGTTACAATGGGTGACTATCGGAGTCGCGAATTGTGTCAATCGAGTTATACTACCACCCTTATTGTGGCAAACTGTTGGGCACTTGCCAATGTTCTGCGTATTATATGAAAGGTAGCTGTAGTTAAGTAACGCTCCACATAACTACAGTAAACTTCATTGCATTGGCTCTTTCTCACATAGAATGAATAGAACAATAGTGGAGGAGCTCATGGTTTATGATTATATTTCAATATAAAAATACAGAACATCCATTTGAATTAGATAAATTTTAGGAAATGTTCGTGCTTAACCAATCAGAATAGCAGAAGACGATAGCTAATAATTTTGCTTCTTTGATGAAGTTCCCCAAATACAATTTCTTTAAAAATTGGCATGTTTAGCGATTGGGTCTTAAATTACATGAAACCTTTAAAAAATCAAACAAAATGCACCTTGAAACCTAACTTTTTAGCGGTCTTTTAGTCTAGGCCGATGAGATCACTAGTTGTAACAATGAAAAAAGTTGACATTCCATCGTGCATTGCCGTTAGCACTTTCCTTCTTATGCGGATCATTACTTAAAAAATCTCATCTGAATTGTACAAAAAGGCATAACAGTTTTTATATAGCAATACTGATGTAAACTATACTGCGCGAACAATAACAATTTCCATTCGCAAAGCATGGTAAGGATGGTATATCAAAGAAATTAGCATCACTTTTATCCTGTCAACTCTAAATATAATCGCTGTTTATTTTTCGAGGGATAAGTTCACCATGATAACCACTATTCTTCATTACACTTGCAAAACGTTCTTTCTAACTGCGATGTTCACGGTCTATTTTATTTATTCACCAGTAACTAGCTTAAGTGATATATCCCATGTGTGGAAAAACGTTTGAGGACTGACATTTCTTTACCTTATAAGTAGCTCTCTAAACCTTCCAAGACCAGCATCGTCAACAGATTTTCAAGCTGCGTCGCTAAGGAAAAAAGAAGATTAAGGAGACCGTTTAGTCAAGGGAATAATTAAAATTGTGTTTAAATAAATCATAAACTGATGTTTCATGCCGTTTTAATGCTTTTTCTTTTACCAAGAAACAATTTACGTCGATACCTGAAATTTGGTTACGACTATCTTATTAAACATTGCTGAATGTTAAACAACCGTATTTTGGGCGAGAGAACATGTGTATGCATGGCTTTGCTTTAGGACAGAAAAAGATTTTGTCTCGTCAATGAAGATGACTGGCACTATGAAGACAATTGGATACGTACACACAGTTATTCAGTTTCCGCTATTCTGATTGATCTTGATTGATACAAGTCCATGATAAGTCCGTATATAGTCAAAACCGAAGAACTTCAACTGGCCATATAAGGCATCTCTAAATATTGGTTGGAAGATTTTCCTCTCTGTAACGCAATAGATCTAAATCTTTAAGGTACACATGTATATTCAATAGTTTTCAAATTTATTAGTGCTATATAACTAATTAAATAAAGTAGAACCACGTTAATGGACGTATAAATGTGGTGATGTCAACATATGGTGAAAATCCTTTTTAAAGGAACTTGTCGCAAAACATTGTAAATGAACACTTGCTGTGTAGTTTTTTATTGAAGAAATTATTTGTTTTCGGGAAAAACGAACACAATTCGTTTTTATCCCTAGGTTCGATTTGGCTACACCAAACTGGCTTAAAATAGGTTATGATTCACTCGACTTGGTTATCAAAACTGCGGCTTTAGAAAAAGCTATCATAGTTCCAATTTGTTGTACAACTTGTTATAGTCTAAACAACATGATTTATTAAAAATTAGATTAAACTGAGTATTCGAAGGGAGGTCCAGTTAAAGCTGTTTCTAAAATCCGAGTTGTTCTACGGCAGGAGAAAACAAGGTTGCTTTGGTTAATGCTGGAAACTCTAGAGTTTCAGCAAATTGGTGTGTGTAGCGATTTCTAATCATTAATTAATTTTCCTTAATTAATTTAATTTAAGATTTAGATCTATTGCGTTACAGAGGGGAAAATAAATTAATTTCACTGGCCTGCCAAGATTAGCTTTTGCTACCTGCAGGCCAGTATTATAAATTCTATAATAACTAACTAATAAAGATTGTTGTTAATTGTTGTTGTTGTTGTTGTTGTCGTTTGTTGTTGACGTCATTGCTATTTTTTTTACTTTCCACGTTCAAGCCGTAAACATGTTGATCATATTCTGGGAACTGTTATTTCAGGTGTACAAATTAAATATCTTATCATGATCATGTGGACGTAAAATCGATGTTATAATTTCCTGTACAAAAAGTCTAGATCCCTTCACCTTGATTTGAAACAAGTCTCCTATATAAGCTACGGTATGATACATACGTGTGATTTTACGTGACATACCCTTGAGATGTTAAAGTTCACAAAGTTGCTGTGGATACGATAAAATATGTTAACATTAGAATTTTAATCAATAAAATTATGTTTGACACAAATTACAGACCGTTAGTATAATAGTATAATAGGCTCGTTTTGTGAAGTCTGTGAGCGTAGTCCGTCTTAAACTGAAAAGTTGGCGCGTATATTTTCTTTTCGTCAAATTCCTCACAGTATGCAAAAATGTTTTATCAAATCAAACTCCTCTTTGATAAAAATTTATAATTGTTCATCTGAAGTGGAGTCAGAACTGAGTGTTGTTATTTTTATAGCGATTTGAGCCTGAAAACGTTCTTAATAGTAATTCAGTAAATGTAGTAAGAAAGTAACTAAGAACTTTATTGACCCTAACCCTCACCCACAAACTATATGAAAATTGTTATAAAATGCTTAAATCCTCCTAAATACAATATTTATTAGAATACAAATTATCCTACGAATGTACTAGTAATAAAATTCTCAAAAAAATAGATAAATGCTAAAATCCTAAGTTAACTATTCGGTTACTTATATTTAATAGCGGATTTACTGGCTACACAAGTTACAACAATTGCTATGGTTATTCATATAGCCAGATAGGTCCAATTTTCTTATTTTATTCCTAAAAGCCGCTAGACTAGGCGAGTCCCTCTGGTCTTTAACACGATTTACTATTGTTATATACAGCTATTT
This sequence comes from Cladopsammia gracilis, assembly GCA_022457155.1. Taxonomy (NCBI): domain Eukaryota; kingdom Metazoa; phylum Cnidaria; class Anthozoa; order Scleractinia; family Dendrophylliidae; genus Cladopsammia; species Cladopsammia gracilis. The sequence goes on along the minus strand of JAJGOT010000012.1, from coordinate 3,465,698 downwards.
GAATAAACGTTGTCTGCAGAATTATGCATTGACACATTCCAAGACCGCGGAGAATTGTGGGTCCAGCTCACCTTGCTTAATTCGGTATTGCCTGTCGCCTCGGTCACAACATGGCAGACTTAAAAATATGATTAAAACGAGAAGCTCATAAGCGTCTGTAAAAAGTCATTGAGCTTAGTAACAAAAGCCATAAATCCTTTTTTCCTAAATCCCCTACACTTAATTAAGTTTGCAATTTGATAGACTTAATCGTGACAAATTATTGCTTGAAAAGTGGCGTGTTGTATATAATCGACTTTGAAATTGGTTGTTACCAAAATATTAGAAAGCTTGCTGAGGCCCTGTCGTTCGAAAGCAAAGGATAGATAACCCTTTGGTTGACGGCAGCAAGAGAAACCAAATGACGAAGAGGAAAGCATCAGAATGAAGGAGCAGCATTCCACACATAAATAGACATTCCACGGTACTCAAAAGTGGTTTGCTAATAATGTGTTGATTCTATTTCGCTTGCTAGATATTTTCATTATGGCGACTGAAGAGGATCCGAGTAGGATCAAAATCGATATCAGCCTGAAGTGACTTTTATAGAACATCCTTTTACTTTTTTATAATTTTACAGTTTTTGTAGTTTTATAGTTTTTAAGTGCGTCGAACGTGAAAAAAGACGTGATGTCTAAACAATATTCTAAATGTTCCAACACGTTCTTGGCTTCGGCTCATGAAATTTCACTGCAATAGATATTTTCAACAATACTAGATAGAGGTTATTTGGCGTGAAGTTGTGTTATATGGCTGAATAGTTTTACGAGTCATTTTTTAACCTCTTTTATCTCCTTTTCACGTTTCTCAAGGGAATTTGAATAAACAGTTATTATTCTTATAAATGCCCTGTCGTATTACGTAACTTATCGCTGATTTAATTAGTTATATGAGAGTCATCTCGTAAATCTAAGTTTTTGAAAGTGTTTTTCAAAGCGCGTGGTCAGAAGAGTGTAATAACACGTCATATTTGCACTCGTTTTGATGCGGGTTTTTTTTGCACTCTGGAATGCTCTGCGAATAATAAGCTGGCATGTTGTCCTGTGAAAAGTATTTTAAAATATATGCTGCATGTAAACTCACAATGCCTATGTCAATGCACCATTCTTCAGACAACGTTTATTGATTAGCTGTATAGATGTTATTTTAAAATGAAAAACGGCCTGTAACGTTGCACAAATTCTGTTATCTGGAGTTTAATTGCCTCAGCTTGATTCACTCTGATGAAATTAGGACACAACTTTTTATTCTTAGTTAACAAATTGAATTATTATTTATAGGTAGGGTTAGGGTTAGGATCAAAAAAGAAGGAAGCTATTTTTCTCCTTTCTTCAAACGAATAATTCACTGCAGTTTACTCCCGATTTCTCAACTCAACGGCAAAAATCGCGTGGACAAAATAGCACTATTTTCTGAGAAACAACTGCGAACTATCCGTACGGATCCGCTCGTTTATCTTGTTGTCAGAGTTGTGTATACTTTGTTATCCAGCGACCGTACACTGAAAGCGGGTATTACTTTTTATACAAAATGTTCACGTTACTTTATATAAAATCCCTTTGTCGTCTCTCTGTTCCCTACTATACATGTACAGGCCGGGTTGAAGCTTTGAAGTCCTAAACTATAATTTGTGATTTTCTTGAGGCACAAGGTGCCAGGGGAGAGTGAAAAATATAACAAATGAAAACTCTCACATGTATGAAGAATCGCTCTCAAATTGAAGCGGAACCGAAGAGAAAGTTAGAAATTACCGCTTGAATGAGTCTTCGAAAAATGAAAACGATCTTTGTTGACAGCTCTGTTTAGTAATCACCGAAACTGGGAATCGGTCGCGGCGCCCGGTTTGCATGAAATGAGCGGCCGTCACGTTTACTTTGGATTGTTCAAAATGTCTTTACTACTGGCTTTGATTCTGGCCAACCCAGACGTTGTCATAAAATTTTCCAGCTTGATTTATACAAACGTGACAATTATTCATTGTTATCATTTGGGTAATGAAGAATTTCTGGATATCAAAAGGTTCGCAACACATCTCAGCTCACAATTTGAACTCAGATCAAGTATAATTTCCCGCTATTCCATTGTCTAGATCTTGACTTGTGATTGGCTAATTTCAATTTCTCTCAAAATTTGTCTGGGTGGCCTCGGTTTGTGTGGTCGCACTGTAAAAAGTGTGTCTTGTTAATAATTTATGTTTTCCTTTGAATACCCTTTAACCCGTTACGATGCAAATGTGACTTGTTGGTCTTTACGTTTTTTTTCATTAACTCAGGCTGATTGTCTTGTTTGTAAGGGGCGTAAACATCGCAGTCTTAAAGTTTTTTAGAGTCCAAAATATAACTAATTGATTGTTTCTTTTGTGATTAAAAATTGTTTTCAGAAGAATAAACACATCGCCATTATATACTACACATAGATTTGGTAATACAATGACATCTTTCTACGCTTAATGCCATAGCAGTACAAAAGCTTGCCACCCCATTTATTTTCTAATCAACGTTGTCATTGTTCTTTCAAATATCATGTTTTAATAATTTCAAAATCGAATTCGAGCCACCACATGTTTTAAGCCATGCACAGAACAATCCAAGAGGTCGATGGAATTTTGTAAAAAAAAAACTTTGCCTGTTTTAGTTGACAAGGACAAATTGGTGAGTAAGGTTTATATTTCGCTTCTCAATTGCGTAAAATTAACCTGACTTGCCTTGTTAAAGATGGTTTAATGATTTATATAGTATTTGTCACAATGTCTCGTTTTCTGGATGTATAGGATATAAAAGTGCGGTTGGGTTTTCTTTGGGTTGTTAACCTTTAACTGTTTTGATCCATCAGGATTGTTTGGTCTGTTTAGTTCAGGGTGATTTTTACGTATTAACCCTCGGACGTACAAGGGGGGGAGTGGTTGCCACCCCCCTAACGGTTTTTCTCCGATATGTTCAAGGCCATTGAAGATTAGCACATGTCGTTTTCAGTAGCTGTTCGTTTATCCTTTAGACACATTTTCGTAACGTTTGGCGACAACCGATTGCTATGGTAAGGAGATATGACGTCATAAGTAACATGTGGTCACGCCATTTTTGAATAAAAATGCGTGTTTTTCACCTTTTTTTCAATGAGAAACATAATGCTACCAAAAGCATCAAATGTTTTATTGCATATTATTTTGCAACTCCAGCAAACAATATTTGCAATTTCCACATTTTTCCGATAAATTTGAGTTTTTAGTGAAATCCAAGATGGAGGCCGTCTTGGCGGCCATTTTCGATGACTTTACGGGCCCCCAGCTGCGCCACAACCCATAATATTCACCTTATCTTGTTGAGCACATCGCGGGCTATTTATTAGAAGTAAAATATTTTCGAATTATTTCAACATCGCAAAATCCCAAGGGGGGGCAACAACCTCCCTTTGTACCACGGTGGGGGTATAAGTTTGCATGCACGTCCGAGCGTTCAGTTTTCTTCATTTGCACCTCCGTATCACTTATTAATGTCTGTTACCAAGGTTACTTGTTGGAAGTGATAAGATATCGTGTCCTATGACGCGCGAACCGCTTGACCATAGCGATTTTATCCCCCTCCCCTGTTAACAAAATTTTCTTCTTACCTCAGTAAATGTATGTTGTCGTGGGGAAATGTCCGTCCTTCAAATGCTCTTTAATTGGTCTTTGTTATGGACACACTCGTATGGACCATTATTTGTAGACAATCCGCTGATAGATGGGGCAGTACCCAGCTCTTACAAGGTTTTCTCCGATTTGCTGAGATAACAATAGAACAAACAATACAACAATGGACCCTAGCCATAGAAAACAAAAGAGCTGCGTGATACCCAGGTCCAATGAAATTATAGGTTATTGAGAGCTGCGTGGTATCTGTGATAGCTCCTGGACAGGAAGAAAAAGGAATAACAGACGTCAGCTGATATTCATCAATTCTGGTTTTTCTAGTTCTTAATTTACTTAACCCTATACCTTGTGACAAAGATTGCACTGAAGATTTCTGTTGCTATGGTAATTTATTTAGTATGCCTTCATCCAATTACGAAATTTTTTGCATAGAAATTATTGAAAGCCATTACAAAAAAGATAATCCAAATAAAATGAAAATATTGGAACGACATTTTCAAGACTCCGTTAGCAGATAACCACAAGTATAAAAAGGTAGATATGTGGACGGGGCGTTAGTATCGTTTCAAACCCTCAAATACTTTAAGGCATGGGTCAAGGGCTATAACCAGGAAACAGTTTATTCGTGATGAATTTAACATTTTAATAAGCTCTCCCGTAAGTCACGTGACATGTCAGGTGGCCATTTTTCTAAAAATGACAAATATTTGACGAATTGGTGAGGGGTTTAATCAAGCCCTGTACGTTTGGAATGATTGTCCATTGTTCTTTAAAATTTTGTGAGGACAAAGGTCATTTTTAAGTCCAAAATTCACCCTTTGATTATCTATAATTGTAATTTGAAAACTCGAGGACAATCATTCCAGTACTGAGTACTGTTCGAGCATTTGGGATCCAAGGCAGGGCATTGAAAACAACGGATCTTACAGACTGGAGATGGTTCAGCGCCGAGCAGCTAGGTGGGCATTGTGCCGGTATCATCCAACAGCAAGTGTCTCAGACATGCTCCAGGAGCTTGGCTGGCGTTCCCTACTACAGAGGCGATGTGATGCACGTTTGGTTCTACTGTACAAAATAAAAAATGGACTTGTCGCCTGCAACCAAGATAAACTCAAGGATCCAGTTAGAAGATCTCGCCACACCCATGACCACACCATCCGCCCCATAACTTTGTAAAACCAGATCACACCAATTCTCCTTTTTTCCAAGAACTATTTTGCAGTGGAACAATATACCGACAGACTTATTTGTGAACTGTAATTGTAGTGCCATCTTCCGTTCCCGCATCTCCAATTTGACTCATTAATTTAGCTACAGTCCCTTTTATTATTTATTTATTTATTTATTTTAAGTTATTCTGCACATATGTATATTGCTTTCCGACCACCTGGCAAATAATCCTCCTTAGAGGGGTTGCTGTATAGGAAGATAGATAGATATGTTAAATCTCCATCGGAAAAGCTAATTTATTGACCTGTACAAAGAATATTTCCCGACATATCGCCAATTTGCTTAATTTTAAAATTGGTAACGTGACGTGTCACATGACCAAACTTACGCGTTAACGCAGAAGAAAACATCAAGATTTATATTCAGGGAAAATTTGAACGTGGTGTAGGCAATCTAGCCGAAGATAATAAGTGTCAAACATATTTTCGGAACTGACCTTAAACTCAGGTCTTAAACTGTTTGAGACCAAAATATTCTTATAGTAATAGCGAACCAAGTAGCGACCTCCAGCGGCAGTTTACATGACAGAGCAGTAAGCATACTCAAGGATCTGTATTATTCAATAATCAAGATGGAATTGTGTTAAAGCACCTAGCTGATAAGCATCATGAACATAAGGTATTTCCTGGAAATCTGAAATGAGAGAATCGTGGCTGCAAAATAGTGTAGGGCTTTTTGGACGGTAAGGTTTTTAAAGTGCCCATAACCCTTGTATATATATTTTTTAAAAACGACCATGTGTACATTGAATAGTTCAATGGTTAAATATTTCTTGTTTTGAACGTCGCTTTAGTGAATAATAGAGATTTGAATTTACAGAATGCTAATTAGATGACGTCAACTAAGGGCTTTGCCATTATTTTTACGTCAACGTACAATGCGCAGTTTACAGCTTAAGGATAATGAATTCGATAAATATAAACTGTTGATAGTCGACTGAAAAGAGATAAAAACATTTCTCGGAGGTGAACGCAAGTAGGTGTACAATAAATGTATATTTTGCTGACGTCATCTACTCTGTAAATTCATATCTCTATATAACTCACTAACGCGACGTTCAAAACAAGAAATATTTCCCCATTCAACTATTCAATGTACGCAGAGTTGATTCTGAAAATATGTATTGAAGGATTATGGGCAGTTTACCCTTACCCTCGAGGTGTACAAATCTAACTATTTTATAAAATAACCATAAGCCTTATTGGTAAATATTTTCACAAAACGCATAATATTGAAATTGACTAACTAATATGTTTTTTTTCTTCTTGAATTTGCCCTGCATGTAATTGGCTAAACACTGTTGTGGATCCACTGCCATTGACGTTCATTCGTTTGCTGTAAATCTGTTATGTATTGTTTTTTTTTTTAATTGCTTTACCTGGCAAAGCTAATAAAATAAACTCGCAGATTTTCCAAAGTTAAAAGTTGAAAACTTAAACGCCATATTTGTAAATTCATGAGCATTATTTGTCAGTTACCTACGGACCGCTTCGAGCAGTTTCCCCATAGTAGAAAAATTATCCAAAATATTAGTGGCATAACACTTTTTGTGCAAAGTTTCATGTCCAATAGGAAAAAAGTCCGAACCCTAACGCTCAGTTAACGTAAGCAAAAATTTTGCATGTCCATAGTATGAACTTTAATTCATAATTCTGGAAGAATCTGAGGAATCTCGCGAGTCGCTACTGTATCTCAGGGTTGCTTTATTGTAGGAAACTTAGACTTTATTGCTATCACGTTAACGTGTGCTTATGGCACAACTCACGTAGCCTAACCTTCAGTTATGTAATGGACCTTACCAATAAATGACAGCCAAATTATTCTTCTATGTGCATGCTATTCGGCCCTCTAACTTTGTTAGCATGTGCCAACACTAAAACAATTTGCAGCAAAATGAGAAATAACAAATAAATCGGCCGCCATTTAGGAATTAGGTCTGCACTGTATGTAGTTCTGCCTTTATTGTTGTGGAAGAAATTTGATCGAATTGGAAATCACAAATCGTCAGTATTATTAGTTCTTGAATTTTCTATTTTATCACGAAACTTACCTTATTAAGGCTTTCTTAAAACGAACCTTTTTTGAAGTGGAGAGATCCCTTATTGATCACCCGACATCCATTCTTTTTGGGTATGTTATGTCATAATTCTTTCCATAGCTTCCATCTAAAACGATCCATAATTTCAAATGTTGAACACTTAAAAGCACTATCAAAAACGTTTCCGAAGTATGATAAACTACATTCGCACCAAAGTGCTATTCAACTAGAAGTGTCAGTGATATGCCCTTCCGGGAAAATGCGAGAATGCAGTCTTCGGAAATGGTTAGAAATATAACTAAACAGCCCAGGGTGGTGAAAAATCATCAATTTATAACAGCGTCAATCACCTATGTTTAATGAATCAAGTTCTCGAGGCATCACACTGCAGTGTCAATGAAACTGATCAACATACTACAAAATTACATATAAATGGCAACAGTCACCCTAGGCACTAGACGTTGTTTTTCTGTCAACTGTACGGTAATGTATCTGGCGAGGAAAACATCGAGCTAAGACGGAGTTTAGTTAATCACTCGGTTTTAATGAAGTCTCAAATTGAATGAGCAAGTTTGAAGTCAAAAGAAACTGGAAAACGGACGAGTTTACTAGTAGAGACAGGCCTTATCGATCGTCGATGATGATCAATAACACCTGATCCGACCAGGAAACTCGTTCGTTTCGTTGATGAACGAACGTTCACTGTGGTGAGAACGTACTGAAAACAACGGAAAAAATAGCATAATTGCTACCTAGTTGAGGTTGCAATTAAACAGGTTAAACTGACATTTTGCTACCTAGCGTATATTTGGCTATAGTATCAGAGGGTTTATAACCGTGTGATGTGTTTTAAAAACGGCAACTGATAACCAGTCATAAAATGGTGAATATGTAATTGCTCTTAAGTTTATATATTTCAACTGCAGATAAGTGAGAACTCTAATGTGTGGCTTCATAGCCGTGTGGTAGAGCATTTAAGCCTGAATCGTAAAGGCCTGTGTCTTTTTCAGTCGTTTTGGAAGCGATTTGAATCAAAGCGAAAACCATTGACCTTGTAAGTTTCAATAATTATTATTAACTTCGTAAATGCGACACGCCTATTACGTCTCAAGTTACCATTATTATTAACTCAAGTTCCCATTACCATTAACTATCCTCAGGGGAGAATCTCTACGAAGCGGCAGACAAGATAATATTTAAAACTTGCAAGGTCGTCCGTCTTCGCTCCGATTCAAATCGCTTCCGAAACGACTAAGACACAGGCTACCAGACAAATAACATTTTTATTAGATGATTATGTTCTAGAAAATACAACGTTTGGGTTCCCTGTGGTATGGGATTACAACATGATGATGGAACACCAGCTGAAGAGTAAAATGACTGAACTGGGATCAAACGATTTTCTTTCTGTGTTTATCTGTTAATAGCAGTTTCTTTTCAAAAGGTTGAAACAAAGTATAGATCGCTAAAATACACCTCAATTATATCATCAATTGCATGCATGTAAGCTGTTATCAAAAGTCAACTAAACATTTAACTTCCACTCCTATCTTACAGGATTAAATTTCGTTGCCCAGATTCGCAAAAACTATCCACGGAAAGAAAAAGATAACGCGCCAACTTTTATTAGAGATACACATGCACCAAAGTGCACCTGAGGTAAAAACAAGTTGCCTGTTGTCGGGTTGTAAAAAAGGGTCGCACCGACGCAGTACGATAATTTATTTAGAAGTTTCATATCTCCGCTTGTTAAATACAATAACGGTTACTTTCATTTCTACTTTGACTCGCAGAATATTGCGAAAAATTTACCCGCGAAATTTTGCCAACAAATTTAGACGAATTCTAATCGCCGCGGAAGGTGCTGTCCTTATTTACCGGTACACAACAACAAAAACAAAAAGACTAAAACTTTGCACTACACGGACACAATCCTCTGATCTCAAATACAAAAAGGAAACAATGAAAAACCCTTGCTTAGCGATAGAAATGCCGTTTTCAGCTGCGCACTTGTCTTTAGAAAGTTCTCCAAATATATTACTACTAACTTGGTTATATAACTTAATACATACCTTGAATGTTGACATCGATGCTTTTGCTCCAGTTCCCGGAAAACGACATAGACAAAGTTCCTCAAAGATCGAGACTGCCATAATTTGAAGCTCACCACGTCCTCCCAACAATCACACCTCACAGATGATCACACAATATCTTAAATACAAGAGAAAACGAAGTGAATTTACTTGTTAAGTGATACGCCAAGACAACACTCGTGAAAGTAGAAGGAATATGACAGCAACTCGCTTAGTAGAACAATTAGAATAGCGTTGTACTGTTTTTCGTATTATTTTAGCGCCTTTAAAGGAAACTATGCGAGAGTACAGCTAAAGCAGTTTGAGATTTTCTGTTCTTTAAGCGGAATATTTTAGCGGCACAAAATTTTAGAGAAAGGATTCTTCTCCCACGAAAATATTAGCTGTTTTCTCTTTTCCGGTGTTCCCAGCTGACATTATTTCGTACCCAAAACGCCGGACATTTTATTCCCCTCCGAAACCAAATTCTTTTGTTGGGTACAAAGGCCGTTTTCAGCTGAGCAATTGTCTTCAAAAAGGACTCCAAATATACTAGTACTAACTTGGTAATATAAATTAAAATGCATACCCTGAGCGTAGATAACGATGTTTTTGCTCCAGTTCCCGGCAAATGACAAGACAAAGTTTTTCAATGATCGAGCTACCTTTGCAAGTTCAACAAGTTCTCTTCCAGCAAACATACCTCACAGGTGATCAAACATGTGAGTGCAAGTATATATATCTATATATATAGTTAGAAGTGACAAAACACATGAAAGAAGGTGTGTGAAAGTATGCACGCATAATGCATTATACACCAGTTACATAATACTCGCCGGTAGACTCGTAGTCGCAATCAACAGCTTTTGTTAATTGTATGTTTGACATGCCAGATAATACAACAATGATCCCTTAATGTTTTATTGGGATATATTGCGTCTATTTCATGCGCCTGTGATGACTTCATTCTCAACAAATGCCGTGAAAATTTTCCCAGGGAGACCAAATGAGAGATAAAGACACCCTTGTAATTTATCCTCTTTTTTTTGAGAGAAAGGTTTCCTAAAACAAGATTTTGAAATTTTGTGTGGTAAACACAGTAATATGGTAAAAGAGTTGTGCTTTAATTTTTCTTGGCGTTCCGATGTACTGGATATCTCAGAAAGTGTTTTCTTTGTATGTTTAACATGCAGAATAAAAGAAGTAAGATAATGAAAGCGTTTAGGAATTCAAGGCGGTAAACTTCTATGGCAGTAAACATGTTTTGCTCATTATTTCACAGACCGATCGCAAAACAACGGCTTTTGTTCACTTGATATGTCATATTGTGTGTTATATGTTTGCTTGACACCCGGAATAAATGGTCGGAAAAGTAATTAGATATGGATGTGTGTCATTGCCCCTATTTCATGCACCTGTGATGACTTCATTCTTAACAAATGCCGCGACAATTTTTCCCAGGGAGACCACATAGGAGATTACGAACACTCTTGTGATTTATTCACTTTTATTTGAGAGAAAGGTTTCTAAAAAGAAAATATTTTGAAATTTTGGGTGGTAAATTCAGTAATATCGTAAACGTGTTTTGCTTTAATTTGGGCCCTCCGATATACTGTATATCTCAGAATGTGTTTTGTCTGTAAGCTTGACAGACATGCAGAATTAAATAATTAAGATAAAGAAAGCGTTTTGGAATTCAAGGCGGTAAACTCCTATGGCAGTAAACATGTTTTGCTCATTATTTCACAGACCGATTGCAAAACAACGGCTTTTGTTCACTAGATATGTCACATATTATGTGTGTTGTATGTTTGCTTGACACTCGGAATAAAAGGTCGGGAAAGTAATTAGATATGGGTGTGTCTCATTGCGTCTATTTCATGCACCTGTGATGACTTCATATTTAACAAATGCCGCGACAATTTTCCCAGGGAGACCAAATATGAGATAATGACAACGTAACGATTTATTCATTTTTATTTGAGAGAAAGTTTTCCTAAGATTTTGAAGTTTGTGTGGTAAACTCAGTAATATCGTAAACATGTTTTGCTTTTTTTTTTTCGCGCATCGATTGCAAACTGGACAAACATTTTATATAACGAGAATACGTTTTGTTTGATTGCTTGACATGTGGAATAAAATAATTAACATTCTGAAAGAGTTTTGGAATTCAATGCGCTAAATCCCAATCGTAGTAAACATGTTGTGCTCATTATTTGACAGACCGATTGCAAAACAACGCCTTTCGTTAATTAATGGATATGTCAGAATGTGTGTGATATTGTTTGCTAAGAAAGATATTCTGAAGTTGAATGTGGTAAAATCATGTCGAGAGGCGCGTTTTGATGCGTATCTACCTTGAAATAATTAAATTTGATCCTATCTAAGTATGTGTTGCACGATGGTCGTTTGGTTTAGCGCGGGGAATGACAGTCGGAAGGCGCAAGTTCAAGTCTCAGGACATCCTTTTTTTCTTTTTTTTTTTCTTTCTTCTTCGGACTGGACATTCTGAAAGTGAAGTTCTGTTTTTTCTTTTTTCGTCCGTCAAAAATCCTTACGTTTAATTTTAAACAAATATTGAACCGTGTCAGTGTGAAAATAAGCTTACCGCAATATTGCGTTAGCATTTCTTTATAGTCACGGGTTGGCTCTTAGGCCCTGTTCGAACTACGCGAAATTATGTTTGTTTTGCAAAAAAATCTGTCAACACGAAGCGTTTTGTAGTGCGAACGTTTTTTTCACCCACGAAAATTTTCGCATGTGTCACCAAACTATAAAGACGCCGTCGCCGATTTCCCTTTCGTAAACAAGCGATGCCATTTTTAACGGTCGATGCCATCATTAGCATTCATTGGTAACCAGGCCTTTTGTAATGGTCAATGCCATTTCTCTCTTGTTCATGGACGTTCGCGCGAAAATCTTCTACAAGACAGATTTTTTTCAAACTTATGTTACGGTCTGATAATGAGTTACTGATGTCAGAAACGCAAAAAAATTGGGGGTCACCGAATTGATTTAAGAGATATAGTGTGTAGAAATATACCCTGTTTTTGAAAAGTTAGTCCTGGTAACATAACATGGTGTCCATGGCTTTTAGTTAAACAATATCAAAGATGAATCGCTGGGAAGAAACTATTATATTCAAAAGTTATCTAAGTGGGCCTGATTCGTAAATAATTCGAACCGTTTTTAACCTTTAAATGAGTTAACCCTTTAAAGAGGGCATTCGGAAACAACATACAGCTGAGATATGAGTGCAATTCGACGTCGCGTGGATAAAAAAATGAAAACAATCAAACTTCTACAAGACAGATTTTTTTTCTTTTTTTCACAAACTGTAAATCACCGGTAAAGAAAGTGATATATGAAGAAAAAAATAGGGGTCACCGACCATCCAAGTGAGTTAAATCAAAGCAAAGTTAACGCAATGACTACCATCCGTTCATGTGAATAGATTTCTTCCTTTGCACGCGCGCTCAAGCATGACGTTTCATGGCGTTGCGACATGAATTGCGTGCGCAGTAAGGATGCGCATAAACAATTGGCGCGAACGTCCTTATGCCTGGATAGACCATTTTCGATATATTAAAATTCATACTTGGCTCCGAGGCTTGGGGGAATAAAACAAAAGAAATGAATAATTCAACGCTGAACCTCAATATGATTTCTTTTGTTTTATTCCTCCAAGACTCGGAGCCAAGTATGTATTTTAACATATCGAAAATGGTCTATTGAGATGAAAGTAGGCTATCATTATTAGATAAAACTGGGTTTAGGTAAAGCGATTATTAGATCTAAGCTAGATTCGCGGTTAGGTAAGATTTAGGGTTAGGGTGACCCGTTAATTGATATATATTAAGAAAAGTACCTTTTATAATTAAAATTTTCTTGGGTTTGCCGGATCAACCTAGTGGTCTAGTGGTAAAGGAGAAATGCTAGCATGTAGAGGTTCCGGGTGCGATTCTAGGTAATTTATTGCATTTTTATTTTTCTGATAGAAAAAAATTCTAAAATTGGTGAAAAATTTTCTAAGTGTCGCTAAAATGGCATCGCTTGTTTACGAAAGGGAAAATTGCGACGCCGTCGACTAGATTTGGAGGCCGTAAAGTTTTTGTCAGGCGAGAAAATCCTTTGTCAGGTCATCACATTTTGAAACAAATTTTACGCAGCGTAAGTGACGGTATAGTTTCCCGCCATTTGATTCCCGTAAATCGTCAAATGACTCTCTTCCCATTCTCGGTCATTCTCAGCTCATAGTATGTCTACGAAACAAGGTCTCGGGAAAGTGGCGCTGGTGCAGTTCAATTTCAAACTAAGATTCCACAGGGCGAGGAAATATCCAATACTGGTGAAAACGACGGCGGTGGCGGCGTCTCCTCAGCTCAGTTAAAAGCTCTAAAAGTCGAAACAGACGAATCCTGGCCACCAAAACTAGAATAAATTGTTGATGTATTAAACAGAAAGAGGTTTTGCATTACAAGCAGAAAGCAAAAAAGTGCGATAAAAACATTTCTCGGGAGCATTTTTTTTGCTCACAGACTTTGACTCACAAAATTACGTGTGAAGACGAACACACGTCACGATATTTTTGGTATCGTATTATCTTGGTATGATTGACATGTTTGGTCACACAAAAAAAATTCACAAATTTAAGTGCGAAAGGATTACGAAAACGAAAAACTGGTGATTACAAAATTTTCCATTTTTTGGCAAACGCCAAACTACATTTTTCGCTGTAGGAGCCTTTGATTTAACCCGTGAATACGCGCAAGCGTAATGAACGGGTTATCGCTCACTCGCTCACTCGTTCCATCAGCTGTAAACTTACAGAGCTACAACTCAAAGGGTATTTGTTCAATTTTCCTCAAATATGGACAGAAGCTAGGCTAACAAATAATCAACATAAAAAGGTGTCGGCGAATTTTTTATTTCCGAAAACTTTTTCGTCAAGAGCCATTTCCCGTGCGATCAATTTAATATGGGAAATAGCCGACACGTTTGTTTTTAACGCTTCGTGTCCGGAAACCCGAGAACAAATCAAACTAGCAAAATACAATCATCGCTTTGAGTTATAGCGTTTTAGAGCTGATTCGGACGTTCGAATTGAGACGTCGTAAAAAAATTCGACAATTCACTTTATTACCAAATGGTTTCCATATTTAGATAGGCAGCTCTATATGCTTTAATTTGATATCTGGGTTTAGGCATATTATGCGTAATCGCTAGAGCTGTTATACTGGAGACACCCCCGAAGGTACACGGTAACCCTTAAAGGGATACGGCTCTAGACCACATATAAACATTTGCTTAAAATGTAGCATATGCACTAAAATAACGATCAAAAGACGAAAAAATGAAGAAAACCTATTGAAAAGGTCAAAAAGCGAAATATCACCGCCAATTCGATTACCGGAAGTAAAGCAGTCTAGTTTCTCTGGTCACGTGCTATGACGTGGAAAGGAGAACTCAAGATCCTCGGTATACAACACGCAATAATAGATTCTGGGGATTCTCGCAGTTCTTCTTCTCCTTCTTATTCTTCGTAAGACAGAGATATCGATTTTACTGAAGAAACAACATTCGTTCGAAGGGGAAGGGAAAGCGGGAGAATTCAGGCGCGCGATGAACGCGTGATTTCTTACGAGTGATTTGGTCAATAAAGTGTCTGGGCTTTCACGTTTCCGGACATCATGACATATTTTTGAAAATTGACAGATCAATCCTACAGACCAATCCAGAAAGATGATAAATATCCAGCAAAATCATCAAAAGATTAATTTTATTACTAGTAGTAATCATAGATTATAGTGCGTCTCCTTATCCCCTGGCACCTCGTCTTGACCTAGTACCTCAGTTTCATGAATTAATTCAGACACTGTTTAAAAGGGCTATGTCGCGAGATATGTCACCCAGGCAAAAACGTTGGTCCGACATCAAACAAATTCACGCTATCGCCGTGGGATCGGGACAAAATCCTGCCGTGCTGTGTATTCCGAAAGGTCTCAGATTTTTCCGACATATAAATAGTATATTTGTCTTGATTTCATTTCGGTTATTTCTCGATTCTGAAATCATACTCCTCAGTACATATACTAATACCGGAACCGGAAATGAGAAATTTCCGAGAAAGCCTGAAAAAGTGCTCCCGCCCCGTGATAAACTTCTTGGACACTGCGTTAATGGAGCATGAAATCGACGATTAAGTCACGCAACATTCAACGTGAATTTCGCAGGATTTTCGGATAAAATTACAACTCCCAGTTGCAAGTAAGACACAAAACTGTTGAATATAATTCCTTTATTAGCTAGACAAATTTTAGTCACAAAACTGCGAAATCTTTAGTGCAAATGCGCCCGATACAGGCGCAATTTCGAGCACTGTATAGTTAATCTGCGTTCGCCTGGCGCGGCTGGTCAGTGAATTATTGCTACAAGACATACAGCGAATTGCACCGTACCGTAGAACATTGCGAAGAACGACGTCGGTATTTAGCTGAAAGCTTCCCAAATCAGGCAGAGAACCACAGCAAAATCAAGATAGAACATTCAAAACATACCCGGCAGAACGGTAGCGAGGAAAATCCAAAGAGACCCAACAACTTACTTGGTCCGGAGAAGAACCTTCGTCCAATTTTTCCACTGCGTACTTTTAGTAGGCATTGAAATATTGAGCCGTACGATTCCAAAATCGGGAAAATATCCGAAACTAAATCAAGACAAATAGATTATTCACATGTGACATTTCGGAACCCCAGATCCCCAGGATAATGCCTGATTTCCACGCACTGGGAATGCTGGATACTATTGTGACGTTTCAAGATGGCGCAGATTTGGTACCGACACTTCGCTTAGACGACGCGCAAAGCATGCAGGATACTATTGTGACGTTTCAAGATGGCGCAGATTTGGTATCGACACTTTTCTCGATTCGTTCCGCCTCAACCTCGTTCCCAGGGGCTTCTCGGTTTTCAAAATGGCCGTTTGAGAGGAGAAACCCCTGGGACATAGCGATCTAAAACGACCGCTGATTGGTTTATTGATCCTGATTCTTACATCTATTCTGATTGGTTTACGTTTTTCTAAGAAAAGATGGCGGATCACGGTAGGTTCTTCGAGAAACCAAAACAATGCTATATCGAAGGTCTCCGAGACGTGAAAGTTGAACAGTTTTCCAGAGTAACTGTTAACAAAACTGTAGCTGTTCCTGACGATGCGGCTATGATCCAACAAGCGTAAGATTTAGAGATAATTCGCCGATTTTCAGGCTTTGCGTCAGTAACGGGTGGCGAATGGTAAGCTTAAATTCGAGATATTTTTTCTGCGAGCCCTACACTTTTAAACTTTCAAAATGCGAGGCGGAGAGAAAGGCTATATGGAAAGGCTTTACCAAATAAATCGAGACACACAGAGACGTGCAGAACCGCTCAAATAACCGAGACTGCGAGACCCATAATCTTAATTTTTTGAAAGACCATTCGCCACTCACCCCCCGGTGCGTGATAATTTATAGAATTTTGGAATGACTGGAATGGGGAATGCTGGGCGTAATGTAATTTAATAGAGTCTAGAATACTGGCTGAACCTCGGTGTAAAAAGATGTCTTGTTTTGTACCTATTTCTACCTATTGTTGTCTTGCGCTCTATTGTTTTATACAGTTTGTTTTCTTTGTTTTTCAGTTCATTTATGGTTTCATAAATAAAGCAGAGCCGACCGCCAAATGTTTTCTATTCAGTTACTTATTCACTTGTGACAGCTTGACTGAAGTTAAGCTCAATTTAGTGTTTAAAATATGTCAATAAAAAACAAAACAGGTATGCATTCCTCAAAATGGCAAGATTTTAGTATAACCCCCAACATTAATGGGCCATTCCATTTTATATCCGCACCCCCCCCCCCCCCCATTGAGGTATTCACTCAACACCCCCCTAAGGAAAAAAAGATCAAAGTGCTGACAGAACACCCCCCAGAAATAGCAAATCTTTTTGTTACCCCCTTGGGAAATTTTTGAAGATCAAAGGATGCTGAAGCAAGTATCTCCCCCCCCCCAAGATTTCCTTATACCTCAATGGGGGGGGGGGGGGTGCAGATATTAAATGGAATGGCCCAATTTTGCACATGAATGTATGTACTATTGTTTTTATTTAGGCAATCTTTTGTTCTGGCTTTTGTTTCAGTCTTCAGAACTCATTCATAGTTTATAGAAGTTATTTATAATTTGTGGGATTATATGGAAATCTTACCCTCAAAATTCCCAACCACATTTCAGGCCCAAGAACTGTTTTTAAGATTTTGCTTCTATGAAATGGCAATGTAGTTTATTGCTGGCAAATCATCCCAGACACTCTAAATACCAGAAGTTCTCTTACAGCAGGCCTTTTGCCCTGGGGCTCTTCCTTGTGGCAAAAATATGAGTCAACAGAGGCATGTAATATATAGTTTATGAGATAGATGAGAGGCACCCATGCAGGGTACATCCCAACTTGTTTGGACCAATGATCTTAGGGTGTTTTTTTTTTTGCTTAGCTGTCAAAATCATTAAAAATTCAATTGTTCTTAACAAACATTCTGCACATAACAGCTTTTCGGGCTCCAAAGTTTTCTGCACTTTTGAGAAACACATGTCAGCAGAATGCTAGTTAACATGTTTTTGCCTCTAGTCAGCTTAAGGTTTAAGAGCCGGTCTGTTTGCCTGAAAACAGTGGAGTAGAATGTCAAGCATGAAATTAATTTTATTCCTTGTTTGAATGAGTAAATGATATGATTAATATGGCTTTGAACTATAATATATCAGGATTTCAGAATGGTAATCATTGCAAGCCATTGGGTTGATACAATAAAAAAACATTCTAGGATATAATCAGCTGTGAAACATTCTTTCATGCCACAGTAAGAAGCTAGTCTTTGAGCTGAGGCTGAGGAGAGGAAAAAGTGAAGTGCACAAGAAATGTTCCCCATGTGCCCCCTTTTCATTTTATATTTTCTACATTTCAGTTTTTTACTGAAAAAAGCCGCTATGAAGGAGGGAGATGTTGATGAATTTTGACAATCATGGCTCAGGTCTAGTGGATTTTTCTGTCTGATCAGGAATTTCTGTCACTTGTCCAACAGAGAAGGAATAGGTCCAGATTTCTTTTTTATTTGGGAGCCATCCTTGTTATAAGTATGACACATTAAGCTTCTTTGTGATGTTTTATTAACATTTTGGTTTTTAACACAACCATGGAGAACAGGGTGCTTTCTGGTCAGGCCTTTCTCTTGCAGTCCAGTCTGGCTTTGTTTAATGTGTCAGGAGCATAAGATTCCCACTGACATGGCCTTAGGGGTTGTAAGGGCTTACAAGCATCCCTGCCACATCAGACATGGAAGCTTTGATTTAAAACAATCAGGTAATCAAGTGACCAAACCTTTCTACCTGTAAACAATGGCTAGATTTAGGAAGCCCAGTCCAGCTTCTGAAGTTGACCAAAGCTATATATTATTTTAACTTTAGAAGGGTTTCCTCATCAATTCATCCCCAGGGTTACAATTTGCCGTAGGGGATTTTCTATGCCAGTCACAGTTAGTTGACATGAACCAATATGTATACTTCATGTGCAATATCCAGGTAGGGATTGACAGGGAAGTATGTATAAAGTTGGCAGATTTGGAATTAAAGATTTTGGCCGTTAAATGATAATTTTTAAATTGGGGGACGAGTAGCTTTGGCCCATGACTTGTTTATTTGCTGGTTTCAGAATACTGTCACATCCCCAGGTCACCATTTAGGGCAGATGTAGCTGCATTTGGAAATGGAGTAAATCTACTTTAATCGTCAATTTTTACAGGTTTATTTGGTAATAAAATACACTAATCACACTGCTGTCATTTCCAACATAAATTGTACATGTTTTCCTCAGAAACAATTGTGACAAACACCTCTAACAAATATGGGAAAAATACTTTGACTTGTCTTCACTTTTCTTTTCTTTTTTTTAGAAAATGTTAACTTGGTGGGAGATATTCCCGGAAATGAGTAAATAAAAAGCATTTGATTTAACATATTTTGCTGTTGTCAGTGTTTGACTGGATCAGCAAACCATCTCTGAGTAAAAGATCTAGTAAAAGTGTTTTATTGAGGGGAAGACGGTAAATTACTTTAAAATGCCAACAAAACGGTGATACCCGCGCAAGAGCAACGGCGAAAGCATCGACGGTTAAATCGAAAAAATATTGCGACAAAAATTTCATGCTATTTTGTTGCTTGCGGGTGTGATCGTGGGAAAAGAAGCCGAAAATACTATAATATAAGAAACCAAAAGTCCCTTTATAGCTGAGACGGTAAATTTACTCCTTTCCTTTGAAATCGTGCTTCCTTAAAAAATAAAACATGTTTCGTAATCTGCGGCGTTTCGAATTTTTACCTTCATTGCCTGTGTATCATTTTTCTTGAAACAGCAAGGCAAAGAAAAACTTTACAGGTCGATAAATGGTTCCACTTGGTTACACAGAAATCCCTCCTTGGCCGCCATTTTGTTTGTTTTCCTCTTGGTTTGCAATCTCGTACCCAGATCTTCTCACTCTTTTCCTTGGCCGCCATTTTGAATACATCTTCACAAATAGTGCAGATTTTGATCACGTGATCTGCTGTGTGCCAGGGTCTTCTCACGAAGCGCCGCCATATTGAAAACCGAGAAGACCCTGGGAACGAGGTTGCGTTCCGCCTAGCCGACAAGATTAGGAAGCGTCTCCTTCGTCGACGCAATTAGAAATGTGCAAAATCAAAACGAGCTACGCTGAAGTTAAGTGCCCTGAACTGCCCTGCAACGGCTTTGTAATTTCAAGGTCTTTCAAATAAGTCGATCAGATTTCCGGTAAAAGCTTAAATTAGCTTTTTTATTTCATTGTCTTCTAGATTTTGTTTTGATTAGATGGCCCTCTTTGTAACCGGTGCGATTTCCGAAAGCAATGTCCAAAAAATATTGCCTTCCAAATTCTTAGAAACTTAACAATGCATTTTTGTTTATGTTTATCTCGCCTGATCTGTCCACATAAAAGATCATTAATTTTCATATGCATCACAGGCATCACTATTTAAAGTAAGCAAACTTTCTTTTCCGCGTAATTTGGAAGACTCGACAAGTCAGTCTAAACAATCATAGACAAATGTTTGAACCGACGAACTTAAGACTTTAAATACCTCCTCTCGGTTTGCTGGAAAATTTTTAACTGAGATCAGCGAGAGGTCATCAGGCATCCCGGCTCACAGGCTACAAAACAGAGAAAAATAAGCCGATTTAATACCCTGGCGAAATACTGAACTTAAACCGAGTTAGAACATTTTAATGCCACTAATTTACCGTGTGCTCAAAAGAATACTTAATTAAACTTGGAGCGGAAATCATTTTTTTCTCGAAACAGTGCAATCGAGTGAGATCAAGTACATTTTCCACATACGCCAATTTTATCACTACACTTGGTTCTATGTCGCTTTTCTTTATATCAGTTTATATGAACAACACCAGAATAGCCTGCGTAGCAAGCGTTCCCGTACGAACGAATTTTTCCGCATTCTGGCCGCGCGAAAATTGGGACGAGAGCAAAAAATCGGAGGACGGGGGTGGGGGTGGGGAGATGAGGGAACGCTTGCCTGCAAACCCCACGATTTTGAAAAACGCCCACCTATTTGTCGCGGTTGATTTCATTTGCCGATTGACAGCTTGTCAACAAATAAGCCAATTACAGATTACCGGATGTAGAATTTTACTTCCTTCAAAAGATAAAACGTTTCGAATTCGTAAACGGCTTCACAGATTCATGGAATCAATAAACCTTCTCGCCATTTCAACACAATGCCGACTTAAATTAGAAGAAATATCCGTATATTTGCTTGCTTTGACTTATTGAATCCAACACCGGTTAACAGAGCCGGTGAAATAATTCCCGCTAATAAAAATATAACACTGCTCAGCTCAACTACTCAGCGCGCGACTGTACTGCTGTTGTTTGTTTACGGTTATATTATTTCTAGTTCAAAATCAATCTTCGCTTTCCTCGCTATTTTCTGACTTTTCTATGGTAGGAGCACTAATCATTCAGCTTCATTTCATCCTATATTTTGCTGTGACCAAAATAAAACTCGAATCGGTCCACAAATGCAAATAGATCTTCCCACACTTGCCACTTTCAATTCAACGCCGATATAAACAAACAGCCGCCGAAATAGATCACTTTCAACTTTAAAATTTGGGATGAAATCGTGTGTCAATTGGAGTCAATTAGGTTTTTGAGAAAGTCTAAACCTTAATGACTGGCCTATTATTAATAGAGGAATAAGGTACGTATTGTTTTCTTTCCATGCCTTTACATTTAAGCGAGGAAATCCAAATTTCCCTTTGTGTATATCGTCCAAGCAGTCCAGTTTTTCATTTAAATCGCACGCCGTCATCCCCATACAATTTACCTCTTCGACTGGATCCCGAATTATGCTTTGCAATGGAGAAATAACACTGAATAATACTGGAATAGTCTGTACCTCCTTGCCTTTTACTTCTTCGCACTCTCCGCACATCATAACAAACAACTGAAAAATTAAACTCTTGCCGAATCCTGTTGGCAATACGGCCATTAAATCGTTGCCGTTAAAAAGATGGCGCATTGCCCTTTCTTGTTCCGTTTTCAAAGTAAAAGCAAGCCCCCGCTTCGCTCAGCTCCGACAAAACTTCGTTCAAACACGTTTCAAAATCTTTCACATGTTCTCCGAGCTCCTCTCGCAACTCACGCTCAAAATATTTTGCGTGAAAATTTGATAGCTACTTGTCAAACCTGTCACTCAAGGTGACCACACCGCACCAATCAGGAGCCCCGTTCGTGGACGAACGGCGTTTTTCAAAATCGTGGGGTTTGCAGGCAAGCGTTCCCTCATCTCCCCACCCCCACCCCCGTCCTCCGATTTTTTGCTCTCGTCCCAATTTTCGCGCGGCCAGAATGCGGAAAAATTTGTTCGTACGGGAACGCTTGCTACGCAGGCTAACACCAGAAAAGAACACCAGTTTTGTTTTTGTTTCGGTTACGGTTGATCGGCAAAAAAAAACATGAGACAGATAAACTGTTATCTTACGAATAATTTGGCCAATAAAGTGAATGATTTTCACGTTTCCGGACATCATGACCTATTGTTTAGGAAATTGACAGACCTATCCCTGCTATCCCATTGACCAATCTAGAAAGATGAAAAATATCCAGCAAAATTATCAAAAGATAAATTTTAAGATTAGAAATGTGTAAAACCAAAACGAGCTACGCTGAAGTTAAGCGCCCTGAACGGCCCGAGGTCTTTCAAGAAAGAGTCAATTTCCGGTAAAATTCGATAAAATTGTTTTCAGCGCCACTTTATGAGTAAAAAGTTAATTTAGTCAATTTAGTGCCTTCCATATTTTTTCAGATGAATTCCAGGCATCACTTAAGCAAACTTTCTTTTCCTAATAATTTGGAAGACTCGACAAGTCAGTCTAAAAAACTGCAAGTATTAAAATATCTCATCTCGGCTGTCAGGCTGCAAACCAGAGAAAAATAAGCCAATGTTCAGTAATACCCTGATAAAATACTCATACAAACAATTACCGCGTGCTTTTATGAATACTTATAAACTAGAAGCGGATGAGTTGGTACGTACCAAGCGTTTCTGTTCCAATCGGTGTTGAGTTTTTAAAAGCCTCTGAAGCGCCCAACGGCAAACATTTTGATCGAGAAGCCTAGTATAACAATACACAGCTTACGGGAGCTAGCCGGGATAAACGAACCCTCGTTTTATTTCAGAAATTTCAAGGCAGTCAATTTCCGTTAAAAGCTCCGATACAAGCATATGAACTGTTTGCGTGGACAAATTAGGCGTAACGTCCCGGTAAATTCATCATGGTATTATACTAGTCATTGCGGTACGTGATCAAATTCTATACTTAAAATTTCGTATTGCAGATCAATCCCCCGTCATTGTAAAGAATCGACACGCAATATCATTTAATTCCCGTTCTTTATATCCACGTGTATCCACTGCCGAGACAAATACATACGCCTGTAGGTTCTTTCGTCTGTTTAGTTTGTTTAGTGGCCCTGTATCAGCTGAATTCTTATGCAATTGGGTATATTTTATTGTTGCTAGAAAAAAAAACGACAAATAAGAGAAGATCCCTACCATTTTTCAGCAAGATGCCGTTCGATGTGAATCATCCGTCATGTGCTAACCCATCCAGTTTCACAAGCTCTTTACAATATATTTGATACGCGAATTCCTGCGTCGAAAACAAGAAAGGAAAATACTGAGTTGCTTTTGTGAACTCCTCTGGAGAGAAAAAATGTCTCCAATAAGACGAGAGGCTTAAACACGAAGTTCCGGTATAAAAGACTTAGCTCCTCCCCCATTTCACACCTTTTGGGTGTGAAATGCAAATTTATGCGTCTTTCAGTCACAAAACATGGTTAACTTGCGCGTCCTTTGAACATAATTTGCTTCAAAAATCTGATTAAACCAAACCAAACCTAAGCTAAAAAAGAAATAGTTCATAAAGACTTCTGATATAGCTTTCATAAAGTTTTTCCAAATTGTTAGCAATGGTCTTAGTAACGACGCATGTTTATGCTTCAGTGGTTGATTGACGACTGGAGGTGAGAATAGCCAGGCCAGGCTCCTTTTATACGGTCAGTGTAAAACGCAGACTGCAGACCGGGGGTAAAATGCAGACTGAGGGTAAAATGCAGACTGCAGACCAGGGGTAAAATGCAGACTGAGGGTAAAATAAAATATTAATAACCCTAACCCTAACCCTAGTCTGCAGTCTGCATTTTACCCCCGGTCTGCAGTGTGCGTTTTACACTGACCGCCTTTTATACCGGAACTTCGTCTTTAAAGAAAGACGTCTTACCAGAACACGACGATGTAATTCCACGCACGCCTATTTTGGGACCATTTGCACTGATCGATCATAACCACAGGGAGCCCATACAATCTGTTTGTGTAACATAATGACCGTTTGCAATTTTATAGGAAATGTATGGGATTCACCTAAATTTCAAATTATGGCGACGTATCGCCAAATGTAATGACTGATCAACGCTAAGTAAACGTTAAATTACCTTATTTGTTGTGTGTCGTCGTCCTCTTTCTCTCAGACGTACTGTCAACGGCGAACTCAGAATCCTTCAAAATCGCTCAAAATATCACTTTTACGGCAAAACGACGACAACACACAACAAATAAGGTAATTTAACGTTTATTTAACGTTGATCAGTACATACATTTGGCCATACGTTGCCGTAATATGAAATTTAGGTGAATCCCATACATTTCCTATAAAATTACAAACGGTCATTATGTTACACAAACAGATTGTATGGGCTCCCTGTGTCATAACAGGCCTCGCCGGAATCACATTACTGTTATAACTAGTAATTTCAATGTGAAAGTGAGTGCCGGCGAAGGGGATAAAACAGTGGGAAGTGAACTGAACATTGGACGACAGCTCCGGTAAATTTTTTCAACTTTTTAAGGGAAGGGGTTTAAAGGCTAGGGTAAGTAGAGTAGGCTTTCCCTGGATGAGTTGTAAAAATTACTACAGCAAGTGGTGTTTTGGAAAATTGCCCAACCATAGCCTTACTGACTTGTATTACCCACATTGCTAAACTAACTATGGACTATGGGCTGCTTTGTTAAAAAAAACCTATTGCCAAGAACTTATTATTCAAGTTACAGATAATTTAAAGATACAGTAATAATTGACATTGAAGAGAAATAACTTTTACAAAGGACAATTCAAGAGGGTTTTGTCCCAAGCTAATTGAAGATTTCATAATAGCTTTCTTAAAAAAAACAGAACAAAAGTACATTGCTTTACTAAGTATCTTTACTTACGGCTGTTTGTTTACATTTTTAATAATTCATTGTTCAAATTAGAGTTATACCTAAAAACATGACTCAACGGTCGAATCAGCCGGCCCAGCCGGCACAGATTTTGAATTATTTGCGGAATATTCTAAAACACTATTGTCGATACGATCAGGGCGCGAAAAATGATCCTTTTTCGTGCCCTGATAAAGACTCCCTGATAAGAGATCGTAAGATGCCCTGATAAGATCTTTCATCCTCCTGGTGCCTTAATATCGCAAGCTCACTTTCCCACACTCAGAGAAGTACGGCAGCATGGAGGAAGACGACGGTAAGTGTTGCAATTGCTTTGGAACTTTAAATGTCGCGTTTTTGGTCATTTTCAAAGGCAAAATACATGACGTGATTTTGTTTTTTTGCGAGCTGTTTTGCTAAGTCAGTGTCCTTTCGAAGTTTGTGTTACAACACGTAAGCTTCATAGTTGCGTGTGATTTTCTCTCGCAGATGTTGTGTTCATTGCAGAGAAAAAAACCCATCGGTATGTAGTAGCATACGAAACGTCAAGTTTTATCAAAAAGGAATAAGTTCAATATGTTTATCACCGCGGTTTGTGTTCTATTTCTTATGGCTATGCATGTATATGTTGTGGTTCAAATTTTTCTTTGGTTTGAAAATTTTCAAACTAGTTTAGTTTGTATTTTCCTTTGTTTCAAATTCATTATCATAATCTGAAGGAAAACAAAAATCAAACTGGTTTAAATATATATAAAGGGCTATAGAGCGTATGCACTCACGTGGCAAGCAGCTATGCAAATTTATTGGAACAAAAGAAAGTGTTAACATAAGAAAAGCGTTCAAATCCCACAGGATTGTTTTGGTACACCAACATGGCCGCCGTTCTATTGTTTTGGTACACCAATATGGCCGCCGTGACGTTATGTGCATACGCTCTATATATGGTAGACTAGTGTCGGTACACTATGTGTCCCCATACACCACGTACCTACCAAATAAAAACGAAACTAAAATGGCGGAAGGGTGGCTCGTTCAAGAACAAGCAAAAGAAGAAGAAAAGCAAAGCAAAGAGGAAAATTCATCGCCATATTGTGATCACCCTGTGTACAGGGAAATATCATTCTCAAATGGAGAAATAAACAAGATGAAGAAAGATGAAGTCAAACGCTGTCTTATAGAAAAAGGTTTGGACTCTCGGTGAGTTGAGTGGATTTGTTTTTCCAACTTAGTTTATACTCGGCAGGGGCAATTTGCCGAACGCCGAACATTGTTCTTACTCTTAACAGTAACTAAAAGCTGACCAATTTGAATCAGTGCTTAACCCTAAATACAGTAAATCAGTGCTACAGTATTTAGGGTTAACCACTGATTCAAATTGGTTAGCTCGTTTGGCTCGTTCACTCTTAAACTCGAATTGTTAACTGGCTCGTCGCTCTGCGACGAGTCAGTTCTTAAAATACCCTCTTTTTTTTTTCGGCCTGTCGGGTCACCTGCCCCGGGAATCGCTTTTGCTGCGGCCAACACCGTACCTAGTTTACTTCCGGTTTTCAGAAATGGCGTAATCAGTGATGTCGGCAACTATAATTCAAATATTTACCGTTCTAATTTCGACGGAATTGTTAAAAATTAAATCTGTGATTTTCGGATGCGATCTATTTCTGGTAAAAGGAAAGTGAGTTGAATTTTTCTTACCAAATCAATTGTCAAACAGTCGAGTTTAGATCGAATAAATTGTTGAATAAAACACGTCTCGACAGGTCACAGAACTGCTGAGTAAACAATTCTCAAGCATTACTCCGTGGAGTCACGTTCAAATTCCACACATCTCATGTTGATATTGTTTATTTATTGTTTATTTATTCGAAACCCCATCACCGATTCTCAAAAATGCCTGCGTTTAAACAATCCCGATTCCTTGTAGTAGGTGGTTTCAAGGATTTTAAAGCGAAAAAAAAAATATCAAAGTTCTAAACTTACGTTTTTTTCTAACAGTACCGAGTCGATCAGAGAAAAAATATAGACCTGAAATTGTAGCCTACTAAAGGTGGACGATGTTATTTTTGTGGGGGGTGGGGGAGGTGGCGGTGTTGGGCAATTTTTCTGATCCTGAATTTTTTTGCCGTCTCGCATGTTGTGCAAGAATTTTTTTCGGGATAATTTGTTCCATACCTCTTTTTCCTTTCGCTCGCTGTGCATTATTTTTTCTCTTTACTTTTGCTGTGCAGGAATTTTTTTTTTAGTAATTGCCCAACCCCCCAACACCCCCCCCCCCCCTCTTAACAATAAAATAGTCCGTCCCTAAGGAGTGCTTGAAGCGAGCTGTGGAATGTAAATGTAAATGTGGACTGGACTGTGCATATTGATAGATACTAGATTGTATATTGTGGATTGCTAATATAAAACTCTAAAATGAAAACCGGGTGGAAACTGGGACCAAACGAACCAGTTTCGAAGCCCATCGGGCTCCTTGTTATTTTAAGAACCAAATTGTTAAAACAAATTGACAGGTAAGCACTCTTTTGTTGTTTTAATTTTAAGTTCTTACCTGTCGATTTGTTTTAACAATTTGGTTCTTAAAATAACAATTCGAGTTTGAAAGTGGTTTGCTCTCCACTGCCGAACCAAACGAGCCACCAAATACATAGACCCAATACCTCAGCGAGTATATCATTTATTTCTCGTTCTTTAATCCACTCCCGAGCCAAACGAGCCACCAAATACATAGACCCGATACTGTAGCGAGTATATCATTTATTTCTCGTTCTTTAATCCACACTGCTGAGCCAAATGAGCCACTAAATACATACATGTAGACCCAAAACTTTAGCGAGTATATAATTTTTTCTCATTCTTTAATCACTGCCGAGTCGAACGAGCTGCTAAATACATAGACCCCACACTGTAGTGAGCAGATCAATTATCTCTCGTTGTTTACTCCACTGCCGAGCCAAACGAGCCGGCTCGTTTGGTACACGATAAAAAGTGGCCCTGCATTCTGTAACAAGAACTCTATGTACGAATAGTAAAATCGGGCTTTAAACGTACATAACAAATTAAGAATTCAAAGCATAGCTAGTAGCGTAACTACTCACCACAATCGAACATTCACAATGTAGAGTCCATTTAAGAATTGGTTCATGCTTAGCATGCGTCTATCGAGTTATGGATGCACTCGGGAAGTTTGGAGAGCACGAGAGAAGCATAAGAGTTGCTCGAGGCGATACCCGAGAACTCTAGCTTCTCGAGTGCTCTCCAAATTTCCCAAGTGCATCCATAACTCAATAGATGCACAGCTAAAAGCATGAACCAATTCTTTTATAACATAGTGAAAGGAAAAGAAAAAAATATTGATCGCACGACTGAATGAAAAAAGGTGTAAAAATTATTGCCGCGTATCGCAGTTCACCTTGGTGAAGCTGAATGAAAGTTCACCTTTGCAAAGCTGTTCAAACCTGCGCTTGACCTTGAAAAAACGAACAAGTACAATTTTCTGAAAACGTCTTCTTATAATTGGCTTTGAAATATGGTATATGCTTTATGCTTCCTTGAAAATGTTCCTAAACATTGTTTGAAGCGGATTGAAACCGAAAAATCTCACTACGTGGCTGTAGGAAATAAAACAAGCAAGTTTGTATTTTTTTGCATCATGGTTTGTTGTGTGCAAGTTTTGTCTAACTCAGTCTGCTCAATGGAGAAATGGTTCCTCTACTGAAACAGAGACTCGCTGTGCAGTCCAAAAACCATTGTTAATTGAAGAGAGAACAACTTATGCTTTCAGTATGGATTGACTTCGGACTTGAAATGTGTGGACTAAAGATGCGGGTTCTTTAGCGAATGGTCCGTGTCAAAACAACAACAACAAGAACAATTCAACTTGCTTAAACTTGTAAAATCAATTTTCTGGAAAGCTGGGTGCTAAAGGGACTAAAAAGCTACATCGAGTGCATGTAACGTTTTTTTATGTTAATTTGTGTCCAAATGTATTAATTTTTGTAAGACTGCCTTGTTTGTAGTTTTTTCAAATCTGATAAGTTACTTTCGCTCTGTTCGGTCGCATGCTTCAGCTTGTTCAGTTTGTTTTTCAATTCTGAATTGAAGTCTTTACAGACACAACATTCTCTGCAATTTTACTACTGTATTTTATGTTGTCTGTTGTTTTATAATATATGGCTTTTACCGCACGCGATGGTAAAATGCAGTTAATGGAACGTGACGCCCCAGGGGTGGTAGCATGAGCAAGCCTTGCTCTGTGAACAGTGTATTTCAACGCATCTATTCATAAATGAATGCCTCCTATTCATATATTTAGTACAGTCGCCTTTAGGTTCAAAGGTTGAACTGATAAGGTGTAACATAGCCTAGAAATACATCTAAGCCTTGCTCGCATTGGTTTCTTTATTCTGAAGCTTTATTCATGGTTAGTAATTTAGCACGTTGCGTCTAGTTAGTGTATGGTACAAGTGTACCTATTGGTCAGGCTCCGAGACACTGTCTGGCTATAAAAGCAGCAAATACAATAACTTTGGCTATTATGCTAGCAGTCTTGCACGAACGTGTACATTGTGTACCTTTGTAATATTTTGTTTAATTTCCCACCCTCCCTCCCTTTGGAGAAGGGTTGTTTATGCCTCCTTCAATAAACTGGGGTCACTCCTTGTGGTGCGTTCAAGTCTGCGTAGCGACTTCCCCCAAGCTCTTGGCATAGTTTTTTTCGTGCCATATTTTACCTTGCCTTAATCTTGTCCAATCCAACCCGTGCGGTGCTGGGAAGATAAGGAAGGCTCTGCCAATACTCTTGTCCTATTCCCAAGTGCAGTGGGAGATAAGTGAGGCTTTTTTTTTTGTGCGTTTAACCCGAAGTCGCAAATAACGTTCCACAGGGCTGTGTCCCCCATTACGCCAAACCAAATATGTTGTTGTTTTTATTATATGCTTTTGTCACGTTGTGTGACATTTATTGCGTTATGCAAATGCCAGGAACAGTGACATTAACGGTAGGTATAATTTCCGTAGAAAACCTCGGTTTGTGAAATTTTAGCGTAGCGTGGCCACGAGTAAACTTGTAAACATCGCGCCGCCAAGGAAAAAAACTTACATAAATAAGCTAAGTTTTTCGGCATTTTCATACAGTCAGTGGCAAAAAATTAATAATTGAAGCTTGATTTGTGTAGACTTTTGCTTCCATCCGGATATTTACGATGTTGTTCTCCATTTAAAATGTGTTGAAAAGGAGTGAGCTCAGTGGCATTTACACACGTCATTTCTATGATAAAAATTTTTATATACGCACGGGCATGCGTCCATTGAGTTATGGATGCACGCTCACACTATTGAATTAGATTGGGCGAATTTCCTAGCTGTCATAATGTTTTTTTGTTGAGTTTTTTTTTTCATTTTTTTTTTAAATAAACTTTTGTTTAGCATTGAGGAGAAAGGCAACTATAGGAAACAAGAAAAACAACAGCAATCTGAATTATTAGAATTATTATTATTTTTACAGTGTGTCAACTCTCTACGGCATGTTGCGAATACCAGTTTTATTAAAGTTAAAAGTCTCTATGCCAAACTGCGATTTACATATTATCAAATAGCCCTTGACAGTATGACTTTGTCACATGCATTAAGTGCTTTACGATAAACTTACCAAATGAATGGCTTTGTGTAAATCGAAGCTACATGTATGACTGGCTTAGCCAAGTGTTGCAAACGGCATGAAAAATGTTGTGTGATTTTGACACGTGTGATTCGAGTCACATAATGACTTACATGTATTGCATTAAATTTGTTGACTTTTACAGCACCATCTCCTTTGCATGTGAAGATTGTTCTTTTTTCAAGTTTGTATTTTCAAATGTTCATGGTTCTCCATTCAAATCCTTTCAATAGGAAACATTTTCTTTCCATTTTACAATTTTAAACAAGCGATTTCAATATTGAAAATCCTAGCCTTGAGCGAAAAGGCAACCATTATAATTTTCCAGAAAGTTATTACTAGCGATAAAATATTAGTATTATTCTTAAGATAGCAAAACAATGTTACAGTCAAGTGAAATGCCTTAAAGTTACCAAAAAGAGAAAGTAATAAAATAATAGCACAATTTCCATATCAATCTGCTCCCAAAGAAATGCCTAAAACCCCTTTCATGGTTTTTGTCAACTTTTGATATTGGCCATGTAGCGAAAATCTAAGGACACTGCTGGAAAGAGAACCTCAAAATTAGTAAAATAGTCAAGTTTGTGAGTCGTATCTTGTAAAATTAAAAAGTTATAGTCTTGCTTAGTCTGGAAATTTTACAGGCGTTTGTATGCTGGGGGGCAGCAGCAGCAGTGTCGTTAGATTTTCGCTACATGGCCAATATCAAAAGCTGAGAAAAACAATGAAAGGCTCCATTGTAACAGAGATTCCACGAGAATATTTCAAAATCGAACAATGAAAAATTCTTCCAGTTGGATACACAGGAGGGAGATTTCCGTAGAAAAATCAAGGAGTTCTAAGAGCCATTTCGTGAATATGAAACAATGCAAGGTTAATATCCAGGAGGGGGACTCCCACAGAAAAATAAAAAGTCTGTAAGAGCCATCTCGTGAATATGAAACAATGTAAGGTTAATATCCAGGAGGGGGACTCCCACAGAAAAATCAAAGCTCTGTAAGAGCCATCTCATGAATATGAAACAATGCAAGGTTAATATCCAGGAGGGGGACTCCCACAGAAAACTCAAAGCTCTGTAAGAGCCATCTCGTGAATATGAAACAATGTAAGGTTAATATCCAGGAGGGACTCCCACAGAAAAATCAAAGAGTTCTAAGAGCCATCTCGTGAATATGAAACAATGTAAGGTTAATATCCAGGAGGGGGACTCCCACAGAAAACTCAAAGCTCTGTAAGAGCCATCTCGTGAATATGAAACAATGTAAGGTTAATATCCAGGAGGGGGACTCCCACAGAAAACTCAAAGCTCTGTAAGAGCCATCTCGTGAATATGAAACAATGCAAGGTTAATATCCAGGAGGGGGACTCCCACAGAAAAATCAAAGGGTTCTGTATTTTAAGGCAAATAATCTGGCCATAATCATGACAAATGATATGTCAGCAGCCTGAATAGTGTCCCTTTAAACACCAAGAGAAAGAAATCAACCAATTCTTGAGAGAGGAACAAATCATGCTCTGTTCAAGCCCATTTTGGAAACAAAAATGTGATAATTTATAAAATGTTAGGCAAACTTTTTTCAAGTTGCAGTTCATTCAGACCCAGTTCTCATCGCCTGTTATGATACACTGGCTGATAATTTATCACAAAACTGGAACATTATCTTTCAGTTTCCTTTTAATACTCTTGGATCCCTGGGGAGAGGGGGATGGGAAGTCTGTGGAAGGTTAGAAAAAAGTTGGGGAAAAATGGAAATCGGACAGTGATGGGAAGCAAAAGAAAAAGGAGAGAATTTTCTAACATTATATAACTTTTTCGCAATAGAAAAAGTGTGAACTGAACAGTCAGGCCAAGCTCAATTTAACCTACATGTATAACAGTACTTGTTATTAGTTTGGAAAAGCCAGTAAAGTAAGTAAGTAAGTAAAAGTAAGTATAGGTAGGTAGTAGGTAGGTAGGTAGGTAGCAAGGCAGGTAGGTAGGTAGGTAGGTAGGTAGGTAGGTAGGTAGGTAAACCTTTATTTAGACACGATAAATTTTAAAGCTACAAAGCTTGTGGGGTCGTGTGTATAATATAGAGGTGAAAAATTAAAAGTTAATGCTAAAAAAATATAAAAGATAAGATTGATTGATTGAACATTAGAATCTCCTACTGCTTGATACATGGCTAGCTGTAACAGTGGTCATTAAAACATTAGGGAGCTTAAGTGACAATGATGACAAAGCCAAGTAAAATGTTGCTTGAAAAACGAGTCTGCATGCACTATTGTCTAGGAGATGAATTTATTACAGCTTTCCAGTTCAAACAGAGGAAGGAAAATTATCTGTTGCATATTCGTGTTCTCCACAAAACCTATTATTTGATCATTTGACATTGTCGTTTTCTAGGAGGTGGCAAAAAAATGCACCAAAATATAAAACACATGTGTAGAAACATTGTTTTCACTCTTTCAACCTACATTTATTGTTTTATACCCTTCTCGCTTCTGTCGCCATTGTGATTGCTTATTAGCTCCCTAATACCATCATTATTTTCTTTAACTTATAGGGGAGTAAAGGAAGTACTTCAAAAAAGACTTAAAAACCACATCAAGAAAGAAAAGCTAATGCAGGCTAAATTAGCACAGGAGAAGAAAATGAATGAAGTTGACTTTTACTGTGTAATAGATTTTGAAGGAACATGCGAAGAAGAAAATCCCAAAGACTATATTCATGAGATAATTGAGTTTCCTGCTGTACTTGTGGATGTGACTACGCTAGAAGTGGTAAGTTTCCTGTCCCAGTCAGATGAATACAAACTGACTTCACTAACCTGGTTTGTTCTTTTTCAGGTAAATAGTCCTTGTTGAAAGTGTTAACTTAAGGCTCCCTCATTCTACTGAAATGTTCTGAAAGCTTTGCAAGTATTATTGCAGCTAATCATGCATGGTTACCATTTATTATTGATATTTCCTCTCAGAGAGATGTTTGTTTTGTAATTGAGGTATAAATAATTTTATTTGTGGGCATTGTGGGCAACTAAAAACTTAGCTGAGTGAGTTCACTCACCCAGCTAAGTTACGTTTCCAATTCAGCATGTGTGCAAAATGTTTGTCCATTAATGGTGATCACAGCCATAGTCTAAACCTCCCATGGTTGCCATGGTTGCAGGTAAAAACAACATTTGAAGCTTTAAAGCATTACCATTTTCATACATGTGGCAGTAATTGACATAACCAGATGGCAATTTATTATTATGCTTAAAATGCAAATTCTCTCACCTACACCCCTGAGGGCTAGGGGGTAGGGATGAGTGCGCCCCTGAGGGCTAAGGGGTAGGTGAGTGATGTTTCTGACTATTATACCTTTTTATAATCTTTATTAAAACTTTGAATTCATTGTGAGCCATGTTCACTCCCCCTCCCCTCCCCTACCTTTCATAGGAGCAAGTGTGGATCTGCGACTGATTACCATCACCTTGAGTATTTTGTGTTTACAGATTTATAAGTGATAGATAAAATATGAGCGGGAGATCTGTATGGTCGTTTACAATGGCGAGTTTGTAAACGCCCATACAGATCGGACGCGAATATTTTATCTGATTTATGAAATGAAACAATGAGTAGAGATCTGTATGAAAAGTTAATGCATACTAATTAGCTCAGCAGAGATCTGTATCAAAAGTTAATGCATACTAATTAGCTCAGCAGACATCTGTATCAAAAGTTAATGCTACTGTTTAATAATTCATCAACTCAGTTGATCTGTATTGGGGTTTACAAACCTTCATTAAACATTCATTTCTTTTGTATTTTCCTTATGA
Organism: Cladopsammia gracilis; assembly: GCA_022457155.1. Classification (NCBI taxonomy): domain Eukaryota; kingdom Metazoa; phylum Cnidaria; class Anthozoa; order Scleractinia; family Dendrophylliidae; genus Cladopsammia; species Cladopsammia gracilis. The sequence goes on along the minus strand of JAJGOT010000012.1, from coordinate 3,431,366 downwards.
ATTATTAATGAATTTTATAAAAAACCATATTGCACTTATCTTTGCCAGGTTTCTGAGTTTCATGAATACTGCAAACCACAGTGTAAGGCACAGCTTTCAAAGTTTTGCCAGGAACTCACAGGAGTAACACAGGTACCGGTAAATTCATTATGATAGTGTCTATAGCCCTGGTTTTTGTTTTAATCCCGTGTCCGGTTCTACAGAGGCTACAATGGTGTCTTTGAATTCAAGGAAACTTGATTGTTCACTTTATTGAAACTCGGCTAGAATTGTCCATGATTTTTAAGCTTAGGGACTGGGGAAGAGGCTGGTTAAATTTTTATTGATTGTCTCTATAAAAAAGCAATGACCCTCCACCAAACTCTATAACATCACCCCCATCCCACCCCTCTCAAACTCTATAACATCACCCCCCCCCCCCAATCCCATCCCTCTCATACTCTATAACATCACCCCCCATCCCACCCCTCTCAAACTCTTCTTGTTTTGGGATATCACCTCCTACCTCCTTGGGATATCACTCTTCTTGTTTTGGTATATCACCTCCTACATTCTAAAAAAAATACAAAGGCCTTGCTCTACAAAATGCCATGTCGAAATGTATGTAAGTGATGACATATTTTATGGTTACCTGTTTTAAGCAGACAGCCTGTATTAAGCAGACACTAGAGTATTCTCCTAAGCAGATAGCCTGTATTAAGCGGACACTAGAGTATTCTCCTGTATTAAGCAGACACTAGAGTATTCTCCTGTATTAAGCAGACACTAGAGTATTCTCCTAAGCAGACAGCCTGTATTAAGCAGACACTAGAGTATTCTCCTAAGCAGACAGCCTGTATTAAGCGGACACTAGAGTATTCTCCTAAGCAGACAGCCTGTATTAAGCGGACACTAGAGTATTCTCCTGTATTAAGCAGACACTAGAGTATTCTCCTGTATTAAGCAGACACTAGAGTATTCTCCTGTATTAAGCAGACAGCCTGTATTAAGCGGACACTAGAGTATTCTCCTGTATTAAGCAGACACTACAGTATTCTCCTGTATTAAGCGGACACTAAAGTATTCTCCTGTATTAAGCAGACAGCCTGTATTAAGCGGACACTAGAGTATTCTCCTGTATTAAGCAGACACTAGAGTATTCTCCTAAGCAGACAGCCTGTATTAAGCGGACACTAGAGTATTCTCCTGTATTAAGCGGACACTAGAGTATTCTCCTGTATTAAGCAGACAGCCTGTATTAAGCGGACACTAGAGTATTCTCCTGTATTAAGCGGACACTAGAGTATTCTCCTGTATTAAGCAGACACTAGAGTATTCTCCTGTATTAAGCAGACACTAGAGTATTCTCCTAAGCAGACAGCCTGTATTAAGCGGACACTAGAGTATTCTCCTGTATTAAGCAGACAGCCTGTATTAAGCGGACACTTGAGTATTCTCCTGTATTAAGCAGACACTAGAGTATTCTCCTGTATTAAGCAGACACTAGAGTATTCTCCTAAGCAGACAGCCTGTATTAAGCGGACACTAGAGTATTCTCCTGTATTAAGCAGACAGCCTGTATTAAGCGGACACTAGAGTATTCTCCTGTATTAAGCGGACACTAGAGTATTCTCCTAAGCAGACAGCCTGTATTAAGCGGACACTAGAGTATTCTTCTAAGCAGACAGCCTGTATTAAGCGGACACTAGAGTATTCTCCTGTATTAAGCAGACACTAGAGTATTCTCCTGTATTAAGCGGACACTAGAGTATTCTTCTAAGCAGACAGCATGTATTATCGGACACTAGAGTATTCTCCTAAGCAGACAGCTTGTATTAAGCGGACACTAGAGCATTCTCCTGTATTAAGCGGACACTAAAGCATTCTCCTGTATTAAGCAGACACTAGAGTATTCTTCTAAGCAGACAGCATGTATTATCGGACACTAGAGTATTCTCCTAAGCAGACAGCCTGTATTAAGCGGACACTAGAGTATTCTTCTAAGCAGACAGCCTGTATTAAGCGGACACTAGAGTATTCTCCTGTATTAAGCAGACAGCCTGTATTAAGCGGACACTAGAGTATTCTCCTGTATTAAGCGGACACTAGAGTATTCTTCTAAGCAGACAGCCTTTATATAAAGCAGACACTAGAGTATTCTCCTGTATTAAGCAGACAGCCTGTATTAAGCGGACACTAGAGTATTCTCCTGTATTAAGCGGACACTAGAGTATTCTCCTAAGCAGACACTAGAGTATTCTCCTAAGCAGACAGCCTGTATTAAGCGGACACTAGAGCATTCTCCTGTATTAAGCGGACACTAAAGCATTCTCCTGTATTAAGCAGACACTAGAGTATTCTTCTAAGCAGACAGCATGTATTATCGGACACTAGAGTATTCTCCTAAGCAGACAGCCTGTATTAAGCGGACACTAGAGTATTCTTCTAAGCAGACAGCCTGTATTAAGCGGACACTAGGAGTATTCTCCTGTATTAAGCAGACAGCCTGTATTAAGCGGACACTAGAGTATTCTCCTGTATTAAGCGGACACTAGAGTATTCTTCTAAGCAGACAGCCTGTATATAAAGCAGACACTAGAGTATTCTCCTGTATTAAGCGGACACTAAAGCATTCTCCTGTATTAAGCGGACACTAGAGTATTCTTCTAAGCAGACAGCCTGTATTAAGCGGACACTAGAGTATTCTCCTGTATTAAGCGGACACTAGAGTATTCTCCTGTATTAAGCGGACACTAGAGCATTCTCCTGTATTAAGCGGACACTAGAGTATTCTTCTAAGCAGACAGCCTGTATTAAGCGGACACTAGAGTATTCTCCTGTATTAAGCGGACACTAGAGTATTCTCCTGTATTAAGCGGACACTAGGGTATTCTCCTAAGCAGACAGCCTGTATTAAGCGGACACTAGAGTATTCTCCTAGGATGTCCACTTTATAAAGGTTTCATTGTTGTGGAGAAATTGCTAGGTCCCACAAAAATTGATAATTTTTTTTCTTTGCTTCTTTGCTTTTATTTCGTTGCTAGTTTTAGTGATCCTTGAGTACCTCAAAATTCAAAAGTTTTTGTTGTAGTGTCTGACTAGAGTTTGAGATAAGTGACATTGGAACAAAGGACTATAAGCTGTTGTTGGTATGGTAACGTAAACTACCATTGCTAAGAAACCAGTGAAAAATAAAACTTTGGCCATTGTCATAAACTTGGTGAAGCATAAAAGAAATCAAAGCCAGTCTTTCGTGTGACATTTTGACTTCAAAAGGCCGAAAAACTGTCGCAAGTCTCCTTTTTAGCACGACCTTTTTTTTTCATTAACAAATAGATTGTCCTTATACATGCTTTTGAATGTTATATGCCATTATACGTCTTCATGTGTTGTTTTGTGTTGAAGAAAAGCTCAGGGTTTGATGTGACCACCTTGCTCATATGTTTTTTGTTTATCTTTTTATTTTTCATTGGTAAGGAAACTGTGGATAAAGCAGATCTTTTCCCAGAGGTCCTATGCAGATTTGAACAGTGGCTTGATAATCGCGAACTTGGAAAAAAATATAAATTTGCTGTTGTTACTGATAGGTAAGTTAGTGATTTTTTTTTGTTATGTACGTACTTGTAAGTAAAAGTTCATCTTTTACAAATAAATCTCATTACCAATAAAATAAACATTTTGCATCATGGAAAGTTCTCTGTTTGACGTTTATTTTCTCGTTGATTACCCCAGAGGAGGAACCCCATATAAAAATTACGGGAGTGCTCGTCGGATATTTTTGAAAAACACCCTAAAAGGTATCAGAATCTCTTGATAGGTGTGGCTGAAATATATTTTACCTCTAAGAGGTACCAATTTTAAACAACGCAAGGCATATTCTGTCATTCGGCTCAATACCCTAAAAGGTACCGCGATAATTTTAACCGTGGTCATTTTAGATTTCAGCACCCTAAGCGGTACCAGTCTACAAATGTTGACCCCTTAAAGTACCCCCGGGTTGATTACCTCAATGTGCTACGCAAGCAAAACTAGGAGTCTTGGGGTCGAACCCCATAGTGCATACGGGGCTTGGAGTCGAGCCGATCAGCTCGACAGGTGATATGATCACGCGCCAACAACAAGTGAAGCATAACAGAAAACGAACGAGTGAGTTTTGTGATATTTATCGACTCGTGTATAATAATATTACATGCCTCTCTTTCATCCCCAAGAATCGCAGACACAACATTTAAGGAATTTTTTTTGTATAAGTTGAATATCCTGCCGGCTGATTTTTTCTGTTAGCTTAAGATTTTACTTAATTCTTCATTTTTTTTTAGTCCCTGGGACATGGGCCGTTTTTTCCCGACGCAGTGCAGACTTTGCAAAATACCTGTACCCAAGTTTGCCAGAAAATGGATTAATCTGAGAAAATTGTACAGAAATTTTTACAAAGTGCAAAAAGGCACGCTTCAGGACATGGTAAAAAATCTTGGTATGCAGTTTGAAGGGCGCCCACACAGTGGGATGGATGACGCTCGGAACATTGCTAGAATTTTACAAAAGATGGCACAAGATGGCTGTGAAATCAAGTTTAACGAGTACCTTTACAATAACACGTGACTGTATTGTACGAAACTGTAGACAAAATAAAAAAGGTTGTAAATATTATTGGGTGGTAAAGTTAAGCCGTTGGCCTTGTCTCGTACACCCACTTGAACTAAACCACTGTTCGTATAAAGAGTTCAATAAAAAGGAAGGAAGCATTTTGTCCGCTCTTTTAACTCTTGCGCTTCAATATCCTCCCCCTCCACTTTCTCGAGTCTTTCATACAGCTTAACTTGTCCATCATGCCGAGTATTTCTTTTTCAGTCGATTCACTATTCTTGAGATCATTCAAAAGCGAACATCTCTTCAAGGCATAGCCTGCGGCCAGACTTCTCCTATAGACAAATTCGGCTAACGCATTGTTGTACCCAATTTAAACCTTCTGGGAATAAGATTCTTTGTTCACAGTATTTCCATATAATTTCCAATCGTGAATCGGGAGTGAAGCACTGAGTTCAGTTGAATAAGGTAAATTGGCAACCGTAGAGATTCAAAGGCTGACGTGAAGCACTGAGTTGAGTTGAATAAGGTAAATTAGCAACCGTAGAGATTCAAAGGCTGACATGAAGCACTGAGTTGTGCTGAATAAGGTAAATTAGCAACCGTAGAGATTCAAAGGCTGACATGAAGCACTGAGTTGAGTTGAATAAGGTAAATTAGCAACCGTAGAGATTCAAAGGCTGACATGAAGCACTGAGTTGAGTTGAATAAGGTAAATTAGCAACCGTAGAGATTCAAAGGCTGACATGAAGCACTGAGTTGAGTTGAATAAGGTAAATTAGCAACCGTAGAGATTCAAAGGCTGACGTGAAGCACTGAGTTGAGTTGAATAAGGTAAATTAGCAACCGTAGAGATTCAAAGGCTGACGTGAAGCACTGAGTTGAGTTGAATAAGGTAAATTAGCAACCGTAGAGATTCAAAGGCTGACGTGAAGCACTGAGTTGAGTTGAATAAGGTAAATTAGCAACCGTAGAGATTCAAAGGCTGACATGAAGCACTGAGTTGAGTTGAATAAGGTAAATTGGCAACCGTAGAGATTCAAAGGCTGACATGAAGCACTGAGTTGAGTTGAATAAGGTAAATTAGCAACCGTAGAGATTCAAAGGCTGACATGAAGCACTGAGTTGAGTTGAATAAGGTAAATTAGCAACCGTAGAGATTCAAAGGCTGACATGAAGCACTGAGTTGAGTTGAATAAGATAAATTAGCAACCGTAGAGATTCAAAGGCTGACATGAAGCACTGAGTTGAGTTGAATAAGGTAAATTAGCAACCGTAGAGATTCAAAGGCTGACGTGAAGCACTGAGTTGAGTTGAATAAGGTAAATTAGCAACCGTAGAGATTCAAAGGCTGACATGAAGCACTGAGTTGAGTTGAATAAGGTAAATTAGCAACCGTAGAGATTCAAAGGCTGGCATGAAGCACTGAGTTGAGTTGAATGAGGTAAATTAGCAACCGTAGAGATTCAAAGGCTGACATGAAGCACTGAGTTGAGTTGAATAAGGTAAATTAGCAACCGTAGAGATTCAAAGGCTGACATGAAGCACTGAGTTGAGTTGAATAAGGTAAATTAGCAACCGTAGAGATTCAAAGGCTGACATGAAGCACTGAGTTGAGTTGAATAAGGTAAATTAGCAACCGTAGAGATTCAAAGGCTGACGTGAAGCACTGAGTTGAGTTGAATAAGGTAAATTAGCAACCGTAGAGATTCAAAGGCTGACGTGAAGCACTGAGTTGAGTTGAATAAGGTAAATTAGCAACCGTAGAGATTCAAAGGCTGACGTGAAGCACTGAGTTGAGTTGAATAAGGTAAATTAGCAACCGTAGAGATTCAAAGGCTGACATGAAGCACTGAGTTGAGTTGAATAAGGTAAATTGGCAACCGTAGAGATTCAAAGGCTGACATGAAGCACTGAGTTGAGTTGAATAAGGTAAATTAGCAACCGTAGAGATTCAAAGGCTGACATGAAGCACTGAGTTGAGTTGAATAAGGTAAATTAGCAACCGTAGAGATTCAAAGGCTGACATGAAGCACTGAGTTGAGTTGAATAAGATAAATTAGCAACCGTAGAGATTCAAAGGCTGACATGAAGCACTGAGTTGAGTTGAATAAGGTAAATTAGCAACCGTAGAGATTCAAAGGCTGACGTGAAGCACTGAGTTGAGTTGAATAAGGTAAATTAGCAACCGTAGAGATTCAAAGGCTGACATGAAGCACTGAGTTGAGTTGAATGAGGTAAATTAGCAACCGTAGAGATTCAAAGGCTGACGTGAAGCACTGAGTTGAGTTGAATAAGGTAAATTAGCAACCGTAGAGATTCAAAGGCTGACGTGAAGCACTGAGTTGAGTTGAATAAGGTAAATTAGCAACCGTAGAGATTCAAAGGCTGACATGAAGCACTGAGTTGAGTTGAATAAGGTAAATTGGCAACCGTAGAGATTCAAAGGCTGACATGAAGCACTGAGTTGAGTTGAATAAGGTAAATTAGCAACCGTAGAGATTCAAAGGCTGACATGAAGCACTGAGTTGAGTTGAATGAGGTAAATTAGCAACCGTAGAGATTCAAAGGCTGACATGAAGCACTGAGTTGAGTTGAATGAGGTAAATTAGCAACCGTAGAGATTCAAAGGCTGACATGAAGCACTGAGTTGAGTTGAATAAGGTAAATTAGCAACCGTAGAGATTCAAAGGCTGACGTGAAGCACTGAGTTGAGTTGAATAAGGTAAATTAGCAACCGTAGAGATTCAAAGGCTGACGTGAAGCACTGAGTTCAGTTGAATAAGGTAAATTGGCAACCGTAGAGATTCAAAGGCTGACATGAAGCACTGAGTTGAGTTGAATAAGGTAAATTAGCAACCGTAGAGATTCAAAGGCTGACATGAAGCACTGAGTTCAGTTGAATAAGGTAAATTGGCAACCGTAGAGATTCAAAGGCTCACGTGAAGCACTGAGTTCAGTTGAATAAGGTAAATTAGCAACTGTAGAGATTCAAAGGCTGACATGAAGCACTGAGTTGAGTTGAATAAGGTAAATTAGCAACCGTAGAGATTCAAAGGCTGACGCGAAGCACTGAGTTCAGTTGAATGAGGTAAATTGGCAACCGTAGAGATTCAAAGGCTGACTTGAAGCACTGAGTTGAGTTGAATAAGGTAAATTAGCAACCGTAGAGATTCAAAGTCTGACATGAAGCACTGAGTTGAGTTGAATAAGGTAAATTAGCAACCGTAGAGATTCAAAGGCTGACATGAAGCACTGAGTTGAGTTGAATAAGGTAAATTGGCAACCGTAGAGATTCAAAGGCTGACATGAAGCACTGAGTTCAGTTGAATAAGGTAAATTGGCAACTGTAGAGATTCAAAGGCTGACGTGAAGCACTGAGTTGAGTTGAATAAGGTAAATTGGCAACCGTAGAGATTCAAAGGCTGACGTGAAGCACTGAGTTGAGTTGAATAAGGTAAATTAGCAACCGTAGAGATTCAAAGGCTGACGTGAAGCACTGAGTTGAGTTGAATAAGGTAAATTAGCAACCGTAGAGATTCAAAGGCTGACATGAAGCACTGAGTTGAGTTGAATAAGGTAAATTAGCAATCGTAGAGATTCAAAGGCTGACATGAAGCACTGAGTTCAGCTGAATAAGGTAAATTGGCAACCGTAGAGATTCAAAGGCTGACATGAAGCACTGAGTTGAGTTGAATAAGGTAAATTAGCAACCGTAGAGATTCAAAGGCTGACATGAAGCACTGAGTTGAGTTGAATAAGGTAAATTAGCAACCGTAGAGATTCAAAGGCTGACATGAAGCACTGAGTTGAGTTGAATAAGGTAAATTAGCAACCGTAGAGATTCAAAGGCTGACATGAAGCACTGAGTTGAGTTGAATAAGGTAAATTAGCAACCGTAGAGATTCAAAGGCTGACGTGAAGCACTTTGTTAAATTAGATTTCAATTAAATTCTTTATTTATAATAGATATCTTAATATAGTATTGTAACGTTGTTTATTGAGAGCCACGAGTTTTTTAGGCTTTTAACTATTAAGTGTCACCCTCGTTAAATAAAGTTTGATTGATTGATTGATTGATTGATTGAGTTCAGCTGAATAAGGTAAATTGGCAACCGTAGAGATTCAAAGGCTGACGTGAAGCACTGAGTTCAGTTGAATAAGGTAAATTAGCAACCGTAGAGATTCAAAGGAAGCTCTCGGTGTTGGGCTTAAAGGGACACTGTCCCGACTGAAATATCGTGTTTTCATGATTATGGTCAGGAGCTTGCTTTAAGGTCGCGGGGGACAGGTTCCGCTCATCAGTATGAATCTATGAAGAGTATGCACGAAGTGCGACGGCTGATACCGAAAATGCGCGAAGTATTCACGGACAGGCTCTGTAATGTTTCTGCATCAATAATTGCACGTGCAAAGCGCTGTTTGGTAAAATACACTGTTTTTCAACGCATAGACAAATTCGGCTAACGCATTGTTGTACCCAATAGGCCATTTGCACGATGACGTCATTTGACTACTACTACCAGAATTCATTTCGTTTTTCCTTTCTTATTGCTGCCGCGCGAGCGAGCCTGAAGCGAGCGAGCAAAGGCAGTAGACCTAATCAGCACAGGGACAAAAAATTTCGATTTCCACCCACAATGCATCTGGATTTTTTACCACAATGCCTTGCACACCCATTGCCTTTATAAATCTGCTGCGTTCGTGCTGCTACGTTCCATTAGCTGTAAACTTAGTGACGTAATGCTTTGTTACGAATGCGTTTCGTAACAAGAACAAAGTGAATCCAGCGATAACAATAACTAATTTGTTGTAAACGAATATAAATAACAACAAGCTTAAAGATGTTTCGCATTTGGAGTCATCGATCTAAAAGGAATTTTCAACCGCGACATGCGTTTTGATAGTTACCTATCTTGAAGTAATTAAATTTATCTTCCATGTCAATGGTCACGATGGTCTTTGTAGCCCCTGATGAAGGCTACAAAGAGCTCTTTGTAGCCCCTGATGAAGGTTAGTTTTGCCTAACCGAAATATTGGGCAATAAAATACCCTTTATAGCTGTCCGATCAGCCTTGCATTCAGTTTTAAGCATGACAGTCGGATGGTCCGGTTCAAGCCTCGCTCAGGACCTCCTTTTTTAAGTATTTCTTATTCACGGGTTGGCTCTTAGGAGCCTTGTTTAAAGTGGCTGAACACAGTTTGCGCGCGCTCTTCAATTTCAGCTGCTTACGCGAGTCAGCGCGCGCAGAGTTTTGAGAAAAACAAACGTGGCGCCTATTCAGCGATCATTTTATTTTGCTCAGCGTGTACCGCTAAAGTGTTGTTTTTCATCTTAAAATCAAACAATTTGTTGTTCGTTAAAATGCTTGTTGAATCATTAGATAAAATATAGAACCATGGAGGAAATACACCGCCTATTTGGTCGTTTGCCGACTTTCCCCGGAAACGTACTGATTTCTACGGAACAACTCATTAGAATTTCACTAAATTTGGCACAATAATAGTTCCGAATATGCTGAACTCACCTGCCATCAAAAATTTGAAATCTAACAAAGGAGATTTTTACAAAACGCAATCATATTAAACCACAAATTACGGAAGATCCCTCTGTCAAAATTACATGAGACCAGTGTTAACATGCAAATATGTTTAACAGTTTACTGGTGACAAATGATGGACAAAATCTAATGACTAGATTTTCTGAAAATAAACGAAACCAAACTATTGCAGGGCTGATTTACAATCCACCGTGTTGCCATGGCAACACCCTTAAAGCTCAACAAAAATATCAAAATATGTAGCTTGTTGCTTAATCGTATGCCTCACCAATTTTGGGCGCCCAGACGTTAGTGGTTTTAATATGACAATGAATGACGCATAGGTACAGTGAAACTGTGTTCAGCCACCTTAATAGTGTAACAGCTTGATCAACATATTGAGAAAACCTCAAAGCACAACCGGCCTTCAGTGATAAATAAACCAACAAATTGTTTCCAACCAAACAAAAAGGACTGATGAGAAAATCATGTCTGTAATTTATGTTGCTGTTTATGTTACGTTATTTACAATCATATCCAAATAAACTTATAGTTTCATTGCCCGATTGTAATTGTTTGTTAGATACATGACATCTGGGCAGCGCTCCTCTACCTATTAGGTATACTAGTTTAAATTTTGTAATCCCAGTGCGGTTTAAATAACAATAGCCCTAATTTGCACTACAAAACAAAAAACTGAACGATTCTGGTAGTAGTAGTCAAATGACGTCATCGTGCAAATGGCCTATTCAAACCTTCTGGGAATAAGATTCTTTGTTCACAAAATTTCCATATAATTTCCATGTCAATGCTTCATTGATATTGGTAATTGAACTGAGTGGAGTGCAATTTGGTCTGAAATCATACGCGTGATTTCAAAATCAAACGAGCGCGATAGCGCGAGTTTGATTTGAAATCACAAGTATGATTTCAGACCAAAATTGCACGACACGAAGTTCAATTACCACTTAATTACATCCATTTTGAAATCCCCCAATATTGCACAAAAAAGTGTAATATTGTAATAAGAGGATCACCAGTGATTTCAAATGGTGCAATTTGGAAATAAATTGCACCATTTTAAAATGATGCGATTTAGAGTCCAAAATGGTGCAATTTGGAAATAAATTGCACCATTTTAAAATGATGCAATTTAGAGTCCACAATGGTGCAATTTGGAAATAAATTGCACCATTTTGGACCAATCAGATTCCAAGGATCACCAGTGATTTCAAAATGGATTTAATTAATATGGAAATATGACGAACAAAGAGTCCTAATCCCAAAAGGTTTGAATTGGGTACAACAATGCGTTAGCCGAATTTGTCTATTGTTCTTTCTGCATGAAATGTTGACAATAGCCCGTGGATTGAAACTAGCAAAATTACCATAAATATATATTTTTTGCATTCGTGTTTGCTCGGGAAGCCTTCGGAAGCGTAAAAACAAGAAATTTTGTGTCCAAGAATTCAGCGCTGATAGAGAATTTCATGAGTTGGCACTGCAGGAAGGTAAACTAGGTGTATTGTAGATTGTCATATCTGACTCAAAATTTTTAAATAGGCTTTCAAAGTGAAGACATGAGGCTTCAAATTCTAACATAGACAATTTTACTCCTTTAAAAGCTAATAACTTTTAATTAAAGTTGAAATAAAAAAATCGGAGTCAGATATGACACACTAGACGTTTTGATGGATCAGTGAGTCGTGAAATCAACTTGCTTTGTGTTCTTCTCGAGGAGCAAACTTGGTCATAAAATTACGTTTTAAAAAAAGTAACTTTAGTGGCTTACAGCATTGCCGCAAAGCGCGATCCTTTCAATAAAAAAAATAATCCTTACACACTTCCATTATTCGCCAATATCTCTGTGAAATTTTAGCGAAACCGGCTTTCAAACATTTACGATATAACGTTTCTCAAAGTCACACTCCTCCCAAAATTTTCCTTATGAATTTATTCATGGCCAGGTATCCCCCGCGACCTTAAGCTTACTTTATTATTTTGAAATTGGAAGAAACCATCGCTAAAGGCGATAGAAGCAAAGAAATATGAAGACACAATAGCGGCTAGAAACGGCGGTTAAGAAATCAAATTTCATAAACTGTAATCTACTTCAATCCTTGCAATATAATAAGACTAGCCTCCAGGAGGTTTTCGTTCGCGCCAGAGACCTCCTCTGCGTTAGCGCTGTAGCAGTACAAAAGACACGGAAAGTATTGCAATCCTACACTTTATCTCCAAACCACTGCTTTTGTTTTGCTCTATGGAATCTTTTTATCCAACTAAGTTGTATATTTGCTGGAATTTAGCGATATAACGTTGAAATAAGCTGAGCGAAATTTTTCTATTTCGGCGCCGGGACAGTGCCCCTTTTAGTCTTGAACATTTTCACTTCAGGCCAAGTCCCCTTGCGATGGAGGCTGATCCGCCACTGTGATGGTCCAGCCTACCTTATAAACTGAACTCACTTAATAGGCCATTTGCACGATGACGTCATTTGACTACTACTACCAGAATCCTTCAGTTTTTTGCTTTGTAGTGCAAATTAGGGCCATTGTTATTTAAACCGCACTGGGATTACAAAATTTAAATAAGAAAGGAAAAACGAAATGAATTCTGGTAGTAGTAGTCAAATGACGTCATCGTGCAAATGGCCTATTAAACCAAATTTTCGTATCACTACAATGCAACCCTTTCCTTGGATTTTTCGGGTGGTCGCTTAGGAGAGGTTCGATTGTATTATGCTTTGGTTTCTCTTGGGAAAGGTCAGCTGTTTCGTCTTTGGTTTCTCCTGGGAAAGATCAGCTGTTTCGTCTTTGGTTTCTCCTGGGAAAGGTAAGCTGTTTCGTGTTTGGTTTCTCCAGGGAAAGGTCAGCTGTTTCGTCTTTGGTTTCTCCTGGGAAAGGTCAGCTGTTTCGTCTTTGGTTTCTCCAGGGAAAGGTCATCTGTTTCGTCTTTGGTTTCTCGTGGGAAAGGTCAGCTGTTTCGTCTTTGGTTTCTCCAGGGAAAGGTCAGCTGTTTCGTCTTTGGTTTCTCCTGGGAAAGGTCAGCTGTTTCGTCTTTGGTTTCTCTAGGGAAAGGTCAGCTGTTTCGTCTTTGGTTTCTCCTGGGAAAGGTCAGCTGTTTCGTCTTTGGTTTCTCCTGGGAAAGGTCAGCTGTTTCGTCTTTGGTTTCTCTAGGGAAAGGTCAGCTGTTTCGTCTTTGGTTTCTCCTGGGAAAGGTCAGCTGTTTCGTCTTTGGTTTCTCTAGGGAAAGGTCAGCTGTTTCGTCTTTGGTTTCTCTAGGAAAAGGTCAGCTATTTCGTCTATGCAGACGTTTCTCATATAAGACTGCTAGGGAAAGGTCAGCTGTTTCGTCTATGCACACGTTTCTCATATAAGACTGCTAGGGAAAGGTCAGCTGTTTCGTCTATGCACACGTTTCTCATATAAGCCAAGCCTCCAGGAGGTTTTCGGTAGCGCTGTAGCAGTACAAAAGACACGGAAAGTATTTTCCCCGATAATTTTTCTTTTGTAGGGTGGTGAAAAATCATCCCGACAACAAGCCGCGAAATGGCATGCCGTTCAATTGAACGAATTTATTCTACTTCTCTGACACACAAAAAAGGATTAAAACTCAGCTGTATGCAGCCTTCAAACACGCCACGTTCCAGGGTTGCCAAGTATCCTGTTTTGGCTAATCTTGTTTTTTGACAGGCCACTTTGGCACCTGAAAACCATAAAATAATGTACAGCTTTTTGTTGGAAATCGTACTGTGAATGAATTTTATAAATGCAAACAAATTATCCCGTGAAGCAAACTGTTGATGTTGCTTCAACGTTTGATATTGTGTGTAGTTTGTACGAATTTGTTGTGACGTCGCATGGAAAAACGATGACAGACAAGCGAAAACGTTTTTTTTTTTCTCAGTGTTGACACATCTGTAGATCAACAAAGATTTAATAAAATAAAAACTACGCAACTATTTACATATATATTAAATATCTTCGGTATTATACAATGACGATGTATCAATATGTAACTTATTCTATGAAATTAAAAAAATTCAGGTGTCTGCACTAGATCCCAAGCCCCCCGCGTTTGTATCAGACTGATCATAGTCTGAAAAACCTGGTGAAGTGATGTTTTAATGTTCAGGGTCATCCTTATTATTTGACTCAAGCTCGAAAAGAGTCTCCGAATCTTGGCCGCCATTTTCTTCGGCCTGGTCACTGGAAGGGAACTTGATAACGACTCTTTGATCTTCAGAAAATTCCACTTCAGGCGAGGATGTCGATCGCTGCGATGTTTCACCCAGCACACTCCTCTTGCTTTCCTTTAAATAACCTTGACCTTGACCTCCTTGATTTTCTATTGCCTCGTATGCTTCATCGTTGTCCAGCTCATCCCCAGACACCGCATCGCTTTCTGAATGCTCGGACAGGTCGCTCCACTTGTCCATGTTTTCGCTTTCACTGTTCTCAGAGGAGGTACTGTTTAAATCCATAGGAAGATAAGATCGCCTCATGACAAGATCTCTAGGAGTTGGCGCTCTAGACATCCTTTCTCGCGCATGATAGCCTGCGAGTATTGGGTCCCATCCTCGCGAGGATGCACTCGTGGCGCGTGACACCGTGCGCGAGCCAACTTTTGTAGCTCGTGACCCAACACGCAAGGGCGGGCCCTGTTCAGTTTCGGTGGTGAAAAGGCGTTTGTAGTCGCTTGCGTACTCGGCTCTTTGGTCTTCCTGTAGAATGTGCGCCACGATAGCGTCTCTTTGACATAACCGTCTGACTTCTTGCCTGATGGCTTCAACCATTTCCAGATCTCCTGTCGGCTCTACACCCAGTGATTCCAATGTCACGATCGCTTCCCTGTAAAAAAGAACGCAGTTAGCAAAGAGTTATGATCTAAACACCAGGGCCCGGTTGTTCAGGGGTGGATAACATTATCCACCGGATAACACAATGGATTAAGACTTGTCCATTGGATAGTGATTTAACCGGTGGATAGTGCTATCCGCCTTTTGAACAAGCATGCAGGGCCAGATGTTTTGACATGTGTAACGTATCCATGGTTATTTTACGTCATAATATTTTCATATTTTCAACAACTATGTGTACCGTACATTATTCCCGCTTTAGTTTACAAATGTCAACTTTCTTTTGTACAACAGTTTATTGATATTTTACTTTCTGCTATATTACAATTTTGTTTTTAAATTTGATAGTTTACAATTACATATCTTTGTTTTAATTTAATACACGACAACTGTATTTTTGCACGCTTTAGTACGAAGAAAAGAAAAAAAGAAAGTAATAAATGTAATAAAACAGGAGGTAAGGAAAAAGAAGTTAATGTTTTGAGGCTTAGTCATCAGATCACAGCTGGATGAGCTTTTCAATTTTCCACTGTAAAGTTTGTTCACGGAGCAGAACTCGTTAAAGTTAATTGATCTATGTCGGACTTTGCAGGTATAAAAGTAATCTTTGATTTGAAGAAGGAGAAGATGCAGTTATTTGTTTAAATTAACTGATAATTGAAGTGATGCAGGCAATTGATTTAGGAGTACCTCGTAAGGCGTAAATGTATATTTAGTTCCATGGAGCATATTGAACCCTTTCAAAGAACACAATGGAGCAATTTAAGATTAAAAAACAATTAAAGAAAAGATTCCCATTGATTGGCAATTACGGGATGATTTCTTCTCCATGAGTTCAATGCAGTCGGTACAAAGGCGGGCTTTTCCATAAACAATTGATAAAAAAGAGCGAAAATTGATGGATTTGTCAACTTGAAAATTACCTCTTGACAATGTCTTCAGTTTCAACCACAAGACGATCTTGCAGAACGCTGAGTAACCGCTCATCTCGCAAACCCAGCACTGCGACGGCGTTGCACGCCTCTGCTCGTACAGCGGCTACTTTCTCATAACGAATGGACCATAGTAAAACCTCAATGAGCTTCTCGTCCACCACTCCCATAGAACCAAGGGCTGCAAAGAAAATACAAAAGCATGTCTAAAAAATATCCCACATATGTTCAATATTCACTTATTCCAAGCCATGTATCTTAATCGATCGAAGAAATAATCCGTTGGGATATTGATCAAGACTGAACGATTTCACGAGATCGAACAGATTTGAAGTTGTCAGTAAAAATAAGGTTTTTCTGTGTGCATAATTATAGTAGTTTGGCCAAACTAATGATCAATATTTTAAAACACAAGAACGAGATATTTTAATACTAGCAAAGAGGAAATCAAATTTCGACATTTTTTATTATTATTATTATTTTTATTTTGCCACACACAATGAATTACAAGGAGAATAAAAAACGATAATAAACAGGTTAATTAACATTAACTGTGGCGGGGAAATCTCCAAGAAGCCGAGCTTATGAGGAATAGAGATTTCCCCCGACGGGCAATTTAAATACTAGGCGACATGTTGATTTTTTGGAATAATTCGAAAGCAAATCGTGTATTTACTTACTTCTCTTAACCGGTTTTTAATCAGAGCACGAGAAGGTCGCTTTTTCGCCTTTACTTTTCGCATTTTCACGGCCGCCATTAAATTTGCATGTTCCAGAAAAAAGCTCACCAGCTCTCTGTGACGTCATAGAAAGACTGGAAAATTCAATGAGTGGTTTGCGGGAGAATTTGCCCGAGCTAAGGAACGGACCATTATTTTTCTGGAGGGGGGATGAGAGATATTGAAAAAAAAAATGTTTACAGGGCCTGAAAACACAATTAACTATTATAGCGCGAAAGCGCGCTTGATATCGCCTAATTCTTAGCAGACTCGGCAGGATATCACGCGCGCTTTCGCGTTATAATAGTCTGTCATCTTCCTGACTATCACCATCAAAGTCGAATCAAAGCTAATGAGTCACTAACTGTTTACAAGTTATTTGGAGTAACCTATGGCGATGGGAACCATTTTTAAATCAGTAATGTGCCTGCCTTAACCGCTGGTACAACAGGCCGGGTGGTACGAGTATGATGGCCTGTGCCGGGAACAGGCCTCCTTGTGGGGGTATAGCGGCGAAAAGAAAACTCGCGAGGAAAAGTCGACCAGCGAAGCGAGCCGCGGGAAAACTTCGCCGTTTCTTTTTTCGCCCTATATCCCACCAGAGAGCCTGTTCACAGGCTAAATTGGCTTGAGACACTTGTGCTTGTATTTGCGAGCTCGATGTGCTCACCTTTTATGGTATGTGCCTTGACTTTCCAGCTGTTATCATCACTCGCCAAACGTAGTAGCGAACTCAGTATGCCCTTATCTGTGATCTTCAACTTGCCTGCGACCTGTAAGGTAGAACATTGCTCATGTATTTTATCCCTTGATCTTGGCACCGTTTGCATGTTTTCCCGCATTTGACACCGGTCGCATTTCTTTCCTTTTTTTAATTTTAATATATTTTTTTCTGTGATTGGCCCAGTATGTTAACGTTATTATTGTTTTTAACAAATTCCATAGAAAAATGCCGTAATCAGTTGAGTTTAAAAAAGCTTAAGTAAACTGAACACTATTTTGAAAATTTCTTAGTTTCACTTACCATAGCGGCCTCAATTCTAACGGATACGTATTCACTCTTAAAACATTCCTGCAGGGCCGGCAGAAGACGAGCCGTCATGATACCAAGATTCGAGAGCTAAGAAAGGAGAAACCAATTAAGTAACAATCCGTGTAAGAAGTGGGCAATTCTCTGTTGTTCCGATCCATTTCGCTTTCCCCACATAAGAATGTTTAGATTTTCGTGCTGAGAATACGTCAACCTATGGACAACATGGTTTTGAAATGAAATTTACTGAAACTTTATTTTAAAGCGATGTTTCTTTTGTGTTCATCCAATGGTGAGACTCCAAAACAATGGCCAAGAAAGACTTCTAATTTTCCATGTTCCCCACATAGAATTTTTGTTGCATTAAAAATCACAATAGTTTTCACTAAAAGGGAATCATTTAGTAAACTAGAGATAAATAAATGCGCTGCCTGATGAAGTTATGGTAGATTTTCATGTTTTAGCCAATGAGGTGGACGGTTTCAACAATAGTACAATTAACACCTTTCTGCATTCCGTGGATTTGGGTGGCCTACTTCTTACACCGGCGGATCACGGAAAACCAATTATCGAGTCACGTGGCTTTTCACGCGCTTTGAGCTGGTTTCAGTTTTGTGTTTGCTCACACTGTATTTGATTAGTGTTACGATGTATTTGTCTCAGATAAGTCAGTGTCCTGTCCGTGTCCTAGTATGTAGACCCACGGACTAGGGGGGGGGGGGGGGGGGGGGGCGTTTATTCCCTCACAATGTACATAAGCTTATGGTCTCCAGTCCTTACTTTCTTCAGCGCGTCCACTTTAATACGTTCGTTTCCAGTGAGTATTCTCTCCCGTAATGCATCATGGACAAGCTGTTGGTAGGAACACAACACAACACAGAGACTCTGAAAATAAGCTTTCTGTTCCCTTGCCACGTACTAATTACTATAGAAACAGCTTCTGTCACAGCGGAGCTGTCCTGTGGAACAACTTGCCTTCTGATACAAGATAAGCTAAATCCTTGACTAGCTTGCGGCAACTGCTCACTTCTCATTCAAACACGGCATTCAAGGAAAACAAGCTTTAATTTTATTTTTCAACATTACATTATTGTAAGTACAATAGTTTTCATTAGAGTGTAATATTTTAGGATTAAGAAGTATAGAAATATGTATTTAGCTTTATTTGTGTATTAGCCTGATGTTTACCAGTGTGGTGGCGACGACGACGACGACGACATGTACAATAATATAGGTCAGCCTGTTCCAAACGGGGAAACATTTTGGGATCTAGGCTCCAGGGACCTTCCCTCCTGCAAAACGCGCGATGAGGCTGAAATCGAGGCCAGATACTGGATACTGAAAACACTATCCTAATGGTGATAATTGGGGCAAACTTGATTTAACAGCTGACTAGTTTATACCTTGCCATTGCCAGTCCTCCCAAGAGCTTGAGCAGCTGCTGAGCGGACATCTTTGTTCCAGTCATTCCACATCAGATAAGACAACTTGTGAGTCATGTCCTGAAATGATAATAATGATAAAAACACAGCATCAGTAACATGTGACGGAAGATAACATCATATAAGACAACTTGTGACTCCTGTCCTGAAATGATACAAAGAACGGAACTTAGTCAGGAAAGCCATATAACAACACTCAGACAATTTCATCCCATGGCTATAGTATTTATGTCTTTAGAAGGTTCCACGGTCGTACCATGGCGTTTCTCTCTCTCCCAACTGTGCACATAAAGAGTTGCTAAAACAGCAATGAAGACTGCACAATGATCTCGATGGTCTACGGAAATATTTATTTTGAGAAATGTATAGCTTGTAATAGTTCCAAAGACAAACCTTGTTAGCACCACCCTTCAGCTTGGGAATCACCTTACAAGCTGTTACACGGTCTTTCCAACTGTTACTGTTCAGTAATTCTGCAATTAAGGACTGTACAACATCCTGAACAAAAAAATACAGTCAAACCTCTACAAACCAGTGACAATCTCGTAATATTATAGTTCATATTTTCTTGAACAACTTCTTATCCATTCACTCAAATCATCTAACTACACGTCACCACCACCCCCCTCCCCCCACCCCACTCCACGCCCTCCTACAATGGCCACCTCTCTACAAGGGCAGCTGTTGTAAAGAGGGCTGATTGGAATAGTTTCTGTCATTCTGTAAAACAGGCATTCAGTAATGGAATCATCAATTATTTATACCACATCAGCTCAAGTATGTCTGTGATCTCCTCTATAATACAGACACTTACAGAGTACACTTACACTTGTAGTTTGACTGTAATAACATCACAACTCACCGACTGTTGACTTAGCTGTGCTAATAGAGTTCCAGCCTTCTCCGTCCTGACAACATTATCAGCATGTAGATGATTGACAAGTTCCACAATGATCTTGTCTGTGATGACTCCACCCATTGCCAGGCACTGTGTTGCTGCCCACTTTTCAGGGGGGCCACCTTGCTCCATTGCCCACAAAAGAATTGATTTAGCCTGAAGACAAAAAACAATGCTAGGAAATAAATATTTTCTCACCCTTACACATAAAAATTTTACAAAGTCAGCAAAAAGTTCCAGTTAGCCAAAGTTAAGTTGAATAGTGAGGAGACAGTTTCTATGAAACGAAGACTAAGTTTTTTTAAGTAGATTTTTATAATTCTATCAGCTGCCCACATGCACTTTACAATAATTTTGCCACAAAACCATAATAAAAAATACTTTAACAGGGAAAGTTGCTTTTGGTTCTACTTGATCCTCTTCAGTTGAATAAAATGCTTCTAACCTAAAATTTACATGTACCTTGTCACTGGGTTTGTTCAATGAGTACAACGTGATCGCTGTAGCAACTCTGACTTGTGCATTCCTGTCATCTAACAGCTTTGTAATAGCTGTGATTAACTCAGGTTCAAGTACAGCTTCCAGGGATGTGGACTTGTCAAGCACAATCCCTGTGCACAGTTGAAGGAAAAGAAAGACAGAGTCAGGGACAGAGTCAGAGTAAAATTGTGCAGCGAGGAAAGGAGTAATGCCTTGTTTGTCTGTTAAAGTTGCCAGGCTCAAAACTGTGACGATAGCAGGAAGGAATCTTCGCTGCATGGCCGTTATTGACAGATCATAGCCAGATATTTAGAATTCAACAGACTTGCATTCTGTGAGGCTTTATTTACATAATTTTAAAAATGAGGGCTCAAAGTATTTCTTTAAATCTTGTCTTTCAATAATTCCAGTTAGATTCTGGATCCATCTGCATTTGGACTGAACAGTACTAGAAACTCTGTAAATAAATTAATACAAGACTTGAGTTGCCCTTTCACTCAACAGCACAGATTCCACACAGCTCTTAACAACCTCTAATTTCATTGGACCTGGCTATCATGCAGCTCTATTGTTTTTAGGACTAGGGTCCATTGTTGTGTTGTTTGTTCTATTATTTTCTCAGCAAATAAGGGAAGACCTTGTATGAGCTACATACTGACCCCAACAGCATGTGATAACCATTACATCACAAAAGCCTTCTTACAGTCAAAAAAGGTCAAGCATTCCTACCAAGAGTGAACTACAGTTAATGAGTTCATTATTGCAAACTTGATTTCAATGTCCAGTTTGTAATGCGCTCTTCAGATGAAGAAAGCAAACTTCAAAAGAAACCTCAATCCAATACCAAGGTTTTGATTGGATTTATGTGTGGGTTCACATGCTGGGCTGGCATGAGAATTTGACAGGTTTCCTAATAATTTTACTTGCATACATCACCCAACAGACATTATATATTTCTCAAACCATGAATTACGACTTATTTTGAATTTCACATTCTGAATCTGTAGAACTGCATTTTATAGACAAGTTAAGTGTTGTTATGTGGCTGGAGTTGTCTTCAATACAATGCACATGTTGATTGGTTGATTCATGGTCACATGACATCTATCATAATCAAACGAACTGTTTCCTGCCAAATGTTCTAAGTGCGAAAGCGGGCAACAATTATGAAATCAGAGGGTAACATTGCACTGTTGCCATCTTGCGCATGTGATCAGACCGTGACAAAAGGTGGCATGATTATGATACAATTGATGTTTAACTTGAGTGCTTGACGCATTTTTCAAACTGTGTTGTGTTGTGTTTTTGTGTTGCTATATAACAAATCACTTAATGACTGATCCCTCGGGAAACAGTGAATTTTGTTTCCCTCGGATTTCAGTGTTTTCCACTGACAAAGTTGAGGGAAACATCGAGATTCTCGAGAAACAAAATTTACTGTTTCTCTCGGGACCAGTCATTAAGTGTTTAATATTAAATTTGCAATAATGAATTCATTGATTCACTCTTGGTAGGAATGCTTGACCATTTTGCACTGGTATTCACATATATCAATCATTTGGCTAAGAACATGGCAATACACAAATTACCAGGTACCTAAATGATGTTGTTCCTTGTTTATCTGACGCAGCTCAGCAGCTTTGCTACATGCTGACACAGCTGCTAGTCTGACATGGTCATTGATGTCACTCATGGCCTTGATCAACTCATCAGTGCCACATTTTTGCCAGCGACGTTCAAGAAACCACTTGGATCTCCATTCTTCCACTAGAATAAAAAAACATGCAAATATAGAAGTCTTTGGTATTACCAGTATATAAAATATGTATTTTCCACTGGTATGCAGTTGATACAGTTCGTTAGCACTTATGTTTTACTGTATTGTTAATACACGCTGTTAGGCGTGTCTCCAGGGATTTTGTGATTGGTTAGTGTTCAGTATTTAAGGTTTCAAAGAGTTGTTCAGTTCCTCTCGCTCTCGCATTCCATTCTGACGTTTGCTGGTTTGCTGGTTTAACGGGTTCGCCGAAGAAGGCAGGGATGAATATTGAGGGAGAAAGTAGTTTGGCGTCTTCAAACCCTGAAACTGGCGACATCGCGTCTCAAAACTCCTCCTCGAATCCGCGTCTAGTCGATGAGGTTTTCTCGCTCTTCAAGGGCTACCTGTCGTCGCAGTTAGAGGAAAAAAGGAAAGCAGTTCGAACGTAGCGCGAAGATCGATAAAGAAGCTTCTGACATCAAATATAAAGGAAATCGTAAGCAGTTTGAACTTAATTCGCGGCTTGATCATATTTTAGTTCAAATTGAGGAGAGTGCAAATAGCCCGGCCGAGATTCACAAGTTGGTGGCGGAAGGTAGGCTTATCATCAAGAAGCGCCAAAAGCTCATTAAAATAGCAGACAAGAGCAAAAATGGCTGGTTGGTCGTCCAGGAGTACGAGTCCGATGAGCTCGCTTCGGACTCCGAGGATGAAAAGAAATTACGCAAAGCCAAGGCTGCTGTTGAAAGGAAGCGAAAGGAGCCGATCAGTAACGCTGGTAATCCTGCGAAGAAATTTAAATCTGCTTATAACGATTCTCAGCTTTTTCGCGGTAAGACCATTACTTATTTTACTTTGTGAGCTCTCTGGTTGGATTGCCTGAGCATCCAACCATCAAGATGTTGTCTTTGTGTATCTATGTATTTAGGAGGAAAATAATTTACGTTCGTTTGAGCGTAGCGAATTAGAACGTAAATGTATTTTCCACTGGTATGCAGTTGATACAGTTCGTTAGCACTTATGTTTTACTGTATTGTTAATACACGCTGTTAGGCGTGTCTCCAGGGATTTTGTGATTGGTTAGTGTTCAGTATTTAAGGTTTCAAAGAGTTGTTCAGTTCCTCTCGCTCTCGCATTCCATTCTGACGTTTGCTGGTTTCCCGCCCACCCACCCTGTTCGTTTTTCCTTCCCTCTTTTAATTATTTTTCTTTCATTTAGGCCGTTCAGAATATGCTACAAGTTCCAGCCGTTGTTACCGTTGCTACCGACCAGGGCACTGGGCCAAGGACTGCCGAGTCATGTTGCCTTCCACCGCCAACAGGAGCGGCTTCTATTATTCAAACTGCGCCACATCTGTTAGGCCCGGATCAGGAGGCTATGCCAATGGTAGCTCCAAGTGATGGGGGTGAGAATGGTCTGTTTACGCAACTTTCAGAGGTAAAAGAGGCTTTTGAATTTGAAGATTCAAGCACTCCACTTTTGTCAGATGTCAAAGGTAGTCTGAGAAGACATGTAGAATTTTGGCGCAGAATAGGTGCCCCTAAATATATTTTATCAGTAATATGCGAGGGTTACCGTTTGCCTTTTCAGCAGATTCCCCCGGGGTTTAGCTCCAAAAACAATAGGTCATCTTTAAATCAGTCGGAATTTGTTTGCGAAGCTATTTCGGAGCTTTTGCATTCGGGTAGGGTGTCAGAGCTCATCGAGCCACCCGATGTTGTTAATCCATTGAGTGTGTCCATCCAGTCCAACGGTAAAAAGAGGTTAATCCTCGATCTACGTTACGTTAATAATTACCTGGTTAAGCATAGGGTTAAGTATGAAGATTGGAAGATTGCTTTATCTTACTTCCATAAGGGGTCTTTTATGATTTCTTTTGACCTTAAAAGTGGGTATCATCATATTGAAATTCACCCAGATCACCAGAAGTTTTTGGGGTTCGCATGGAAATTTACGGGTGAAGATTCTATAAGGTTTTTTGCATTTACAGTTCTTCCATTTGGTTTGTCTTCTGCCCCTTACATTTTCACCAAATGCCTAAAGCCGCTCGAGAAATACTGGAGGTTCAATGGTGTTAATATAGCTTTGTTTCTCGATGACGGCTGGTTAATAGATTCTGATCGTGACGCCTGTTCAGTTTTAGCTTCTAACATTTGGTCTGATTTAAGGAAATCAGGGTTTGTTACCAATGACGAGAAGTCTAAGTGGTGTCCGACTCAAGTTATTGAATGGCTAGGGATTGTATGGGACGCCATTAATGGAACTATTAGTATTTCTGATCGACGGGAACAAAGCATTGCTAAATCAGTGGAAAGGCTCCTTTCAAGGGATCCTTTGGTATCGGCACGGGAGTTATCTTCTATCGTGGGCAAGATTATTTCTGGTGGGGCGGTTTTTGGCAACATTGCCAGAATTATGACTAGATATTGTTCTATTTCAGTAGCTTCTGCCCAGGACTGGGACTCCAAATTTTATCTTGATCAATATTGTGTCAGGGAGCTTCGTTTCTGGGAGGCTAATTTAAAGCGACTTAATTGTAAAGAAGTGGCAGGTTGTTCCATTAAAGCATCTAATTATGTAGTTTATTCGGATGCAAGCGCCACAGGGTGTGGTGCGCATCTTGATATTAATGGTGAGCAAGTTTGTCATAAACAGTGGGATGGAGAAGAATGTGTTAAAAGTTCTACTTGGAGGGAGTTATCTGCTATTTTGTTTGCTTTACAATCGTTTTTGCCATTACTTAAAGGCTCTTATGTAAAGTGGTTTTCTGACAGCCAGAACGCATGCAGAATCATACAAGTAGGAAGTATGAGAAGTGATTTACACGCCATTGCGTTGGAGATATTTCAGTTCTGTGCCAGCTGTGGCATTGAGTTAGAGGTCCAGTGGATCCCACGCACTGAGATTGAGAGAGCAGATTACATTAGTCGTCTCATTGACATAGACGACTGGCAAATTTCAGCTGATTGTTTTGCGTCTATAGAGGAAAGCTGGGGAAATCATTCAGTGGATTGTTTCGCTAGTTATTATAACAAGAAGGTCAATAAATTTTTCTCTCGATTTTGGAACCCAGGTTGTAGCGGGGTTGATTTTTTCGTGCAGAATTTGGGGGGTGAAAATTGTCTCGTTGTTCCCCCCGTAAGCCTTGTTGCTAGAGCTATTCGTTATTTACACGTCTCCAGGGCTGTTGCGACTGTAGTTGTGCCCTTTTGGCCTTCTTCATATTTTTGGCCCATTATTTCTCGTAAGTTTTCTAGGTTTATAGTTGGTTACAAGTGTTTTGATTGTACTGCTTTAGAGCAAGGGCGCAATCCTAATTCCTTTTTGGGTAGCAGTAGGTTTAAGGGGTCCATCTTAGCTGTTCGCATGAAGTTTTCTTATTAGGTCTCCGTCCTTTTAAGTGTTGGGTGGGTAAAAGGCATTGGCCTAAACTTTCTTTAAGTTCTTTTAGTGTTGAGTGGGAAAAGGCACTGTCCTGAATTTAGTGCGTTTACTTGGGACACTTGTCCTTATAAGTATTGAGTGGGTTAAACGGCACTGGCCTAAATTTGTTTACATGCGAAATTCGTTCCTTTAGTGTTGAGTGGATAGAAGGACTGGCCTGATTTTAGTGTATTCACATGGGACGCTTGTCCTTTGAAGTATTATATGGATAAGAGGCGCTGGCCTGACCTGGAATTATTACAATGTTTTGTTAAGGCGCTTGCCGTTTTTGCGGTCTATTGTTTATCATCGTTTTTTGAGTGATTAGCTGTATGGAGTGAGGACTCCGGGGTCTGAAAGTTGTTTTGGTAAATAGGTTTGTTTTACTTATATTGCACTTTCTTGTTGCAGATGTTTTCCGCAGATGGCGGTTGGAAATGTCTACCAGTTAATGTTAAGCCTGACATAAGTGATCTTATTTCGACATTGTTGAAGTCCAAGGCGGATTCTACGTCGAAAAGATATCAAAAAGAGATTTCGAAGTTCATTGAATTTTGTATTTTGTCCAGTGTTCAGCCAGTGCCTCCTTTTCCTGTTTCGTTTATACTTGCTTATCTTTTTAAGGTTTACAGGAATTCTAACTCATATTCCTCTTTAGTTATGGCTCATGCAGCTCTTAAGTGGTTTCTTTCGTTTAGCTTAAGCAGCGACGTCAATCCACTGGATAGTCCTATATGTCATAATTTGCTGGAAGCTGCTAAGCGTAATAAGCCAGCTAGTGTTAAAAAGGCGCCTATTTCCGCTGATATTATTAAACGTATTATTGATAAGTTTGCTGGTACTTCTGCTAACTTAAAGGACTTACGTATTGCTTGTATCTGTGCGTTAGGTTTTGCGGGATTTTTCCGTTATGATGAGCTTAGTAACATTGCTCCCACGCATCTTGAGTTTTTTCCCGATCATGTTAGAGTATTTGTTCCCAGGGCCAAGAATGACATTTATAGGGAGGGCAATTATGTTTACATCAAGAGATTAGGTAACATTTATTGCCCTGTTGCTCTTTTAGAAAGGTTTATCTCCATGTGTAATATTGAGCTTTCGAGTACTCTTGCTCTCTTCCGTCCATTAAGATACTTTAAGTCTACAAACACCTATAAGGTGTATGGTGAAAGATTGTCTTACACTAGATGCAGGGATATATTTAAAGAATGCCTTAAAGATTTAGGACTAGATCATAAGATCTACGGTCTACATAGTTTAAGGTCAGGCGGAGCAACCTCTGCAGTAGTTAATAGTTCTAATCTTTCTGAGCGGGTTCTCAAGCTCCATGGGCGATGGAAGTCTGATATTGCAAAAGACATGTACATTCTTGAAAGTGTTTCTAAGCGTCTTGAAATAACAAGTCATCTTGGTTTATAAACGTAGCATTTAATTATAGTGTAATTTAGCTTGTTTTATTACTTGTGTATTATCATAGCTCGTGTGGATTTATTTGGATTAAACGTCATTTGGATTGCCTGAGCATCCAACCATCAAGATGTTGTCTTTGTGTATCTATGTATTTAGGAGGAAAATAATTTACGTTCGTTTGAGCGTAGCGAATTAGAACGTAATATAAAGTTCCATCACAATAAGACATACAACTTCATCATCATGGGGAAGAGGCGAGAATGGAAAGAGGGACTGCAGTCTGTTCTGTAACAAACGCATTCAGACAACTCTGCCCACCAAGTGTGAGAACCCATTAAAAATAAACTAATCTTGTTAACTTAATAAAAGACAACTCCGCCTCTATTTGTCTCTCTGCTTTTGAACACGCACAAAACCGGCATGTGGGCTAAAATAGAACAGTGCTTTGTACTATTCCGATTGTAGATTTATTATTTACAAAGTGGACTCCATTCGTGTCGTTTATTGAAGGACAGAAAATGTAATTTCTGCTGTTCGTGAGTTTGTTTTGATCACCTTGATGAGCGAAAAAACGCCTACGAAACCGGTACGGAGAAGAAGTAGAGGAAGAAAGCCGAAGAAAGAGACAGAGGCCTCTGATTTTTGTCGTATGTGTGGGACAAATTTTAAGAATAAGGGAAATTACATATCATCTAAAAACCCTTCACTACTTCAAAGGATGGCGCTCCGCTTAACAAGATTGTGACTGAAAGTCTAAAGCTTTCCGAAAACTCTGCACCCAATCTACAGTTGTATCTGCTCGTGTTTACAAGAAATGTGCACTGAAAATCAGAAATATGGAGGATTTTAAACCATCAAAATATCGTGTGCAACGGACAAGACCGCCTCTCCCCCATTCTCGTCCCCAGAGCCGCTTGACCCTCTTAACCGCCGGAGCCTGAGTACGAGGGTCAAGGGGCTCTGGGGACGCAGGATTTGATTGGCTAGTCTGAAAACAATAAAATCTAAAACGGAAGTAAAAAATATAGATTAGGTCACACTGCCGGGAAATCGAGTTGGTGATCATTTTATGCAGAATTCAGTCGAAAAATCGTTTTGTAGCTTGCATTTAAACTGTCGGAAGGTGTTGGATTGGGACGTTTATACTTAAGAAACACTATGTTTATTTTTTAACGACAAAGAATGCGCGTTTTTAAGTGCCATACTTTGTTAACTGGAGGAAGAAGTTCGATCGAGGATTCCTTTGGCTGGACGTAAACAACATGGTCAACAAAACTTCACCGACCCACCGAGGATTATCAATTTCAGGCAGTGTCCGGAGAAACTATTTTGTGGATATTAACGAATCCCCTTATTTGATAAAACAACTGTTTGCGACGATCAAAAAGCAGCTGGATCGCTAGTTTGGTTTACTAACTGTGGCAGGTGCATTTATAAATTTCAAAGGTACTCAATTATTTCTGTCAAAATCCACATTTCGTAGTAAAATTTGCCACCCTTCTTGAATTCCAGTATATTACGTGTAGCTGTTCATTTTTGGGTGTTATATTTGGTTTCACGATTTCATTATTCGTGTATAAACGATTGAGTACTGCACTGCATTTTATCAGTTTTGAGATAACATTCCCTAATAACCATGAGTGATGGACTGTCTTGAGACCCTTTATTTCCACTGCAGACACTGTATTATTACCAAAGGTTAAATAAACGTTATGGTGGTTCACTTCATTTTTCTAATTAATTTGTTGTTTTTTAATAACAAAGTGTATCCATACATTTATTGCAATTTTTCATTGTTTATTTTTTATGGAAAATATAATTTGGGCAGTTATCATATTAAGTGGTTTCACACTAGGTCTTCCAAGTATGCTAAGTGCCCTTGACCAAGTTTAAATGTGAAAGAGTACAATGCACATACTTAAACCCTACATTGTGACCAAAGGACGTCCATTGCAAGTACTCTTTCCTCAGTTTTCTTGGCTTTCCCTCCATATCAATACCAATAACTGACTGCCTGTAACAGGCTAACAGAATGCCGATCAGTACATGTGATGTGCTTATCTTCCAACTTGCTTCTGCTATACAGACTATGCATGTGGGCCATGTATCTAAGAGGACAAGATAGCTGTTTGTTTACCAACTACTCTTGCGTTATCTAGGACTGACAATATATAAAGCTGAGCCTTTTTCAAATGGTGCTTTATGCATCCAGCACACTAAGTATTTATGAACTGTAACAGTTACCACATTGACAATCTGTGAAGCTGCAAGAAGCTAACACAGTTGTAATGAATACTCTCCATGCCTGGCCCAAAATCAGGTGATCAGGCTTACTAATCTTACACTGGCACCAATAAAAAACATGCTTTACAAGGCTGTTAGCTCATTTATAATATGCAAGTTCATTCTGAAACATTTGACTGTTTCATTTGTTTTAAAATGATTATGACAGTGGTATATATCTACATGTGGTACCCAAACAGATAGATTCCATTTTCTGTTAGGCTGATCTTAGAACTCATGCTAAAAAGTTGGCTTTAGTTCACATACAAACTTTTACAGGCAGGATTTACAAGGATGAAATATTTACATAGTCTTTCAAAAATTGGTTTTCATTTCTGAAGATGACAATGGATCTTGTTATCTGTTGTAAAAGCCCATCAACTCTGCAAAGGCTCAAATGGAGTTTTTTGGAAAGGAAGAATCTGTTGAGTGAAGTGAGTGCATGTACAAAAGAACCAAGACAGATGCTGGAGCTCAATCAGTCTTCATGTCTTTTGCATCTGCACTCATCTTGTTTATCTAAATCATCCTAATCCCTCTTTGAGCTGATGTG
Organism: Cladopsammia gracilis; assembly: GCA_022457155.1. NCBI lineage: Eukaryota > Metazoa > Cnidaria > Anthozoa > Scleractinia > Dendrophylliidae > Cladopsammia > Cladopsammia gracilis. Next base: position 3,401,469 of record JAJGOT010000012.1, on the reverse strand, counting down.
GAGATGAGCTTAAACCAAAAAAAAAAGATTTTTATGTTTACAGAACTGGAGAACATTGGCCTTCAGCAGCCAAATTTAATAGAGTGATAGGAGATGACATTCAATGACAGTGAAATCTATCACTGGTTGATTCACCTGCAATGATTCTTTGACTTTCGGGCTACTTGTAGATCTCCATTCAGCGACCTTTGCAATAACAGTAGTATTTTTTTTAGTGGTAGTTTTTTTTTTATTTCTCCAAATAACAGTGCGAATGCTCTGCCCTGAGAAAAAAAAAGTCATGTAGATGCAAAAAGTGATTTTATTAAAGAGTTCAGTGCACAGAAAGCCACAACACATATTTAAACATTTCATTAGACATCATTTCTCTTTATTTTTCTTCCCTGTTCATTCTTAGATTAATTCAAAAGGTCTAGTAAAGCTTGTATAAAAGCCAAAGGGAAATATACTTGTAAGTTTGAAATGTCCAAAAGATTTCATTAGTGAAGTCAAAGATTTGTGAATTAAAATACCATTCAAATTGATATTTGGCTGTAAATAACATCTAATACCTTTAATTTTGGATGCAAAAATCTCGGCATCGGCCAGACTAGCCATTAGTTGATGATAAGTTTAAATGTCAGCTGATGTAAGCTTATTCATAAGCCAAAATCCTCGAACTATCTGATCACGAATTACGACGATTATTACCACATCCACGACTCAAAAACCGCAGAAAGTTCAACGACAGCATCTAACTACTCCTCGTCAAAAGAAAAACGTCCAACTTCTGAAATGAGACTGCCAGAATCCTGCCTTTTCTTGCACCGTGTTCTTCACATTGCAGTTGCACGTCCGACATTTTGAAAAAACTCTGAGCCTGCGTAGAACAACCGGAAGTCCTAGATTCTAGGACTTCCGGATCGTGTGTCCCCAGAGCCCCCTGACCCTCGTACTCAGGCTCCGGCGGTTAAGAGGGTCAAGCGGCTCTGGGGACGAGAATGCCTCTCCCCCAGTTTCCCCTCCGCTCATTCGCTCGCTCCAGTCTCGCCAAGCTTGTTTTTCTTGCCTGCTCGATTAACTGAAAAGGGACAGCAAGCAGTCTATATTCTAATTCATTATCATATACCATAGTAAAGAACAATGAAAAATAAAAAATTGAACCAAGGATAAAAATTAACTACAACATATGCAAACACAGTTTGCAAGAAGCTGTCTCAGGAATAGCAAATTTATGATTAAGTGGGCGAGACCCAATATCCTACTTAGGCTATGTCTACACTATACCGGATAGCTCTTGCGCCGGCACGAAAACCATACCGGATAGGCCTTTCGTTCACACATGAAACGCTAGTTTCGGAACGATTTTTGTTCCGGAGCGCCGCTGGGACGTGGCGCTCGTGAAAGTGAATCGTCAAATATCGGATAGATTCTCGTGCCAATCTCTGGGGCAGTGTGAACAGGCAATCGAACCGAACCGTAGCGGAAGTCAACAACTAGGAGCGAGGATTGAAACCCACTGAAAAAGAAGTAAATATCCAGTTCTGGGTCGTTTCCGTTCACACCAGGCCGGAGTATTTTTCATGTCGACATGATAAGCTATCCGGTGTAGTGTAGACATAGCCTTAGTGTTACTGCAGTGTCACTTTGTCTGCTGTAGCTGAGTGTTAGATAATGTCAGGGAAACTATCAAAGTCACAAAGATCATAAAACAGGATTGTCAGCCACTTTGTTACGCACTTTATATAACTGGGATATCACCCTCAAACCAGGTAGAAAAATCATGTATACAGATGTAGCTACCACGATGAACAAGGTTTACCAAAGATTGTGCCCCATGTCTATCTTATTGAAATGTGTCATGGACAGAAAATGGCCATATACCCTCCCCCATCCCTCTGAAAAATTCAGTTCACATATGTTTCATACTTTTCTTTAACTACTTTAATAAAATTGACTTTTGTCTCCGCCTTCCTATTCAGCCACCTTAGGGTTGCCATAAATATTTACTGGAATGTGTAGTTTTAAGATTAATAAATATATTTATTGTATATTTAACATGTAAATATTTTATTTATACAAGTCATGTAGAAACTTGGCAACTTCACTTTCCATAGTTCTAGTTGAAACTGAGAAATCAGAAAGTTTTCAATATGCCCAAAACAAATGCATTCAAACGCAGTAATATCACAGTGTTCAGTGCTGTAATATAGTGCATACATGTGCAGTTTATCTTACCAATTTTGACCACATTTGAGTCATCTCTTATCTTTTTCTTTTCCTTGTAAGCATTGCTCAATGCCTTCACATCAATGCTGGACTCTTTCATTACCGGAACATAATCATCATCCTAAAGAAAAACGAGGAAAAATTTTAAAGTGCACAAAAATTATAAGAACAGACCGAGAAAATGGCTCTTTCTTTGTCATATTGTCAACATACAGAATGCTGATTGGGAGAATAATTTTGTAAATTTAATTTATAATCAATCATGTTTCGTGATGTTTTCCTACCCTGGAATGGGGATTGACAAGGTCAAGTTTGAAATAAATGCCCCTGGTATTTATTCGAGGCACCGGTCTTTACTCACAGGAGGTCCGGCATTGTATGAAATTTATGGTATTTTAAAACTGATTGTTGCCATGAAAAAAAAAATTATGTAATTTTAGGTGAAACAAGAGGCTCCAAGTAGCCTATACTCATGCGCATGCGTAAGAAAGTTTTATGATATATTTTAAACATGATAAGAAGATGTCCGACATAGGGAAGAGTTACTCCTTTCATTCAGTCATCGTTCCTGCGAATCACGTTGTTTACTATTGAATGTTTTGTTAATGAAGGCTGTACCACAATGAAGCCAGTGATTCTTCTATGAACGTGAACATTACTGATGTAAGTAGGGTTGTAGGAGACGCTGTCGTGACACTTTAGTAACGCTCTTTTACCGGAAGTGAGGGCAGCCGGAAGTCATTAAACAGGAAGTGCAGTGGCAAAGCTATGAACCAGCGACTGCTGACCAGAAGAAGGTCCTTACATAGTATGGAAGGCACTACCTTGGCGATGAGCCTGATCAGGATACTAGTTTTGTGGTTAGCCTGGTTACTAAGGTCAACCAAGATGGCCGCTTGTTTGGCTTCTTTCGTCTTTGGCATTCCTTCATTGCTAAAAGCTAAAAATGTCTGACAAAGATAGCGAGTACCGTTTTAATAGAAATACAGGTTAAAATTTTGACGTTCGTGCATTACGTGTTCGATGTAAATACATTGGAAAGGCCCAATTATCACTTTAAATTTCTGCATAATTGAGCGTGTTTTCCGCATAATCGACACATTTTCCCGGATAATATGCCCTCAAATTTCTGCATTCTTTTTTCTGCATCCTATCAGATGCCCGGTACATACATTAAAGCAAGCAAAAACAAACGATAAAAACCGACATTTCAGTGTCATCATGACGCCAGTGTCAAGGTAACTTGTGAATGAAATGTAAATGACAACAAGTATTTGAAGCAGTGTTGGTGCTACAATTAACATAACAGAAAGTGCGAAAATAAGAATTTATGTAAATACTTTCGCAGGAATGGAGCCTAATTGCACGTTCAGAATGGCCGGGTCTTTCTTGTTTGATAAACAACATTTTGTGCAATAAACAGTCAAACTTATTTGTACATTTCTTAAGTACCGAGAAGCACCTCAGCAGGTCATCGGGGACCTTTCCGTGCATGTTCTTATAGTGTTTGAAAATAGAGGATGACTGCTGTTTATGTCCATCCACAGGATCGTGTAAATGTCCGTGCGTGTAGCCTACATAACCCGCATCGCACAGGTCACACTGGAATTTGTAAACGACACATTGTTGGTTTACAATCGATGGCTTTGTTTCGTGTACTTTAAGTTCTTTATCAATTTTGTGGCATACAAACACAGGCTGGATGGTGATCTGCACCTTCAGGCTCAGGGACTTGAGCTGTTTTCTGACAATATCTGCTGAGACTTGATCTTTAAATGGTAGAACCACTCAAACAGTGTCTCCAGTTTCTCTAGGTGAACACTTGGCTGTTGGTCACAAACTTTTGAGTGAATGAAATGTTTGATGGTAGAGTTAATCAGGCGTTGTGGGTACTTTAATTGTGAGAATTATACTGTCTTTAAATGAAGACACACTCTCACTATGTCCAGGAGGAAGATAATTGGTGTGCTCGATCAAGCATAGTTGTCAGCAAACCCTGTTTGTATCGACTGTCTACATGACTCTGGTAGTGTAATTCAAATGGTAAGGAAAATTCCAGTCGAATCATCCCAACCGGAATCGCCGGACAACCTCTGAAGGTTGTCCACTTGTTCCAACCAGAATTCTCGGAAAATCGACCGTACCATTTATTGCTTTCCAACCGAAAATACCGGTTTTCTTGGCTTAAATTGGTAAGCACCCCTGTGTTCGTCGGTCTGACATAAACCTTTGTTTCAATCCGAGGGGATCCGTTTAGGAGTTGGACACCACAAGGAAAGGGAGCATCCCATTATTTTCAAGTACATACATTACCGTAATTATTTTTATTAATAGTTGTAATGCCATGTACAGCTGCCATTTTGATATATAGATGTAAAATAAAAAAAAGTGAAACAACAATAGACATTGTTCAGTTTCTATTTTGCTGGATTTTTTGGCAAATGGACATTCTTTATCAGTATACAGTTTGTCATCTTTATCAACCCGGGGGTTGCTCCATCAGTTCTTTATCCAAGTTGAAAAGACAGTAATGAAAAGTCTCAAGTCAGGGAACATCAGTTGAACTTCTCGTTAAAACTTAGTACAGTCAATTGACTGATATATTCTCTTTGAAACTTCTCGTTCTTGTTTTCATCAAGATAGTCTGTTTGGAACATTTCATTCAATTTAAAATTAAAAAAAATGTTATAATGAAAAATGATAAAAATGTACCCATTTTTTCACAAATGACAGATCCCGAATAAATGCCAGATCCAGGAAATCCTGAAAGGGGGGTTGTACACCTTAATAACTTTCCATGCCATCAGTGTGGATGGCGAGCGCCGTAGGCGCGAGCTTCTAGGGGGGTCCGGGGCCATGCCCCCCTCCCCGGAAAATGTTTCCGATTTTACCCTTTAAAATGCCATTTCCAGCATTCCTGAGATAGCAATAATAATATAGCAATAACAGCGAGATCTGAGAAGTGCTCTTCAAACATCTTTGATCTGGAGCAGGTCTTGATCTGTTTCATGAGCGAAAAGGACCGCTCGATCAGCGTCAGCACCACCGATTGGTAGGGTGCATGCAATGAGTGGATGACGATGGATGTTTGGAAAAGCATCCTCATCACACGCACCAATTTCTAATACAAGATTGCTTGGAAGTTCCTTCTCTGCTGACTGCCACATAGTTTGCCACATTTGCAGCTCATTCCTAAGGGATTTGGGAAACAGAAGGTCTTTCTCCCAGTCGTTCTCCCAGTACAACATACCTTTTGTTTCACCAGGGTGTTATTGACTATGATTGATGGTACTAGATAAAGCAGGCGGGAGGCATGGCGATCCTCGTCAGAAAATCGGTCTTGCACTTGAATAATCAGGGAATCAAGAAGGGGAATAGACACAGATTTCTTGAAATGATCGATTGGATCCTGACACGATCTTTTCACATGTTAACGTCCTACTGTCGCAAAATGTACATTATCTTTTCCTAACTTGACAATCAGTTAATTGGTGGAAGTGAAACAACTACGTATAAAATGATTTTATTTAATTTTTTTTGAAGAGTCAAACAAATAAAAAACAATGCTGCTCAAAGGGGGGGGTTGCACCCCCTCAACCGCTCCCCTGGATCCCCCTCAACCGCTCCCCTGGATCCCCCTCAACCCCTCCCCTGGATCCCCCTCAACCCCTCCCCTGGATCCCCCTATACATACATACATACTTTATTACCTTTCCCCAAAGGGGCTTTTCAAAGATAATTAAAACTAGCTAACAAGAATAATCAAAAAATAACTAATTACATTATGATCATAAATATAAACCGTATTTACAAATATAAATTGAATTAATTAAGTTAAGATTCTAAAAATTCCTTAAGAAGCTTGCGCTTTAAAACTTTCTTAAAAACCGAAACAGATTTACTAAATTTTAAAATAGGGTCCAATGAGTTCCAAATATTAACAGTGCGATAATAAAATGTCCTCTGGCCAGAAGCAGTTCTAAATAAAGGAATGTTTAATTGTTGAGAATTTCTAGTTGAACGGTTACTAATATTTTCACCCTTAATAAACTTAGATATCAAGTAGTCGGGGGCACAGCCTGTCATACACTTAAAGGCCAGGGTGGCACTCCGATAATAAAGCTGGCTAGATACTGGCAACCAATTTAACTTTTTTAGTGCGGGGGTGACATGGTCATATTTTCGCGTGCCGCTTACAATTCTACAGGCAAAGTTTTGTACAGATTGCAGTTTATCTATATTAAAATTAGAAGTGTTTGCCCAGACATTAGAACAATAAAACAATTTACTAAAAACTAGCGCATTAATAACTGTCCCCTCCCCTGGATCCCCCTCAACCCCTCCCCTGGATCCCCCTCAACCGCTCCCCTGGATCCCCCTCAACCCCTCTCCTGGATCCGCCTCTGTGGAGTGTTACTGGTAAATGCCCTGGTGTCTGTTTTACATGTCATGACATGTACACTGTAGATAGTACTGGTATGTAGTTTTTGAATAGAAGAGATGGAAACATGAAGGTACAGTTTTTATGCAAATCATATAACTATGAAAGTTTATTTTGGCTAGTGAAATCAAACTTGTCACTAGCCACTAGGCTAGTAGGCTGAAAAGTTAATCTGGAGCTCTGAAGGGATTATAGCTTCACAATGCAACCCTGACCATTAATATGACCATGCCAACAATGCAACCAAATTTTTTTGGATGGCAGTGGTCTTGTTAACATTGAGGGTTTCACTGTATAATACTTTTCTTCCTACCTGTACTACAACTGGTAATTCTTTCCACCGCTGTAATCCTTTCACCAACTTTTTGGGCTTCTTTTGTTGTACAGGCTTCAACTTGCCAACTGGTCCTTTATTGGAGTACCAAACCTTAGAACCTTGAGGATAATTTTGTTGTAACTGTTTCTGAAATTTGAGCTTGTCGTTAGTGTCAAGAACAATGAAGCTCGATTCTGAAGCCTTTTTAGAAGGTACAGGCTGTGCACCACCGAGCAGTTCTTGCTGAAAAATGTTATCAGTTTCAAGTTTTTTGCTCCCAACTGCAGGAGATAATGTAAAAGAAGGTGTGTAATGAATTTCTAAGTTTTGATTTGACTTCTTGTTTTTGCATTCTTTTACTTTTTTCTTTGCTGAACTCTGCTTGCTCCCTTCTGCCATAGTTTCAGAGAGTTCAACAGAAGCTGTTTTTTGTTCTGTTTCCTTATTTTTATTTTCTAAGAAACTTTTAAGTCTTTCCTTGTCACTTCCAGATGACTGTTCATTTATAATCCACTTAGCCGTGGATTGACTGAGGCAAGCAAGTACAAACTCATCCCACTCATGCTTTGTTGCACCTTTTGACAAAGCAGTATCTGTAGATGATGATGTCACTTTTTTTACATGTACTTTAGGTGTTGGATTGCGTTTTTCTGTATCAGTTATAGCTGGTGTAGTCTTTGATCTTCTCAGGGGTTTAAGTTTTTTAGGTCCTTTTAAGTGACACAGTGCATGTCTTTTTACCACTCCACGAGTATCATGCCTACCACCAAAGCCAACAGCATTGGCCTTAGCATGAAATAAGCCTCCACTTCTGAAGACAGAATGTAAATCACCCTCATTATAAGGCAGTGTGTGAGGGGCACGATCTTGTAATACATCATCATTAAAGACGAGTCCAGTACTGACTTTTTTCAAGTAGGATTGACTGATGTCTTTTCCACTCTTATCAGCAACAGGATGGTACTGAGAAAACACATCTGCAAGTCTTGCCAATGGTTCATGCTTTGGTAACTGCTTGTGCTGTAAAGGGGGTACCAACGGAGCTAGCGAGCTATGTGCCAATCTAGAAGGGTATTCATCAGGTAATGGAGGTGTACTAACTCTGCTAACATTGAGACCTGTTTCGTCTCTACCAACATAAGGAATCTGAACTCCTGATGCAACGGCAAAGAGTTCTGCACCATGAGCCTTAGTTGGTGATACACTTCCAGCAACTGTTAAAAAACAAAATTTTATTTTACTTCAGTAATGAAAAAATAAATTATGTAATTATTCATTCTAAAGCTATGTGTGTCACAGTAACCGCTACGAGCGAAATTGTGGGCGACTGTACCGAGGCTGATATTGTCTTTAGTAACATTTTACAGTCGCCCACCGGGTCAGTAAGAAATTCGACCCAAAGGCCGGGTTGCTAAGCCATTTTTCAAACTTTCGGCTTAGAGATTTCTGCATCAAGACTATTTTGAACGATCTCAATGGAAAAGTGTGCAGGGATTGGTGACCTGTAATGCTCTTAAAATGTATCCGGGTCTCGGATAAAGAGTTGGAATGGGCAGCAGAACTAACCTCCGTGGTCTACGTGGAATTTTGAAGCGAAACCCACTGGAAACGCTCTAAATTGCCCGAAAACCACACAGGAGACAACTTATTGACATTGACAAGGAAACACACAAGCGAAGTAGGGTAGGCAATTTTTATTGAAATCTTGTTTGTATTTTTTAGCTCCTAGAATGGAACGTTCTTTCTCATACAAATCCTTATAATTTCGCTCGTAACGGTTACTGTGACACATATAGCTTGGGCTACCTGTGCCAGCCGGCCAGAGCTCTCCCGAATTGGGAAACGAATTCCCACACGGACTCAGTGACCCCCTTCTGCAGTATGATTTTAAAATGTCAGCGGTCACCCCTCATATTAATAACTAATATATATGCCAGCAGTCAACTGGCGGTGACGTTTTAAAGTTGGAAGATACTTCAAACAAATAGATAATAGTGAGTTGTCACAATTCTATTTTGGTGATCTAAGGAAACAAATATCTCAAAGACTTTCTTGGGAAAACTATTCTAAAGGCTTATTTATAGATTTTGCGACTAGTGGGAGTCGTGTTTGGCCTGTCACTTTTACTGACAAAGTTCTGTTCTACTACGTTGCACAAGACTAACTAAGACTATATCCTATTATGGAATGCATGAAGCAAAACACAACTTGACACCACAATAACACGCTTGTTTTAGAAAAAATATAAAATTTATCTTGAATTCATTGAGACATACACAAGACCTCCTCTCTACAACACTAAAAGAGCTATTCTTTGTGTCAGAAAATATCTTACATGCTCAGAAATTAAGAAAAAAGCCTCAGTAAGAAACACAACCTAATGTCGGATCGAAACAATGAAAAACGGAACATTCGATCCTCCCCAAGAGTACGAAAGCGGCAAAGGTTTCGTGTACAATGGAATAATGTCATATTATTCCACGAGACATTCACTTATGGGAGCAACTGATTGAGGTTCACCTTACTGGAACCGAAACTCAAGTCTTGCTTAAGATATATAAAGAATGTAAAGGCTAAGCTAACTGCAGGAGTCGTGCAGGCCCGTCAACGCTTTTCAACTCTCGGATACATTCTACTGTAATTTTAACGATACACAATTACTTCTTTACATTTTGCCATGAGTCATTTCCTAAGGCGTGGGTAAGCATATTGTATTATTGTCTGTAACTAGTTCTATCTCGCGTGTGTCTAAATATTACTGCATGTTTACAAATCTGTCATTACATTACTTAACGTCACAAACAGTTCCTTTTACACCCACAATCTGCTACATGTACTGTCATCACCATATCACCCCATCATTCACTAAGATAGGCTGTTTGTGCGTGGCGTACAAGTCACAACAACATAGACGGCACATTGTGTAGTTATTAATAGGAGGGGTGACCGCTGACAATATAATATCATACTGCGGAAGGGGGTCACTGATTCCGTGTGGGAATTTGTTTCCCTCCCTACTTGATCCTATTCTTGGTTTGCACATGACATCACGGTGGCCATGTTGGAGGGCACCTACAAAAGAATTTTGGAGCGACTTTACAATACTCGGCCACTTATTTACATATCCCTAAATCTTTGTTAGAACTAGCCATACGAAAACAAAAGAGTCCATTCTTATTCAATGAGATGCAAATAAGTGGCCGGGTATTGTTAAGTCTAGCCAGAATTTTGATGAACTTCTTTTGTTCTGGCACCAACATGGCCGCCATGGCCTTTGCCATTTGAGTCCCACAGGACAGAAGGTCACGTGATTGCAAACCACCAATTTTCTTATGCAAGGTCTACGTACACGAGTTTCAGTAGCTACATAGAGCGGTTCAGGTTAATAAAGCATTTGGTGGTTTTGAATCTCTTTTTCTGTCACAGTGGCCTCATATTTCAGTCATAAATCATTTCAGTCTTGGTAAATTGCATCATTTCAGCCTGATATAATTTAAACTGCTGTCTGATTTTTAAAGCGTAATTCGGTGACATTAATTGCAAAGCCATAAGCTTCGACCATGCGGCAAGAACAGTGAAAGGAAACTTGGATAACAAAACAAAGGTTTAAGTATCAAACTTAACACTCAATACGAGGTTCACACGCCATACCTGTATTGTAAGGAGTCGAAAAGCCAACCGGAGTCGATACGTTCGCCATTTTTTGCATCCTCCGCCATTCCTTTGTTGCCAAGCAACACAATTATTGTCAAGCGGATCTTGCTTCGTTCCCAGTCCCTTGTCCGAGCTAAAAAGAAAAGAATCGCAATCAATCAATCAATCAATCTTTATTGAGGGGGGACAAGGGGGGGGGGGGGCAAGGGGGGGGGCAAGGGGGGCCCCTCATCGTTAAGAAGAGGAAACTTGGAACGAATTCTAGATATTAATACGAAAAAATCCGCGGCCGCGGGGTTGGTGTTAGATAGATAGATAGATAGATAGATAGATAGATAGATAGATAATCTTTATTTAAACACGGTAAAAATTCGTCAGCTAAAAATCATTATAATACTTAACACAAAGCAATAAACTAATATTAAAAAATGTCTATATATGAAGAATTTAATTAAATAATAAAAAGCTGCTTTCCACGAATGCCGTGCCTTATAGTTCCTCTTTGAGATATCGTTTAAATTGCCCAAGGGACTCAGCTTTCCTTACATTATGAGAAAGGCTGTTCCAGAGCATGGCGCCACTATAACTGAAACTGTTTTTATAATAGTTTGTGCGCGGCAATGGAACATTAAGTTTATCCTCAGAGTCCCTTAGGTTGTAACTAATTTCTCGCTTCTCAAATTTAGAACTTAGATAGTTTGGAGCCAACCCGTGTAGAGACCTATAAACCATCGTAGCTCTTTGAATTTGTTGCTGGCAGGCAAGATTTTTCCATCCTAGGAGTTCTAATAGGTTACCAGCATCTACGTCATAGTTTGAATAGGTCAAAACACGAGCTGCTCTGTTTTGTAGCTTTTGTAGTTTATTCTGCAGAGTTATCCCACAGTTTCCCCAAACAATGTTGCAGTAGTCGAAGTGTGGCTGTATCAATGCTTGATAAATTAAGTATAAGGTCGCTTGAGGAACGAGGTGCCTAATTCGTTTCATGGCCCCAATACCAGAAGCGACTTTCTTTGTGACTTTCTCGATGTGGTCACTCCAGCCAAGTTTGTCATCAATGGTCACCCCAAGTGATTTTGTGGTAGTGACCCGGTTAACTTGAAGATCTTTAATTGCAAGTGCTGGGGAATCCGTGAGAGTACTTAGCCTCTGTCTAGATCCGATAAGCATAAATTCAGTTTTAGTCATATTTAGAGTGAGTTTGTTTGCTTTCAGCCAATTGTAAACGTTTTCTAAATCTTGGTTTAGATATAATTGAATGTCGTCTGCATTATTACTTGCGTAAGTAAGGTGGGTATCGTCAGCATACATCCTCGGCTCGCAGTTTAAGAGACAATTTGGAAGATCGTTAATATATAACAGAAATAGTAGTGGTCCTAGGATCGTCCCCTGGGGAACACCACAACTTAAAAGACAACTTTTTGAGAGCGATCCGTTAATAGAGCACATTTGGGTACGATTCTCTAAATATGACTTAAACCATCGATGTGCATTACCATATATGCCATAATTGCTTAATTTTGATAAAAGTAGCCCGTGGTCAACTGTGTCAAAAGCCTTTTTTAGATTTAAGAAAACAACGGCATTGACTTTACCACGATCGATATTATACGCCCAAGCGTCAGTGGCTTCAAGGAGAGCCGTGACAGTTGAGTGAATAATACGAAAACCTGATTGATATTTACAGATGATTTCGTTTTCATCTAGATAGGCATATAATTGTGTGTCACTTGCTTTTTTCGTATTTTTACTTAAAATGTACACACCAACTGGCATGCCGTGGGAGGACGGCCGTGCTGTCCCCAGCCAACAGCTATCACATGTGTCGTGTGGAGCTAGCGCTTAAAGGGATGCTTGCATCCGCCTTGGCAATAAAGTGGCGGGGTCGATGATCTTATGCGAGACCCTGCCTGGCTATGCTATGCTCATGAGTCCTAACTAGGACGAAACAGCTGTCCATGGCTACCACTGCCCGGGTAATATGGCCGTGCGCATGCTAAGGTACTGGCCAGACCGCAGGTGGTTGGTGTTCGAGTGTGTCACTTGCTTTTTTCACGTATAGTTATTTACAGCAGCAAATCTGGTATTAGTTTAACACCAAATCAGGGCACCAAACCCTCACACATAATGACCACAACCAACTGAAAGATCTAAATGCATTGTTGACATCTTCATACCTTATTCGGTTAATACTCCGAATAAGGCGTCAATATTTAACCCGGACCTCCTAAAACGACTTAAAATTAATGTACATGCAGTAGAGTTCCTATATAACCCAAACGTATCGCCAACAGTTGTTACTAAAGCTTACTTTAAGTACAGTAACTATAAATTGTAAATGAAAGGACCACTCGACAAATTCGAAATACTGGATACCTGGGAAGGATCTGATCAGCGAAATTAATTCAGTAGAAGCAAATGAAATGAAAGGCTGATCGTACAATAAAGGATAATTATATATGAAATGAAAGGCTGATCGTACAGTAAAGGATAATTATATTTTTTAAGTACTAGCCTACAGTGCAGGCGCTTTGTTTTTTTTTTTTTTGTTGAGCGATTGCTTAATTTAGTGTTTGGTCGCCATTTTGGTTTTGCACAACGTATGGAGCTGGGATGAGTGAACTCCCACACCCTTGATGCATCTTTTGACTCGCCTGACTCCCACACCCTTGGATGCATCTTTTGACTCGCCTGACTCCCACACCCTTGGATGCATCTTTTGACTCGCCTGACTCCCACACCCTTGGACGCATCTTTTGACTCGCCTGACTCCCACACCCTTGGATGCATCTTTTGACTCGCCTGACTCCCACACCCTTGGATGCATCTTTTGACTCGCCTGACTCCCACACCCTTGGACACATCTTTTGACTCGCCTGACTCCCACACCCTTGGACACATCTTTTGACTCGCCTGACTCCCACACCCTTGGACGCATCTCTTTTGACTCGCCTGACTCCCACACCCTTGGACACATCTTTTTTGACTCGCCTGACTCCCACACCCTTGGACGCATCTCTTTTGACTCGCCTGACTCCCACACCCTTGGACACATCTTTTGACTCGTCTGACTTCCACACCCTTGGATGCATCTTTTGACTCGCCTGACTCCCACACCCTTGGACACATCTTTTGACTCGCCTGACTCCCACACCCTTGGATGCATCTTTTTTGACTCGCCTGACTCCCACACCCTTGGACGCATCTTTTGACTCGCCTGACTCCCACACCCTTGGACACATCTTTTGACTCGCCTGACTCCCACACCCTTGGACGCATCTTTTGACTCGCCTGACTCCCACACCCTTGGATGCATCTTTTGACTCGCCTGACTCCCACACCCTTGGACGCATCTTTTTTGACTCGTCTGACTTCCACACCCTTGGACACATCTTTTGACTCGCCTGACTCCCACACCCTTGGATGCATCTTTTGACTCGCCTGACTCCCACACCCTTGGACACATCTTTTGACTCGCCTGACTCCCACACCCTTGGATGCATCTTTTTTGACTCGTCTGACTCCCACACCCTTGGACACATCTTTTGACTCGCCTGACTTCCACACCCTTGGACGCATCTTTTTTGACTCGCCTGACTCCCACACCCTTGGACGCATCTCTTGACTCGCCTGACTCCCACACCCTTGGACACATCTTTTTTGACTCGCCTGACTCCCACACCCTTGGATGCATCTTTTGACTCGCCTGACTCCCACACCCTTGGACACATCTTTTTTGACTCGCCTGACTCCCACACCCTTGGATGCATCTTTTGACTCGCCTGACTCCCACACCCTTGGACACATCTTTTTTGACTCGCCTGACTCCCACACCCTTGGATGCATCTTTTGACTCGCCTGACTCCCACACCCTTGGATGCATCTTTTGACTCGCCTGACTCCCACACCCTTGGACGCATCTTTTTTGACTCGCCTGACTCCCACACCCTTGGACACATCTCTTGACTCGCCTGACTCCCACACCCTTGGACACATCTTTTTTGACTCGTCTGACTCCCACACCCTTGGACACATCTCTTGACTCGCCTGACTCCCACACCCTTGGACGCATCTTTTTTGACTCGCCTGACTCCCACACCCTTGGACACATCTCTTGACTCGCCTGACTCCCACACCCTTGGACACATCTTTTTTGACTCGTCTGACTCCCACACCCTTGGACACATCTCTTGACTCGCCTGACTTCCACACCCTTGGACGCATCTTTTTTGACTCGCCTGACTCCCACACCCTTGGACGCATCTTTTTTGACTCGCCTGACTCCCACACCCTTGGACGCATCTCTTGACTCGCCTGACTCCCACACCCTTGGATGCATCTCTTGACTCGCCTGACTCCCACACCCTTGGACGCATCTTTTTTGACTCGCCTGACTTCCACACCCTTGGATGCATCTTTTGACTCGCCTGACTCCCACACCCTTGGATGCATCTTTTGACTCGCCTGACTCCCACACCCTTGGATGCATCTTTTGACTCGCCTGACTCCCACACCCTTGGATGCATCTTTTGACTCGCCTGACTCCCACACCCTTGGACGCATCTTTTTTGACTCGCCTGACTCCCACACCCTTGGATGCATCTTTTGACTCGCCTGACTCCCACACCCTTGGACGCATCTTTTGACTCGCCTGACTCCCACACCCTTGGACACATCTTTTGACTCGCCTGACTCCCACACCCTTGGATGCATCTTTTGACTCGCCTGACTCCCACACCCTTGGACGCATCTTTTGACTCGCCTGACTCCCACACCCTTGGACACATCTTTTGACTCGCCTGACTCCCACACCCTTGGACGCATCTTTTGACTCGCCTGACTCCCACACCCTTGGACGCATCTTTTGACTCGCCTGACTCCCACACCCTTGGACACATCTTTTGACTCGCCTCACTCCCACACCCTTGGACGCATCTTTTGACTCGCCTGACTCCCCACACCCTTACATCTTTTGACTCTCCTCAGCCTTTATTCAACCTTTATTCAAAATTTTATAGTACTGCAAGGTTTATCACGCAAGACATAATTTAAAAATTAAAGGAATAATAATGATGATAATAATAATAATAATAATAATAAAATTTAATGAACAAGACATTTATTAACAATTAAAATAATAATAATAATAATAATAAGGATGAGGCAGACCCACAGTGTCGCATTTGCAACAAATTTCCAGAAACCATCGACCATATTGTCTCAAGGTGCCCAGAACTAGCAAAAACAGAATACATACACCGGCACAACAAAGTGGCAACCTATGTACATTGGAACATCTGTCAAGAGTATGAAATACAAACAGCAGACAAATGGTATGAACATAATCCAAAACAGGTAGAAGAAAAGGACAACATCACCATCCTGTATGATATGCCCATTCATACAGACAGAGAAATTCCTGCAAATCGCCCTGACATTATCATCAAGAACAACAAGGACAAGATATGCACATTTATCAATGTAGCCATTCCCTCTGACAAAAAACGTCTCCACCAAAGTCTCTGAGAAAACATCCAAATATAAAGACCTACAACTTGAGATAACAAGAATGTGGCAGACGAAAACTCAAACCATTCCTGTGGTAGTAGACGCACTGGGGATGATCAAGAAAGGCATAGAAAAATTAGTCACTAGCATCCCTGGCAAGGGTAGGGTTCAAAACATATCTGGACTCAAACTCAATTTAGGAAAAACCAAAGCAATTTGGCTTGGATCATGGAGGCATAAGGAAAACAAACCTTTAGGATTAAATGGACGAAGGAGCCTGTGCGAGCCCTTGGAATTTTTATTTCGTACAATGAGCAAGAAAACGATAAGAAAAATGTGGCTAAAAAAATCGATAATCTGAACATCAAACTAGACATATGGAGAGGGTGCAAACTCCCCCTCTTTGGTAAGTGCCTCATTGTTAAAACTCTGGGAATTTCACAAATTGTTTATTCAGCATCCATGCTTGATATCAGCCCGAATGACACCTCCAGAATTAAGAAGTCTATTTTTAGTTTTATCTGGAACAAGAAACCAGATAAGATCAAACGAAACATTATGTGTCAGGACAATACAAATGCGGGGCTGCGGGCCCCCGATCCAGATGTTCTATTTAAATCTTTACGGTTATCCTGGATCTCAAGACTATTGATACCTGACGAAATCACAACAGAACCTTGGAAAGCAATTCCATCTCATTTTTTCAAGAAGTATGGTGGTCTAAATTTTCTTCTTCGATGTAATTATGACCACAAGTTTTTAGAGAAATCTGGAATTCCAGCCTTTTATAGGCAAATATTAGCAAATTTTCTGGAACTCAGAAATTTATATCAACATGACAATGGTCAAGACTTGATTCTCTTTAATAATAAAGATATCCTGATTGATGGGAAAAGTTTCTTTTTACAAAAATGGAAAGAAAAAGGCGTCACCTCAATTCAAGACATTTTGGACAATGATGGAAAGTTTCTAGCATTTCAATTATTTCAGGACAAATTTAAGATCAAATCTAATTTCCTAAACTACCTACAGGTTATTTCGGCAATTCCCAAACACTTATTATATAAGGCAAAATCTTTAGACAGGCGAGAAAGCCCTATAGCTGATGCAACAACCTTTTCCCTGACGCCGTCACAAATTATTGATCTTTACAAAACAATGAAATGTACGGACTATTACTGGTTTTACATCAATGGTACTTGCTGCACTGCCACGGGACCCCGAAAATGGGAAAAAGATCTTAAATCAGGGAACATTGATTGGAAAACCAAATTCAAAAATATTGGAAAAATTTGTTGTGAAAACAGATTACGAGAATTTAATTTCAAGTTACTCCATAGGCTAACTGTTACTCAGAAAGAGCTGCGCATCTATGGTGTAAACAAAACAGCTGCCCATACTGTAAAGAGCCAGACTCTATTCTCCATACCTTCGTTGAATACCACTATACTCAAACGTTCTATGTTAAAAGTTGTTGATTGGTTTAATGCAAAATTCAACTCTTCTTTTTCTCCAACATCCCAGGAAAAGTTATTAGGAACAGACCTTATTACTTCAAGAAATAATGAGCTTAAACTTAATTATTGTTTACTATTTGCAAAATACTACCTATATTATCAAAAATTGTACCATAAGACTGCAATATTACTGAATTTGTGGTAAATTTGGAACAGAAACTTCTTATTGAGAGTCGTCTTAAAAGAAACGTTCTTGTGTGAAATGCTTAACTTCTGCCTTATAATGTATAATATGTCTTGTAAGTAATTATTGTATATTTTTATCTAATGGTTTTGTGTTTCGAACGCTCTATTATTTTATTTTTTTTATTATTTTTTTATTACTTTATTCGTTGTTAGTAGTATTTCCTCCTTTTTATTTTATGTGTTAAAAAACGTAATGTAGTATGACTTATGTAAGGATAAAAAAAAAAAAAATCCCTGGCAACATCAACCTCTGCGAAATTCAGAAAACCGCACTACTTGGGACAGCCAACATCCTGCGCAAGACCCTTTCCCTGCAATGCTAAGTAGTGTGGCTTCCACACAGCGCCTCATGGGTGCCCAGGTCCATGGTTTGGACCCGGCCCCCATGGAGAACACATAATTATATAGAGAACACATAATAATAATAATAATAATAATAATAATTTTTTAGAACAAGATGTTCATTAACAATTAAAATAACTATTTACAATACATTAAAATTCTAATTACGATAAAATATGTACATTTGAAAAAGCTATAACGTTCATTCATATAAATTTTCATTTCATAACGCTTGACAAGTTCAAGCAAATAGATATTCAAAAATATATAATTTAAAAAGCTAATGGAGTAAAACAAATACAAAATATTAACTATACGTAATTAAAATATATTTATATCTTATCGATTAAAAAAACGTACTCAATTCTTTTCACAAGGTCAAAAATAATAATTTAAAAATAAATGAACTAATTAATATTTCCTTCGGCAGTCTCTATCTCTATATCTACGCTTCTAAAGTCCCAAGACTCTCTCTTAACAGTCCGTGACCCTCTCAGACAAATCAGTGCGGATCTTAGAAGTGCAAAAGATATTCTTCCACGGATCCATGAAATTGTTTTCGCATAATCTTCTCCCTTCTTTATCGCGATCATCTCAGCTAGGCGACTGTGATACATCAAGCATTCCTTACCCATTCCACCGGTTGTCGTAAATACGAGAGGTGTCAATGTCCCGTGTTCGACGTCGAGGACTCTACTAGAGTATTGGCGCTTTTTCTCGTTCTCGTGCATACGGTAGATTTGATCTGGGCTGAGATTCCTGTACGATTCAGCGTTTGGGTGACAAACCCTGACATCAAAAAAGGCTGATCGTTGGGGCTCCCAAAATCCACGTGCATGTATATCGAGCCTTGCATCCCGCGATTTGTTAGATCCTCTTGTTAACTGCTCTCCTAACGTATCTTGGAGCACCGGTTCAATAGCGACGTCATAACATACCATATCCAGAAACTCCGCCTCAAGGTCTCTGAGCTCATTATGTCTCTGGATGACAAAACCGCCCTTCTTACAGATCATGGCGTGGTCGACGGTAAACGCTTCCCCGCATACACACGTTGATGGTATGTCGTTAATTGGCCAGTCATAGCGTAGCAAGATCCCATCGCGAAACTGCCTTTTGTTAAGGTTGAACCCCAGCTCTTTGAGAGGAAGCACTGTGAGCCACATCGACGATCCTTTTTCCGTAGCCAGATCTAGTGCGCGCCGGGTCTTCTCTGGTGCAATCTCCTTTAATCTCTCCGCCCTGTCTTCGAGATCCTTGACTCGCTCTCTTCTCACTTCATGTTGTACTGATTTTATCAGAGAGTCATCCGGAAGTTGGTGCGTCTGAGACACGATCTGCTCGACAAGGGGCGTGGTCACTCTTATTGATGACGTATACTCACGATGAGCATCTTGACATGGATTGCCCAGTCTCAGGCCACCCAACCGAGCTGGTAATGCTAGTATTTCCCTGTCAAGCTGGCCACACTGCCGTTCTGTAATGGCAGGGATGAGCACGCGAGATATTGCATTCTCTAGTGGCTCAAGCAGATCCTGAATATCGGGCAAAGTTCTTATGAAGTAGGTCCATCGCTGTTTTAGACCAAAACTATACGCCGCATAACACGCCTGAGGTTGTGTTGCAGCAAGTTCGGCTAGTCTTGCTATTTCACTGATCCAGTTGGTTACTTTGTCACTTACATACTCCTCAACATACTCTCGAGATCCTATCGCCGCTCTCAAATAATAATAATAATAATAATAATAATAATAATAATAATAATTTTTAATAATAATAATAATAATATACTTTATTAACAAATTTCTTAAAAATCGATTAAGCCTTAACATCAATAATAATAATAATAATAATAATAATAATAATAATAAAATGGGTATCCTACGATAGATTATTTAAAAATAAAATTAGCTTTTAAACGCAGCGCTCGTTCGCCTCCCAAATACGCCTGCTTTGCACCTTTTTTTACTTGAATTAAACTTAGTTCCCCGTTAACCTCGTTGAAGAATTTAAGCCCAGATTACTCGAACTCTTCGACGATAACTTGAATCTGACTCGTCCCCAGTCGTCTCTCAATTAACGAGAGGAGCGCTTCTCTCGTTCCGCGTCTATCCCCCACGCGCGTCTCCCGCGTCTTGCCTAGAAAGACGACTGGGGACGAGTCAGAACTTGAATCGTTTTGAGTTTCCCCTGAGGAGCGAGATATCGAGATTTTACTCAGCTCCGTGAATTGTGAAAAGGCTATTTTTTTCTCGTAAAACGTAATTTGGTTACATACCCGTAAACCGTTAATCGAGTTTTTTTCATGGGCACTGCAAAATGACTGTTGGTTTTTTCTCGTAAAATGCGACTGTAAACCGTGATTCTTTCTTCCTTCCAAAAAATTATCCAAATTAAGTGCCTGGTCCCTGGACGGCAAGATTTTCGTTAAAACATCGCCCACTGGAAGACCAAGAAGAGTGTACTCAAAAGATGAAATCAACGAACTTTAATCGAATCTATTTATCATCAGAACACTGTCAAGCGTACTTTATATTTTTTTTCTACCGAAAGGAGGGTAGGCCAATTGCATGCTTTTCGCTTACTGTAAGCAGTTAATTCCCTTTAATTTCAAATGGGTGTATGTATAAGTATGTGTGTGTCGCTCTGTGTGTTGTTATGTATCCACTCAATTAGTAATTATTTGCTATATTTTTCGGTACATCAATTCCAATATGACCTGTGCTTGCTCAATTATTGTCATCTGTTGGAGGAGAATTCACCCTTGTATAGAATTATCCAGTACTTGGTTAAATGGTTGAATGTAAACTAATTTGTTTAAACGTTAGAGGTTTAAAAAATCAACGTAAGAGACGAAGCATTTTCTCTTATCTAAAAGATCAAAAATGCGATTTTTATTTACTTCAAGAAACCTACTCTGAACCTATAGATGAATTAATATGGAAATCAGAATGGAAAGGCGATATATTCTTTTCTCATGGGTCAAATCACCAGAAAGGTGTTTGCGTTTTACTAAATCCTTTGTCTGATATTAAAACTGAAAATTCTTACTCCGACCCCGAGGGAAGAATCGTGTTAATTAGCGTCAACTTTAAAACAGTCAGCTTGTCAATCTGTAACATTTACGCGCCAAATAATCTCAGTTGTCAACAAAAATTCGCTGAAATTGTGAAAGAGTTATTAATATCGAAAGCTTCGCTAACTAATTTGATCATAGGCGGCGACTGGAATGCCACGCTTCAGGCCATTGATAAGAAAAGTGGCATCCAATGGAAACCAACTGCATATCGTAATCAAATTATTGCTATGATGAATGAATTGGACCTGTCTGACACCTTTAGAGAAAAGAATCCAAACAAAAAATGTTACACTTATGAATCAACCGCGCGGAATATAAAATCAAGAATTGACTTTTTCCTGGTTGCTAAATCTATTTCTCACCAAGTCACCAAGGTTGATATAAAAACGTCAATAGCTCCGGACCATAAGACTGTTAAACTATGCCTAAAACTCGTTAATAGTGTACGTGGCCCTGGCCTTTGGAAATTTAATAATTCACTATTAAATGACGAAACCTATGTTAATTTAATAACAAATAGTTATTCTGACATTGGACAAAAATACTCAGAGATAAAAGATCCAAAACTGAAGTGGGAGCTCATCAAAATGGAAATTAGAAGTATAACCATCCCTTATTCCAAAAACAAAGCCAGGAAGGCTCGAGAAGTCGAAAATGAACTTGAAAAGCGTTTAGAAACCCTAGATGAAAAAATAAACGCCCATGTAAATCCGGAAAACATGGAACCCGAACATAAAGAACACGAATACTTAAAAAATGAGCTTAGACGTCTTTATGAAAAAAAGGCCGAAGGTGCCATGTTTCGCTCCAAAGTACGATGGATTGAGGAAGGGGAGAAACCTACCAAGTATTTCTTCAATATGGAAAAAAAAATTTCAACAAGAAAGTCTTAACTGAACTGAAAATTTCCGAGGGTCATATCACAGTTAACGAGAGTCAAATAATTGACGAAATTAAAACTTTTTATGGTAATTTGTATACTTCATCTTGCAAGGCTACAAGTGAGTCCTTTCTAGAATTCACGAGGAACATAGATCTACAAATGCCAAAACTATGCGAGGAGGAATACGAAGAATGTGAGAGTAAATTAACCTTAGAAGAATGCCGAAGAGCTTTAAAATCAATGAGGAATGGAAAATCACCAGGAGAAGATGGTTTTACTGTCGAGTTTTACAGGTGTTTCTTCGAGTTATTAGGCCAAGATCTTCTTAATAGTTTCAATGCGGCTTATGAAGACTGTGAGCTGTCCGTCTCACAACGTAGAGGAGTAATAACGCTTATTCCAAAGGAAAACACGGACATACGAGAGCTATCTAACTGGCGACCAATAACTTTGTTAAACGTTGACTATAAAATTTTGTCAAAGGCAATCGCTTCAAGAATAGAAAAAGTCCTTCCGCGTTTAATCAACTGTAACCAAACAGGCTTCATGAAAGGTAGATACATCGGACAAAATATAAGACTAATTAATGACATTATGGAACAGACAAAACTTCAGAACATTCCTGGTATACTTCTCCTATTAGATTTTCGAAAAGCGTTTGACACAGTAGAATGGGATTTCATCCAGCAAACTTTGAACTTGTTCAACTTTGGAACCTTTTTAAAGCAATGGGTCAAGACGCTGTACACGAACACTGAAAGCTCTGTTTTACATAATGGGTATACAACAGACTACTTTAAACTATCGAGGGGAGTAAGACAGGGGTGTCCCCTCTCCCCTTACCTTTTTATCTTAGGGGTAGAAATCTTAGCGGCTAAGGTTAGTCAAGACTGCACTATAAAAGGAATCAAATTATTTTCAACGGAGCATAAGATTGGACAATTTGCTGATGACACTACACTTTTTATAGGAAATTTGACCTCAGTCGAAAATGCAATTAAACTTGTAGAACAATTTGGTGATATTTCGGGTCTAAAACTCAACGTGGAAAAGACCAAAGCAATATGGTTAGGCTGCTGGAGATTTAACGACTCCAAACCTTTTGGCTTAAAGTGGACCAAAGAACCTGTGAGAGCACTAGGAACGTTTATTTCTTATAATATGAAAGAAAATAACAAGAAAAACGTAGAAATGAAAATAGATAATATGACTACAAAACTTGATATTTGGCGGGCACGCAATCTTTCTCTGCTTGGAAAGTGTCTCATTGTGAAATGTTTGGGCATTGCACACCTGGTATACTCCGCTTCGATGCTGGTCATTCCTAATACCTATATTCCTATAATTAAAAACTCTGTTTTCAATTTTATTTGGAACAAAAAACAGGATAAAATTAAAAGAGATGTCATGTACCAAGATTATAGCAATGGTGGCTTGCGTGCTCCCAATGTTGAAGTTTTATTCAAATCATTACTCTTAGCATGGATCTCTAGATTTGTGGTCACAGACCCATATTTTTCAGAAACTTGGAAATCAATTCCAAACTATTTCTTTGGAAAATATGGTGGTCTTAACTTCCTACTTCGCTGCAATTATGACAAGAAATTTTTAGAAGAATCAGATGTTCCACATTTCTACAGACAAATATTGGCGAATTTTCTTGAATTAAGGACATTGTACGGACTACACGACGAGTCAGATGTGTTTTTGTTTAACAACAAGCACATTCTAATTGATGGAAACCCAATATTTTACTCTAAATGGTTAGAAAAGGGAATTGTTTCAATACAGGACATCTTAGACCATAGAGGAAAACTGTTATCCTTCCATGAATTCCAGAAAAAATATGGCGTTAAATGTAACTTCTTGAATTACTTACAAGTTCGTTCAGCGATTCCCAAATACTTACTCGAGAAAGCGAGAAATCTACCTCTGATTGACAAACGTATTATCCTGAATAGCACTATCCATCAGCTTTCTCCTTCTATTACTATAGACCTTGCAAAAATGAACTGCAAGGACTACTATTGGTTGTTCATAAATGCAGGTAAAATCGAACCTACGGGTCCAAAGAAATGGCAAAAGGACCTCAATCTAAATAACTTTAATTGGAAACAAGCTTTTACCCAGATAAGCCGAACTTGTAAAGAGAATAAACTAAGAGAATTCAATTTCAAATTATTACATAGGATAATAGTCACCAGAAAGGAGTTACACACCTATGGTATCGAAACAAACAGTAAATGTCTTTACTGCGATGAGCCGGACTCGATATTACACTCCTATGTAGAATGCCAACTTTCTCAGTCTTTTTTTGAAAAAGGTGGTAATATGGTTTAACAAAACAAATAATTGTCATTTTTCACCTACTCTGTTCGAAAAACTGTTTGGAATAATGGAATACAGTAACAATGATCCAAAACTATCCAAACTCAATTATTGCCTTCTCTTCGCCAAATATTTTTTGTATTGTCAGAAGCTGAATAAAAACGAGTGCGACTTCGATGAGTTCATTAGAAAGTTACAGCGCAAACTTCGTATTGAGTTCAACTGAAAATGATCTCTTAGAAGGAGAAGATGCTTCTATCTCTGCAGATCAATACCATCGTCTTATTTATTAACTAATGTTTGTAGTCAGTGTAATCAAATGCCAATGCTTCTTGGGTATACCCCGGCCCATTATTATCATCATTATGTAATATGTGCTTGCACCAACTTTCATGTAATCTTCTATCTTTTACTTTTTTTGTGTTTGTATGTGTGTATGTATCCTTCTATTCACTGTAATTTTCTGTGATTGAAGTAATAAAGTTGTAATTATTAAAAAAAAAAAAAAAAAAAAAATCCAGTAAGCGTTTAAACTGCGCCGGTGGTAAATTGCGTGACGAATGCATGACCGTGACTGATCGTCATTCTGGACCCCAGGTCATTCTACAAGGTTAGGTAATTTTACACAACATCAGCAAAACAAAGAACTCAGCTGACTCAGCTTTCTTTTTACATCAGGAAGAACGAGGAGTGGACGGTCGGTGAAGACAACAAACAAAGCTGTACTTTGGATGTAAGTTAATTAGCAAAAAGTAAGAATTCGTGAAATGGCCATTTTATTCTCCGTGAAACGTGAAATGACAATTTTATTTTTCGTGAAACGTGATCTAGATCCCCCCGCCCTACCACCCCCCCCCCCCCCCCCCCCTTTACCACCCGCTTGATTTAGTAAATTTATTGCAAATTTCAGATTCTGCGCCTTAACATTTGTATTCTGATTAAGTTCATGAAAATAAAAATGTACTTTATGACAATAAAAATAACTTTATATAAATAAACGTAAGCTTATACTAGTTGCGAAATAGGTTTATATAAAACGAAATCCTCTGGTTAAACATTTTTCTTACAAATCATATTTCTCTTTATAACTTGCATGCACACACAAACTGAACAGTACAAAAACGACGTAAATAAAAGGAATACGTACATGATAAAAAAAAAGAAATGCGTACATGATAGATAAAAAGATGTATGTATACATGAAAGTGTTTTGCCTAGGAGGGACTTCAGACTTCAGACTTCATTTATCAAGCTCTTTGTGCCAAACTTAGTTGAACCGAAATGGTTGAACAATCATTTGGGGTTAGCAATTGCTTTAATACTCGCCTAAATATAACCACAGAAGTTAGTAAGAAGACAGGGTACCAAAGATGCAAGGGAGGGTTTGTCACGAAGTCAAGTCACGAAACTTAATTTTGTATTTTAAGAATCACACAGCCAAAACATTCGTTTTCACGATTCTCGGAAATACTGGTCCAAAAAATACCGTCGCATCTTGTGAAGGCGTTTGGATTTTGTTACAAGCTCTTTTGTGCCGTCAAATTTGTTGTTCCTGATTCTGGATCAGCGTGGGAGAAAATAACTGCCTCCACAACTGCTAAGACCGATCTGACTTTGTCTGGATCAGCCGCCACAATGATCACATTTCAACTCCACAACACAACAAACATTATACGCTCCAATACGTTTATTTTGATGAATTTCGACCGGACACCAACGGCACTTTCAAATATATTTACAATTATGTGAGTACAACAGTACAATATAACGGTGTAGTCAAAATCCATAAATTGAAAATACTACAGTGCTAATGACGAACCAGAACTCAGCAACCACTCACATACAGAGAAAAACTGCGGTTAAACGGAGGCCAGAAAAAACCTGTCACCCAAAAAACCCCTTTGGGGAAAAATGTGTGGCAGGAAATCTGGGTAGGATCCATGGCTCAAACTGCATAGCCCATCCTACGAGGCCTTATATAGTACTACACAATAAGTACAAAATGCACTGAAGTTCTTACACGGTAAATAAGAAAAATAAATAAATATACAAATTTTGAAAACAACTGAAGCCGAGAGGTGCAAGGCTAGAATGACTAATGCTACCCACAATGCATTACAACAATAGTGCCCAGCCCCTTCTGTCCCGTGCCGTAGAAATATCAATTTCTGTCTAATTCGTTGACTACGTTACTCAAACACCAGAAATTACATACTGATGTAATCGACCTTTGACCTCAGCCATGCTGGGGGTCTCAGCACTTCCGTTAAATTCCCTGGTAAACCCTAGAGGGGAAATCAACGGTTTTCAGAACGGACTATTTTAACTTTGAATGATATATGGTCATACATGACAATGTATTTCATCAGGTGAGGCCAAATAAGTAAACAATTCACGACCACACAAATGGCCAATCACGGAACTCACGAAAGTACCCTTTCCTATGAACACCCCACGCTTACGATACACACCAAATAAAGTAGATGTAAAGTCTAAAGTCTGAACTCTGAAGTCCCTCCTCGGCTTTCGTAATTCTATAGTTACTCTTTTTAAAATGTTGATATCATTTATTTGCACTCGGCGTTTCTTTTTTAAACGACCATCATGATCTCTTTATCATCAACCTCAGCCAAGAGGTCGTTAGATTTTGAGTTTACTTATGTACCAGTCAATTCCAAGACCGCCCATCCCCCCCCCGGGCATACCCCGGGCATTTGACTAGAGGTTAGCTCCGTATAGTGGGGCATTTGACATGAAACGAGGCCCGACGGGGCGGGCATTTGACTTCAACAAAAACGTTGGTTAGCGGTCGCAAGGTAAAAGATTTCGTAATCCATTCTTTCCGGTCCACGTGTCTGTTGCGTTTCTTTTTTTATCAACGGACAAAACGAAAGTGACTAAGCAAGATCTTTGTTCACATTTAGTATTTCGAAACATATGTTCGTTCTATTTTTTTTCGCTGCAACTAAATCTAGCTAAGAGATATATAAACAACAGACGACAGCACAAGCAAAGATTTAGATATTTAAAGTGAACATGATAATATGTACGATTTATATGTTGGTCGAATTCAAAACCACAACTGAAATAGTGGCATGCATCTTACAGCGTACGTCATCTCACCTCGAAAACAATCCGAACAGCACCAGTTTATAGATTTGTCTTGGCAAGTCTATTATGTTAAAGAAAACCATCCAGATCGGCTAAAAATTGTTTTGACTTCGCAAATAGCGTTTAAGAACAACTTCAGACTTTACATACAGGCTTCGTTGGCACCGAAGTTGCCAACTTCGTTTCAAAGTTCGCAAGTTTGGTTGGCAAACTGACAAATGTAATTGACAACTTCGCAACGTAGTATCAAATTTGCCAACGAACTTGGCAAATGGCGAGGCCAAAGTAAGCTGAAATCCACTGTAACTAGTTACTTTAATCCCTCCTTGCCCGGACGGTGGGGCATTTGACGCTCTGTGAAGCCCTGCACGGTGGGGCATTTGACCGTATAAACTGCCCACATAGTGGGGCATTTGACAATTTTTTTTGAAAAAAGTCAAATGCCCGGGGGGTTGCCCGGGGGGGGGATGGGCGGTCTTGGAATTGACTGGTACATTAGGTCTATCAGAAACGTATAAAGTAGACTCTCTTACGAGCGTCTGGTATAATCATGATACATCTCAGTTCTAAAAGGTTCAAGTTGTTATAAATAACATCCTTTATATAATCATTATTAATGTAATAATATTCAGTTTATGTTTCATTGCAGGTTATGTGTAATGGTAATCCCTCCTTGATCAGTTAACGTGGCACCGGATATCTGTTCAGTTTTGACTCAAGTTTTGACTTCACGGTACGTTTGCTGTCATTCCCCGTCATGGTCTCTTCAATGCCAGATGCCAGATGCCAGATGCCAGATGCGATTAACTACTTGACCCATCACTCCTTCTCTCAGCGAATGTTTCCATCGTCACAGAGAGCTGCAAAGGTATGTAGCAATGGCAACTGAAAAACAATCGCTGTCCAAAGTTGTCCATTGGCAGCTGATACATCGCTCGGATTTGTTGGCGCGAACCAGTCTGGGACAGCAATGGATGGTAACGTACTCATAACGCTTGGCCTGGATGATGAAAGACTGGAAAATCTATCTGTTACTTGATCATTACTTGAAGGTGGCGGCGATCCTAAAAAGAAAGGTATGAACTGGCATCAAAAAAGTGGCTGGTTAAGTCTACTGAATCTAGTGAGTGGTCGGTCTTATCGGTCCGATCATCTGTTTGTTTTTTTTAGTGACCGATGGTCCGACTATCATTGCGAGTTAAAGTTGCCATTCTCTGACATCAGACTTGACTCTCAAAACGAATTCTCAGACACCCCGGGGACACCCCTGACAGTTTTAAAACAAATTTCTGGTTACAACCCTTTTATTCCGATACAATGCTAAAATAGTTACCTAAAGACGTATTGACAAGAATCCATATCGTTTCAACGTGTACTGATTCCATATTTGACCGATTTGTTCTTCTTGATTTCCCTTTGCTCTTCAAGTGAACATTAACTCTAATCTCGCGGCGGTCATCATCCTTCTGAATATCAGTCAGCACCAACGCTCCACTCGTCACATCAAACCGGTTTGCCCAGTTCAGTTTGGGATTATTGGCAATTTTGTTAAGTTCAGTTGTACACTGTCCAGTATTACAGTAACCGAATTTGGTTCCGTTAACGTCAAAGAATTCCATATCAATCACATGTTTCCATGGTAACTTGTTCAACAAAACCTGAGTTAAGTTAAGATTTGCTCCTATCCGAGTACGAATGCCTGCAAGAGAGATAAGAAACCATGGTGTCAAGAATCGGCAAGAACGATTCACGTCAGCTTTGCCCAAAACCTAGACACTTTACCTTGGGCTATTACTGGGGTCTTTCTGCGTGTACCGGAACACATTGTGTTTCTATTGTTTGTGAGGTTTTGTATTTTAGTCTTGTTTTGGAGTTATATTGTTTTCTGTCTTTTGTTTCTTTTTTGTTTTACGTCATTCGTGTCTCGGTACACACAGAAGGAACCTATTACAGTAACTACTAACTGATGATCTAACTGATTACTGTAACTGATTAGAAAGTTTATTTACGATACTGAATCTTCATCAGGGTGGATAATTCGAATGAATTCGGACGAATGCCTAGCGCTCGAAAATGCCAAATTTTGAATGATCTCTTTACGGCGGCCAATTTTCTAGTGATTAACTGAGTTGATGTAAAACCAAATGTCAGATTTTGAATGATCTCTTTAAGGCGGCCAATTTTCTAGTTATTAACTGAGTTGATATAAAACCAAATGTCACTCAGATGTAAACTTTTTCCGCATATCTACTTTGAAGTACCAAAATTTGACCTTGGTAGTTAGTCAAATCCTATTAGAAAGCAGAAACTCCTCAGTCAATATTCATTCTAACTTAAAACTGCCTCAGTTTTTTCATACATTTTTCATGACTCCATACTCACCTAATCACACTACGTGAAACTTGCCGACTACGCACCGTTGTGAACTTGCGACGGTAGGAAGCAAGAGCAAATGTGTCTCGTCCAAGTCCTAATTTTCGTCCCGTTCGTAGTCCATAGTCCGTAGTCACCGTATCTTAAAGTCCCTATTATCTCTGCACACGTTGAACGCGTACGGCCAATGTTGTCCAATGTTAAAAAGGTTGCACGTGATGAAAATGAATACGTTTTCTTCGCGCTTTAGGGTGCTTCACGCCTACCTAAACTAGCCGCACTTTACGAAAGAAAACCCCACTTTTTCGAACTTGCTCGTTTCCGGGAATTTTCTGTTTCCTATACTATGTCATGTGTATACCGTGTATACTATGTATATACTATATATATATATATATATATATATGTATACTATGTCATGTGTATACCGCGTATACTATGTATATACTATTATATATATATATATATATGTGTGTGTGTGTATACTATGTCATGTGTATACCGTGTATACTATGTATATATTATATTTATGTGTATACTATGTCATGTGTATACCGTGTATACTATGTATATACTATATATGTATGTATATATATATATATATATATATATATGTGTGTGTGTGTGTGCGTGTGTGTGTGTGTACTATGTCATGTGCATACCGTGTAGCTTGCAGGAGTTTTATTTTGCGGATTGGCGATTTTTTGTGTTTTGCGGGAACAATTTTTTGCGGTTGGAGATGACTGAAATTTCTGTTTAATTTTTGCGATTTGCTGATCAAGCAGCAGAACATTAATAAGGAAGGAAATTTAATATTTTCAACTTATATCACTTGTTGAGTTACGATACGCTCTACTTATAGAGATTCCATTTAAATCTATTAAATCTTCGTAGGTGATACAGGACTGGCGCAACAACAAAATCAAACAAAAAGCCTACCCTTGCCCTGCGCCATGCTTAAGAAAAAACTGTTGTTACTATTGAAAAAAAAACCCTGTAAAAATTGATATCGTCCCAGTAACGCAAGTTTACATTTAAAAGCAGAGTTCTTTATTTGACTGAAGGCTACAGTAACACAAGTTTACATTAAAAAGCAGAGTTCTTTATTTCACTGAATGTCACTGAATGTTTTATTTGACTGAAGGCTACAGTAACACAAGTTTACATTAAAAAGCAGAGTTCTTTATTTCACTGAATGTCTGAATGTTTTATTTGACTGAAGGCTACAGTAACACAAGTTTACATTAAAAAGCAGAGTTCTTTATTTCACTGAATGTCTGAATGTTTTATTTGACTGAAGGCTACAGTAACACAAGTTTACATTAAAAAGCAGAGTTCTTTATTTCACTGAATGTCTGAATGTTTTATTTGACTGAAGGCTACAGTAACACAAGTTTACATTAAAAAGTAGAGTTCTTTATTTCACTGAATGTCTGAATGTTTTATTTGACTGAAGGCTACAGTAACACAAGTTTACATTAAAAAGCAGAGTTCTTTATTTCACTGAATGTCTGAATGTTTTATTTGACTGAAGGCTACAGTAACACAAGTTTACATTAAAAAGCAGAGTTCTTTATTTCACTGAATGTCTGAATGTTTTATTTGACTGAAGGCTACAGTAACACAAGTTTACATTAAAAAGCAGAATTCTTTATTTCACTGAATGTCTGAATGTTTTATTTGACTGAAGGCTACAGTAACACAAGTTTACATTAAAAAGCAGAGTTCTTTATTTCACTGAATGTCTGAATGTTTTATTTGACTGAAGGCTACAGTAACACAAGTTTACATTAAAAAGCAGAGTTCTTTATTTCACTGAATGTCTGAATGTTTTATTTGACTGAAGGCTACAGTAACACAAGTTTACATTAAAAAGCAGAATTCTTTATTTCACTGAATGTCTGAATGTTTTATTTGACTGAAGGCTACAGTAACACAAGTTTACATTAAAAAGCAGAGTTCTTTATTTCACTGAATGTCTGAATGTTTTATTTGACTGAAGGCTACAGTAACACAAGTATACATTAAAAAGTAGAGTTCTTTATTTCACTGAATGTCTGAATGTTTTATTTTTGAAGGGAGTAAATTTTTGCGGAGTACTGATTTTTCTGCGAGAGTTTTTTTTCTGAGGGATCGAGGGCAATCCGCAAAATCCGCAAAAATTACTGAAAACACGCAAAAATTTCATGTTTCACGGTATACAGTTAAGGCAGACAAGCTAAATAAAGTTATTGCAAACAAAAACACTTACACATGGCAGTAAAGTTAACTTTAAAGATGTGACGAGCCACGGAATGGTCTTTCAGGTAAACTTCGAATAAAAACTGGGAGTGGTCATTGGCGTCACTCCCGGCTGAGTGTTGCATGGTTAGGGTCCTGTTGTCACTGCTCTGCATTCGTGTTCCATCAGGTAATACCGGTGTCAATACTATACAGGCCATTGAACCTTTGCAGTAAATAACGTTTTCCCATTTGGTGTTGTCAGAGTATCTTGCTTTCCAGAAGACCTCAGTGATTAAGGCAGTGTTGATCTTTCTCAGAGCTTCGTCACCCGTTAAGGTTAGCGTACCATTGGAGCACGCTTGATGGTTTGTTATTGTGGTTCCTGAAGAAGGAGCAAAGCCTGATGTAAGTGCTAGAGATTTAATAAGTTAATAAAACTAAAGAAGAGGTGGAAAGGTTAATGTACTTTTTTGGTAGTCACTATGGTCCCAGTAGGGGAAGGGTAATACATCTACAAACAAGTAACTGTATTTGCAACGGACCACCGTAACGAAATAGAATCACGGGATCCGGGCTGTAGTAAAGGATCTTATCAGCTATAAAATAATGAAACGAATTCATAAAAATAGCAAGGCTAAAAAACGGTACGGAAACGGCTATATTTGTAAAATATCCAATATTTCGAAAGGCACAGCCTTTCTTCTTCACTCGTAAGGCAAAAACCTGTAAGACCCTGAAGAAGAAAGGCTGCGCCTTTCGAAATATTGGATATTTTACAAATATAGCCGTTTCCGTACCAT
Organism: Cladopsammia gracilis; assembly: GCA_022457155.1. Taxonomy (NCBI): domain Eukaryota; kingdom Metazoa; phylum Cnidaria; class Anthozoa; order Scleractinia; family Dendrophylliidae; genus Cladopsammia; species Cladopsammia gracilis. The sequence continues at coordinate 3,368,500 of JAJGOT010000012.1, read as the reverse complement.
TAATCAGCCTTGCTTTTTTTATCAAATCGTTTAATAAATCTACACAGGGTTCTCTCTTTCACCCTATTGGAGGGGCTGTATCAAGGTATGATTGTGCAATCAGTTCCATTGCTTTTTGGCAACAGATGTTAAAATAACAACAACAACATAATTCCAGCACAATTCTACATTTAAAGCTGCAATACCCATCAGTCAAATACGGTACGAATGGCATAATGTCGAGAATGATTGAAATGGATTAATAATAGTTATGAGTGCTGAAAAGTTTGTATGAAGGATACTGAATTGCCAAATAACATAACGTTTGAATTCCCCCAGTCTTTTAATTATTATTAACTAATATTTTAATAGGATGCCCTTTCATTACATGATTTTCAAGAAGAGGTCTTACGAGAATCATTCCCGTAAGCGGGCAGCTCTCCATGCAGTTACGGACACTTTTTTTGCTTCGATTGTGCTTTATAATTTTCTAGTATCCCTCATCTTTATTAAGGATACCGGAATCACCCTAGAGTGGTTTACATACAGGTCTTTAATAGAAATAAAAACAAAAACAAAATATGAATAATGAACACAATCCACAACAAATATATAAAAAGATGAGTAATAAATGGACGGTACCACAGAATACAAATTACTAATAATCTCAAGTTAAGAAATCCAAGCTTGAAAACTGATTAAGTCGGGGGCCTCATTCTGAGAAATTTCTAAAGCGTTCCAGTCAATGGCGGCAAACTCCACAGTGGACCAGTGGCCACATCTTATCAGATTCGCCGGAGATTTTTTTAATATCATTATTAGATTTTTTTATCACATTATTAGATTTTTTATCACATGTATGAAAATCACGGTTGAAGGTACATATAAAGTGCGTTGTAAATGGTGCAGTATGCGGTGATGCCTGCCCTTGTGCCCTGTGGTGGGTTTGAGCCTTTCCAGAGCATCACTAGCAGACGTCTAAAATCAGCAGCCTTCTTATGAAGAATTTAAAGAACGGACGACCCTAAACTTATGATTATTTTTCTTATCAACTTATCTTATTTTCTTATCAACTTAAAAAAATAATCAACTTATGATTATTTTTAGAGCAACGTTTCCTCAATGCTCAGGAATGGATTGCGTGACGAGCCCTAAGGATCATGTCCGCAATCATTTTCATTTGTACGATCACGTGACAACGATAGCGACTTCCCTGCAAAACGAAACAACTCTTCTCAAAACACGACTCCTTTATAATAATTTCAGATACAGTGAGACAAAGTATACAAACTCAATTGATTGAAAAAAAATCTGTAAACAACGTATTACATGTACAGTTCAACGGAAAGTTTCTATTTAAATTAAATGAATACCAGAAATACAATACTACATGTGCCCAACAAACTGTTACACTGAAAAAGCACAACCGACTCGGAATGATTAAATATCTCATTGCCAAACAAAAAACAACAACATGGTGTTGCTAGAACAAAACTTTCAGCTGACCATGATCCCATTTTGCACCAAACCCAAGAGCAGATGTGGTGGCGGTTCTTATGTTTCAGGACTCAGTTTCAGGTGAAAGTTGCACTTCAATTCATACGCTATACTCGTCACGCCAAGAAAAGATCAGCCAGAGCAAGTCTGCAGAATAAAGCAGCTGTCTGACAGTTACGACACACGGCACACGTCAGCACCCGGGATATAAGATGATATCGATACAAAAAAACACAACGCGGATGTCAGCTTACCTTCGTTTAAATCGGCGCAAACTGCAAGCAAAACAAATATGATCCAGCAAACTAAGGCAACTAAATTCTTCTCCATACAGAACTCACGTTTCTTTGTGCTATTAACTCGTCCAGTGAACTTCCTTCTCTATAAATTTTCATTTATCTGCCAAGGTGTCTTTGTAGTAAGATGAAATAACCGGAAGTAGCAAGGTAAATTTCCCTTTTCTCAGCGGGGGAAATTTTTCCACGAAAAATATTACAACAGCTGACAACATCTGGCGGGCTTATAAATTTTGCGGGAAACGAGGTTCAGCTGTATTGTGTTTTGACTTGGGTATAAAAGCTATAATATTATTATTAAATTATTTTTGTTTGGATCCAACAAAAGAAACAATCGTGACGAGGCTCAACGAGGCGGTGCGAGTTATTTTGGTACAATTTGGTAATTTGGTAATTGATCTCAACCCCCTTTTTTTCCGCATTGTTTAGGTGCATACACGTGCTAGGAACATCACTTCTATGCCTAAGAAATGTACAAATAAGTTTGACTGTTTATTGCACGAAATGTTGTTTATCAAACAACTGAAAGACCCATTCTGAACGTGCAATCGGACTCCATTCCTGCGAAAGTATTTACATAAATTCTTATTTTCGCACTTTCTGTTATGTTACATGTAATTTTAGCGCCAACACTGCTTCAAATGCTTGTTGTCATTTACATTTCATTCACAAGTTACCTTGACAATGGCGTCATGATGACACCGAAACGTCGGTTTTTATCGTTTGTTTTTGCTTGCTTATTTTGAAAATCAGGTCAAATATTCAGCAATTGGAACGCAAAGATTTTTTAGTGCAACATTTATCAGTGCAAAATACAGTATGAGTTAAAAATCATCAAACGATCCGTTGACGTGGATTACCATGTCAGTTTGGATCCAGTGGCAGATCTTGATCAGCAGAGTCAGAAAATCTAAGATATAAAATATGAAATATATAAAATTGAAGCTTAGACAAGTCATAAAGGTATATTATATGTAACATATCAAATACCGAAGCTTGAAAAAGTGATAAAGGTACATTGATTATATGTAATACTGATGAAATGGAAGCTGACCCGGCGACACAACGTATTTTTGCTGGCCAAAACCACCCTTCATAAAAAATAATACAACAATCCGTTGTACTGTTTTAGCTTCCATTTTATATTTTATACTTGTCTGAAACCAGTAAAACAGTTGAAAAAGTGGCAAATTTTTTTAACTTTACAGAAGTGTTCTTGTCACGATGTAATTGATCATTTTGATCGTTTAAAACCGAGTGGCCGAAAAATTGAAAGACAAACCAAGTTTCATGACGGATAAGTTTGACCATGTTGGGGGGGGGGGGGGGGGGGGGAAGGGACTGCCGGGAAATTCACTCCTGTTCACTTCTTGCACAATATCAGTAAAATGACACGGTAAATCGTATTTGAAAAAAAAACATCATGAGGTATTGCAAGAAAAAATATCCCATATGCAAAAATTGTTCCTCTTTACTGAATTCGCGCGATATCATTTTTGTGAGACGATCACTTCGCATGCCCTGAAACAGCTGAAATGAATTCAATTTAACAAATGTAAAAATACTTACCGTATTTTATTCTTTTGTGTTGTTGAAATTTGTTTTACTAATCTCAACAATAATATGCCAATGACAATATTTTGTTTCAATCAACCACTTCAACGCAATTTTCGCTGTTTAATATTTTCTTAAACAATCGATAATTGCCAATCAGGGCAACATAGTTTTCCAGTAATCTCTAAGATGTTTTCTAACTCTTTGATTCGATCATGCGACCATTATTATTTGTCACATGATCCAGAGAAATATTTTTTAGAAAAGCAAGCAAAAAGAATAATATCCTATTGAATTTTCAATTGAAATGTTTATATATTTGTGAAAAGCAAACGACGGTGTCACGAACTCCATACCCTCGCAAATTTATACGCAACCAATCATTAACTGACCAATCAGAATACGCAATTTTTGCCCATATCCCACGTGATCCAGTCGGTTACGTTAGTCTTTGCCCAAACAATAAATCCTGAAGCCTTTTATATCGCAATCGAGTTTATAGTTCACCGTAAGAATCGCACTTTCTCGCGCTTATGGGAAAGTGAAAGAACCTAAGAAGCCGTTAAGTATCTGCGAGAGTAATTCATTCCTTCAATGGCCGACAATTTGGTGTGTAGTGAACGATTTACTGACATATTCCAAGGTGTGAATCGATAGATGTGGATCGAGGAACGTACGTGTTTTAAATTAAGCTTAAGCTTACTTATTTTTTTTCTTCGGTGGAAGTTTAATCATGTTGGAGGTCGTCTATGGATGCATTCATATGGGTTGACAAAGAAACCAGTAGAGGTGTGATTGTATCTTAATATGTGGTTTCCCAGAAGCAATAACAAATCTTCAGAATCTTATGTACAAAGTATTAATCTAATTGGAATTTCTTTATGAAATGCAACCGTCAACTGAAACGTACAAGGAGATTCCTATTCGAACTGTAGGATTGCACCGGAAGCCTGAAGGATTTGGTTTTACTCTTTCCAGCCAAGGACCTTGCGTACTGAGTTGTATTTTAGCGGGAAGCCCCGCTCACAGAGCTGGATTGAAGCCGGGTGATCAGATAATTGAAGTAAATGGAACTTCCGTAGAACAGACGGCTCATGAGCAAGTTGTCAAATTGATTGCTACTTCGCCTGACGGGATGGTTCGACTCGGGATTCGAAAACGTGCCGAAATCCAAAGACAATCGGTGAACGAGGATAAAATGAACAGCAAGAATTCAGAAGAAGCAGTGATCAAAGATACGATATTGAATAGAGTGGATAAAGTCGTGGAGGAATTAAGAACAGGACAACTGTTCGGAGATTCCCCAACGCTGCGCCAAACTCTTTCCAATGGAAAATTCATTTCAGAGGAAGAGGTTGTAAGTGACGAAGAGTTGAAAGCATCGTTTTGCGAAAGCATAAGAACAGAAAGTTCTGTTCCTGGCTCGTCCCCAGCTCAGAGTTATTCAAGTAGCAGGCGGTCAAGCGAGGGAGATGTCGGTTCTATTTCGTCTTCTCCAAAGTTATCACGGCTTCTCTATCCAACTTTGACGCCATTAAGGAGCCCCGTTCAAGCGGATATCGCCCTTGAACCGGAATTGCGATCAATTGTCGGCTATTTAGGCTCAATTGAATTGCCGGCTGCATCGAGTCTACCCTCCGCAAGTTTGACCGCTATTAGAAATTGCGTACGCCGTCTTCGAGCCCAGCAGAAAGTTCACGTGTTTTTCGTCATGGAAATTTCGTTGATAGGCATAAAGCTTGTTGACAACGAGAAAAGAACTATTGTTACTTATCCATTGAAGTCACTGGCTTTCACTGGGCTCTGTTCAGATGATAAAAGAGTGTTTGGGATTGTGACTAGGAAAACTAATGAACAAGATAAGGTAAACAAGCCGCAGAGCAGCTGGCATGCTCAAAATAACCACAAAATCGACATGCAAAGTACTGTGAATTGTTCTTGCCATGTTTTCTCAGTTAATCCTGAATTGAGACCTCATGAAGCTCATCGTAGCATTGCTGAAAAGTATGGAATACATTGCACCCCTCAGGATGGGGAGGGTGGCTGTGTTGAATTTCCTGGGTCATCCAGCACCATTCTCAAAACAATAACTGGTATGTTTAAGGAGAGGAGAGGTTCAGAATCTGGTGGAACAAGTAGCGATGGGGAAGTTTTTACAAATTTACGAGGACGGTCTTTATCATCGTCATCAAGCCAATCAGAGTCTGATGCTGCTGTTAGACAGCTGTGTGGAAATGGTGATGAAGCAAATGAACCTCTGACAATTGACTTTGCCAATAATCAGGCAGTGAATGGACTGCCACAAAATAATGAGTCATCTCAGTCACTGGGACAGAGTACTATTCACTCTGCAGAGAGAAATGACTCTGGTGTTGGATCTGATTCGTACCCCCAAAATGATGTCGAGGCTGTTAATAACATAACCATTTCCCAGGGAAATAAACCTGCTCCCCCTGTCGTTAGCATCTCGTCATTTCATTCTCGCGAGAGCTCAGCAGATTCACAGTTTTCTCTGGGGTCACGTCATAGTTCACTAGCAGATGGTATGGTAGAATCTGGAATTTTGAGGAAACCTCGGAGCAACTCAGCAGGTGAACAGATGGGGACAAAAGACCAATCTCTAAGTAATTCTCAAGAGGTAAGCAAGGAATTCTTAGCTTGCACATGATGTCATAAAAATTCAAAAATCAAAACTTTACATCCTACAAAGCTGTTTGTAACGTGATATGTAGATACCAGTGTTATAATCCTTCACAAAAAGTTTCAGGTTTTGACCATGTTTTGCTTCCAATTTGTGAAGGCAGTGCTTTCAATAAGCACCGACGGCCAACGAAAAGCGTCGCCTACTTCGTTCAGAGAAGTCGGCTACTTTTTTTTCCCTTAATTGAAGTAATTAAAGGAAGATTCTTTCAAACCTAAATTAAAATTCATCTTACATGAATGTACTTTTACCTCAATTTCAAAATAATTATCAAAAGATTGGGCCTATAAATTGCGCATACAGTATCCATTCTGGTCGGAAATGGTTGCGACTCCCACTCGACTTGTTTTGAGGCCGTTGTAACTGCACCACAATTATTTTTGGATATAGTCACATGGTCTACCAGCCGTGGGAAAATGTACGGTAGTGAAATGACATTTTGAAACTGACATTTTCGGCTCATTAGTATTGTAAAAATTAAAAAAAAAAAAACATTGCTGTTGGTAAGAAATCTTCCTTTTTTTGTACTCAGTTTGGTGCCCAAAATGCTGGAAATCGCATTTCAGAGCTTTCAGATTTCAAAATTTGCAGACCCTTCCTAGAAAAAGGGGCGTTACAGCCCCTTGTTGCCACAGTCAGTTACTCTACTCAAACCAGCTGGCTACTTACAGTCAAAATACTCAGCGCATTCCGCTTATTATTCGGGAATGGCTTTCATTAATCGGGAACGGATGGCATTATTGAAATCAAAATTCAGGTTTTAAATTGATTATTGAAATCTTCCAACGGTAGCCTCATTCGAAATAACGAATGCTGATTGGTTTGTTATTGACATCAGGTGAATGTTCACGTGCAAAGCATGCAACAGTTGGCGGCTTGACGCATCTATTTCTGTTGGCTCAACAAAAATTCATCACTGAGTATTTTTTTGATGTAAATAAGCTCTGCATTTACAAAACTCCGAAGAAGTTGCGGTTGCGTATTTCGCTTGTGACCTTTTGACCCATGTCAGTAAATAAACCAATCAACATTTGTTATTTCGAATAAGGCTACCGTTGGAAGATTCCAATAATAAATTTAAAACCTGAATTTTGATTTCGATAATGCCATCCATTCCCGATTAATGAAAGTCATTCCAAAATAATAAGCGGAATACGCTGAGTATTTTGACTGTAAAATTTTATTGAAACCCCTGGAAGGTTTTAAATGTGTCACGCAATTTGTCACACTATTTCCATTTAGAACGGCTCTTTTAAGAGCCACAACACCCATAAAAGCTTTGTCCAATGTTCAGTTAAGATTTGATTTGATTCTTGTGAAATTTTATTATTTTATTTCATTTTTGGCTGGCAAATTTGATCGGTAATTACCCATCACCAGCTGTTATTTCCATCCCTGTGCTGTCATCAGTGGACAATAACCAGCTATTATTGCTTAGGAGTCAGTGCTGTCATCAGTAGACAGTAACCAGCTATTATCACTTAGGAGTCAGTGCTGTCATCAGTAGACAATAACCAGCTATTATTGCTTAGAAGTTAGTGCTGTCATCAGTGGACAATAACCAGCTATTATCACTTAGGAGTCAGTGCTGTCATCAGTAGACAATAACCAGCTATTGTTCGCTTAGAAGTTAGTGCTGTCATCAGTGGACAATAACCAGCTATTATCGCTTAGGAGTCAGTGCTGTCATCAGTAGACAATAACCAGCTATTATCGCTTAGGAGTCAGTGCTGTCATCAGTAGACAATAACCAGCTATTATTGCTTAGGAGTCAGTGCTGTCATCAGTAGACAATAACCAGCTATTATTGCTAGACAACTAGCAGTAATCGAAGATTAATAAGTGCGTTCGAAGTTCAATGAATTTAGCTAAAATCATAGGAAAAAGATAGGAGCAAATTAGTTGAGACATTAACTAAATCGTAAAAACTCTTATTCTTCGGCCATTTCAACTTTAACAGAAATAAAATACACACTGCGGTTATAAACATGACAAAACAACGCATGTTGTAAAAAACTTTGATTAATGACTTCAACGGGCCACAACATTAAATGGGATCATTTTGAAATTTTAACAACTGGGCGATCGGATATCCATTGTAGAATTAAGGAGACATTGTTGATTAAGGATTTAAAACCAGCTTTAAATGAAAATGTGGGTAGTGAGAAACTTTTTCTTTACTAGCGTTGTATATATGTTTATATTTTCTAGCAGACTTTAAGATAGGTCTGTATATTATCATTTTTTCACTATTGTCATTTCTTTTAATTAGGTTCCAGTCTTTCTCCATAGCATTTAAATTTTATTGTATTATATCCAACCGTCACTTCTGAAGATGTATGTTGAAGCATACGAAACGTCAAGTCATTAATTAACAACATGCGTTGTTTTGTCATGTTTATAACCGCAGTGTGTATTTTATTTCTGTTGAGACATTAAGCTTAATTGAGAAACACGAAGTAGTTAAACAGCAACATGAACAATAGTAATTTTAATAGTGAAACCAAAAAATGTAACAAAACATGTCTATCTACTTAGTTACAATGTAGTTCAGATACTGATTGTGCGAGACTAATTTGTAACAGCAACATGAATGATAATAACTTGAATAGTTGCAAGGGAACATGTAAATTTGGCGCAATGGCCACCAAGTACATATACAATGACTCGGTTTGTTTGGTTTGTATTTGTGACCGCTATGGGTCAAAGCACAATGGCTTGGTTGATTTGCTTTGAGACAACTTTGGGTCAAAGTAATCGGTTGATTTGCTTTGTTGTTCAGCAAACTCGACTGAGGACATTAAGCTTAATTCAAAGCAGGAAAGCAGCGAAGGTCTTTGGTTTGTTTTGGGACGCAGACGTCGGGCTTTCCACATGCTCTTGGAGTACTAAAAACTTTCTTGTTAAGGCTTTGACAAGTTGAAGCGATGAATTTTTTAAGAAACATCGCATGAAGTTTGAGAAAAATGATTGCACTCACCGAATAATCCAAAGATATCCACGCTACGGACGCACGAGGTATTTTTCAGCTGAAAAGGTGGAGCCGCAATTTCTTTGGCCAGTGTTTGGGCTTAAAATTGGTGTGCGCGCATAATAATTATTCAAAATGGCGCAGATTTTGAACATCGCCCGTCCATCGAACCAAAAAATCTCGATTCTTCACGCCTGGCATGCACAGGTATCCCATCGACCACAGCATGCCCAAATCCGGTTGAAATTAGGATGGCGTTCTCCTAACGTCGAACGCAATAACCAGCTATTATTGCTTAGGAGTCAGTGCTGTCATCAGTAGACAGTAACCAGCTATTATCGCTTAGGAGTCAGTGCTGTCATCAGTGGACAATAACCAGCTATTATTGCTTAGGAGTCAGTGCTGTCATCAGTAGACAATAACCAGCTATTATTGCTTAGGAGTCAGTGCTGTCATCAGTAGACAGTAACCAGCTATTATCACCAGCAGCTACAGACAGTTGTACAGTGAATATGACTGGTAACTCGAGTTTGAAAATGACATAAGAACAACAACAATTAAAGTCTGTCGTGAGCAGCTTACCACCTACTTTCCATGTCTAGTTGGCTACCTTGTAACTTAATGAACATGACAGACCTTGAAGTGTATGCAATAACTGGTGGTTTTATTAGAAAGTGGCAATGGCAGATCTTGATGTGTAAATGAACCCAAGTAGCAAGATGTCTTGATTTAAATGCTTATAAAAAGTTGCCTTGGTTGTCACTACAGGTACTTTAATTTACTCTGGCACCATGAACTTTACAATTTATTGATTATCATTGACTTTTATTTGAGTTATCACCGCAAATACACAGTATTATAGCAAATTCCTAAATTGGTGTAAGCTATGTAGAAATGGAAGTCAGGCAAAGTTTGCTTATTTTGTTCACCACTAAACATGAAAACCATGGATACATGTACAGTATCTTCTACCTGTAGATATTCTTTTTCCTTTGTAAATATCCAGTGCTTCATGATCACTAGACAAGGATTCTAAAAACAACTCACCCTTTCACTTTATGAGTCAATAATGGAGATTAACTCTAACTTTTAGGTCAGTCAATGAAATCCTATGGTGTGACCATTCAAATAAAACCTCTTCAGTAGTACTTTTGCATGGTACTATTTGTTCTAACTTTTGAGTCTGTGGATGAAATCCTATGGTGTGACTATTCAAATGAAACCTCTTCAGTAGATACTTTTGCATGGTACTATTTGTTTTTTAATATTGTCAAACTGAAATTTGTGTTTTTTCTTGATTTTTTATCTTTGGCATGCTTGGGAATTAAAGGGTTAACTTGATCAATGAGCTATCTCAGTCTTGAAATGCAAAATAAAATACAATATGTTTGTAAAATAAATCTAGAATAATATTATTATCTTAGGCCCGGATAAATAAACAAAATTCCTAGAAAGATCTCAGATACCCCAGGGGCTGCTAATGATAGCAGAGATATTTTGTGTACAACTGCTTACACCTTAATTATGCAGAAAGAATAATGATGCACTTATTAGGAATCTGAACACATTGGAGATTGTGAGCTGTAATAAATATTGGTATGGGATTCCTAAAAGGATAACCTGCAAATATTGTGCTACGATTTTGAAGATGAAATCCATCCACTTGGTTTTTCCGTGGAGAACATTTCCTATCTTTGCTTCCAGACTATTTTGGTGGTTAAAGCATTGTTTTGTGTTTCCCGTCAAAGGTAATGACCATTCAAGCATTAAATTTATGAACGACTTCAATAATATAACAAGCTAGTTTGCATTCCTTTGGGTTACTTCTTAATGAAATTTGTAAACATTACTGAGATGTCATTAGTTTTACTGGCTTTCCAAGACTAATGAAGCAGTGTTCAAGGAGATGTGTTATACATGCACCCTTAAAAAAGAGTGCAAAAACCTGATTGCAGCTGATACCTTTATTTAAATTAAGTGCTTTTCAAGGTCAGTTTCTTTGTTTAAGTAATTGCGTCTTGAACAATAACTCAATTCAAAACCAATATTCTGTGGTCATGCAGTAATACAAAAGCAGTATAACTATATAGAATGTTTTCTTTCATGACTAATTAAGTTCCAGGTGGATGCAGAATTCTTGTAATGTTGAATAATATGGCATTTATTCATATTCTTAAAAGTGTAGAATTCACGTTAAGAGTTTATTTAAAGTATTTGTGGTTCTTTTTATTGTAAAATCCTGTATTTCTGTTTTGTTTACGTCTGCAATGGTGATACATGAATGTTTATTTAGATAAAATTAAAAAAGGTGTAACTTTTCTTGTGTCAGTTGTCTGCATAAATGCTGTGGAGAATAAACAAAGTTGTCTAACAATCAGTTGGTAAAGAACAAATGTTTTATTGTTTGAATATATAAAACACTTCAACCTTCAAGTCTTTTTGTTTGAAAAGCACTGGTGTATAAATGTAAACAATATTGAGTTATTAGCTGTATGCAACCTGATCCATAAAACCAGCTATTTTAAGTTTTGCAATAGCATACTTGAAATTGCAATAAAACAAAAAACATCTTGGCATCAATAAAATTATTATTATTGCCATGTGATAAGAGATAAAATCTATAAAGATAGGTACAACTTGGCAGCAGAAAAATAGTCTTAAGTATTTAGTAACCATGGTTATAGAACAAGATCCCAAGAATGAGAGAGATTTAAAGTCATTTTAATTTTTATTTAATACAGTATGATATCTAAAATAAATAAATAAAACCAGTGTTACAAACATCTATAAAAATTTCACACAAGAGATAAATGGCACTGTCTGTTTTGCAGCTGGTTCTCAAAGCATACAGTTGACTTTGCTTTAATTGAACACCCTCAGGGTCATGAAAGGTGATCACTTACAACACAAACTAGACACAATATTTGACAACAGGATGTTGTAAACATTAAAGACAGATTGGCTGCTTATAAGAGTAGTTGCTCCACAATATTCAACTGTAAATGCTGGTGGAAATCAGTAAAGAAAATGAAATTTTCATGCACATGGGATTGTACTAGAATGTGGTTGCTTTGTATTGATGCCAATGAATGAATTCTCTGTGTGAACTACAGTATTCTAATATTGTATAAATGTCAATTTATAAACCCTTAGCCCGCTTCAACCTTGGTTACTTTTTAAAAATACAGCATAATTTGTAACTTGTATATTTCTGTTTTCTTAAATTTCAGTCCTTGGCTCATTCTGATATAGGTAAGTGTAGATGTTTGTTGAATGCAGGCCGTGACAGTATATTCTCATTACATCAGAGGGTTGCTGTAGTTTATCATTACATACATATAATACGTACAAGGTTTATTCAAGATGCATATAAAACTAAGTACATGAACAATAAAGATACAATCATCTTGAAAGAAAGTCTTGGAGGTCAACCCTGTAAAAAAACAAAACGCCCTAAAAACAGAATTTAAAATAATAAGATAATTGTAGTTAGAACTGGTGCTAGAAAATGTCTTGAATAAACAGTTCTAAACTTGTCTAGATTGTACTTACATCCCTTTAAGTCTGACGCTGAATCTCCAGAGTGTGTGCTTCTAACTTTTGAGTTTGTGGCCAAAACTGAGTGCAACCATTCTAATGAACTGAATTTTTAAACAGTATTTTTGGTACTGTTTGTTTTTATGTATTTTGCAAAATTAAATTTGGCATTTTTTTTTCTTGTTTTGAACTTGAGCACTTTTTGGAGTGAAAGGTTATTAAAGTGTATTGTCCTTTGCAGTCCTAGGTTCATTTAAAAAGAAATTAAATGCCAGTGAAAGCATCAGTTCCAGTACCCAAAGTATCCATAGTTTAGGTAGCATGCCTGGCGACATGTCCCAGGTTGATGGTAGAGTAGCTCGCTGGGCCCTTGGGTTTGACAAGCTCATGGAGGATCCTGCTGGTCTTGGGTGCTTCAAGGTAGGGTACAAAATATTATGTACTTATTGACTGAATGGGAGGGACATAATTATGGGAAAATATTTGGTTTAGAAGTCACTGCATATGGACTAAGCGCAACCTCCAATCTCCCTGCCCCATGGCCAAGAATAAGAGAGTTTTCCCATCCAGCCCAATCTATCTCTGAGTCAGTCAATAAGCATTTTATCATTATGACTCGGTTTATTTAAGACAAACATGTCTCAAATTTGAATGCAAAAGGTTGTATGCTCCTTTCCACATAGCCCACGCTAATGTGTACCATGCTGGAAATAATTTTTTTTTGCTTAGAAGGACATGTGTCCTTTCAAACCTCCCTTTTGATTGGATATTTTACAAAATTGGTCAGACATCTGCCATTTTGGGTTTCTTCTGAGACACAATCCGTAAGCATACATGAGGTGCTACAACTATAAGAAAGTTTGCGATGCATTGTAGGGCAATTGTGCAGTTCCAGAAAATATCCATACTCCCCCCACGGAAGGTTTTTTTGTTTAGCACCCCCTGTCCCCCCAGGAAATTCCAGTTTAACTTCATACTTTGCTTCTAAAATGTTGGCTTTTAAGACCCCCTCCCCCTAGGAATTTCCAATGACCTTCCATGGGGTGGGTATGGATTATTTCTGGAACTACACATTTCAAATGACACTGCCTTTTCTGAATTTTCTCGAATCGAGAGAGCCTTATGGCAAAATTAATGGTACAACCAGCGTAAATTATTATTGTAATGTTTTTGGAATCAAATGCGATGAGTTAACAAGAATTTCAAGGCAAAAGCTGAGTACAGTCAAACCTGTATAGTGTGTGTGCGGATGACGTCACAAACTTACCGGCGGCCATGTTGGAGGAGTGACATAATCAAAATGGTGACTGAAACAACATAACTTGAGCCTCCGATGCTGACAAATATGCTAAAATCTCGAAGGCCTCATTCAGAAACCTCCTGTGAGTATTCTATCTTTGTTTGGAAATGCCAAGCGCTTCGAAAAATTAATTTGGTTTTGTAGTTGACAAATTCTCCGAGCTTGTGCATACTATAAAATCGTTATGTTCTCGACACAGATTTTCTGTCGAGAACACAGCGATTTTATAGTATGCACAAGCTACGAGAATTCGTCAACTACAAAACCAAATTAATTTTTCGAAGCGCTTGGCATTTCTAAACAAAGATAGAATACTATTAGGAGGTTTAAATGAAGCTTTTTGTGAAAATTCTGTGAGAATTTTGAGACATTTTTGAAGACCCTTTGAAGACCGTGCCCGGCTGCCGGGCTCACGCTACTATTAAATCGCTGAAGGTTTTCCACTAGTTCCAACCCAAATTCCCTGAAAATCAACCATACCTTTTGCTTTCCAACCGAAAATACCGGTTTTCTTGGCTAAATAGTAAGCACCCGGGGAACAAGTGCCCCACAGAAACCACTTCGAAACAAAATTTCGTGCAGACAAATTGCAGCGTGCAATCAAGGAACCGACAAACTAGCTAATTTAAAAGAGACGCGCTACAAGACTGATTCTACGATTTGTCGCGACCATGAAAATGATTCCATTTTATAAGAAATATTGTTGACGTAAAACCGATTTTATAAGTGTTGCTGATTTTCTACTCTGTGATAATGTTTACAAGGTTTAAAAAATCGGGCCGGCAAATCGAATTGATCGAAACAAATACGGCCCTAATCATCGAAAGAAAAGGGTTTTTGGGATTTAAATTAGCACAAATAACAAAAAAGCACTGAACGTTAGCTACCTTTTCGATTTTAATTCACAACGTTAAAAAAAGCGTGAGTTATGAATTCAAAAGCGCTCGCACTGCCCGCTCTCTAGAAGGTAAACACAGGGAGAACCCATCAAAGTCACTCCTCCAACATGGCGGACGGTAATTCAAAGGTCACGTGAGCGCACACACTCTATATAACGGTCACCCTTGGGAAATGGCCAGGTGACCGTTATATACAGGGTGACCGCTATATACAGGTTTCCTTTAAACTCTACTGGAAGTTAATGAATAACATTTTATATGGAAATAATCAATCAATTTACATTTTATTGACAACGATTAACAGCAACGTTCAAAATACGAGTTAAAGGCCCCTAAAATGTCCATGGAAGAAAATAAAAATAATATAAAAATAAAATGTCTGATAGAAGAGGAATTTGATGTGGAGCACTATCATGGTCTATAAAATAACAGCTGTCAACTTGACAAGTACAATGTAATAATCAAGGAACTACGCAGAATTCGAAAGTGAATATAGTTTCGTACAGAAAATATGGGTGTTATTTCGAAGGTGATGACATGTATTTGATATGTATTTGTAGCTGTATTTCGTATAATATTTGTATTTGTGTGCGAACCCTGCCCTGGTAGCTACGATTTAATGAGCTGTTGAATAAAGCTTGTCATGATTGGCTAATGGTTTGATCGCAATCCAATTTGGTGACCGTTATATACAGGTAAAAAATAATGAAATTGTGTATTTGGGAAGTCTAAAGGGTGACCGTGTCCGTCATATACAGGTGACCGCTATATACAGGCAAAGTTAACAGTAAATATAAGGCACGATTTTCGGTAAGTTCGGTGACCGTTATATACAGGGTGACTGCTATGTACAGGGCCGTTATCCATGTTTGAGCATAATTTAAAATTGGTTGGATGTTTTCTGATTTTGGTCGGACAATGTTCGATGATGACCAACTGTTATTTTCAGCACTGGTGTATGTCTCTCATACAGGAATTTTATAAGTAATTCTATAAGGAAAGTGCTGAGAGTCCAGACCAGACTAAAATGTAAATAACAATAATAAATTCATTTATTTACTTATAAAAGTGCTATTTTCAATAGTCCCAATAGTTCTTTAAAAAACATTCATAATGGCTGCCTTACAGAATAAAATGGCTTACAAGTAGTCTCAAAAATAGAGAAAATTAATTCCCTTGATTAAGCAGTCTTCCTTGAGGCCTAACCCTTGTTTATTGCAGTTACAATAGAGCAGCTTTCATATGAGTGTCGTAAAACCAAAACCAAAGTAATAATTATTGCTGACCAATCACAACAGTCGTAAACAATCCAATGAACCAATCAGTGTTCAAAGCAAATATGTGTAGTAAGTGCCAAGCACGGGAAAATGCATACAGGCAAGTTACAATTGGTTTTGGTCTTACTTCTGATTGGTTTAGAAAGTGGCGCGAGATTTTTTAGCTCATCACAAAGCGTAGCAATGCAAAACCAAAGCAATTGCAAAATTACTTTCGATGCTCAATTGAAAACTGCTCTTAAGTTTCTATTATTAAATATTAAATTGGATATCAAACACATTTTGTGAAATTGAAACCTCTATTTGCTTTGACAGGAGTTCTTGAAGAAGGAATTTAGTGATGAGAACATTGTTTTCTGGATTGCGTGTGAAAACTTTAGGAACCTCACTGATTTTGAAGAGGTAAGAATGCACTGGATAAACCAAAATGTTGACTAGGGCCTGATTCTTATATATATGCTGAACCAAAATTATAATATTTTTTGAGACCTGCAAGAAAGTTCGGTGTGGACCCATGAAAAAAGGAACCAGTACAAACTGGACATTTTTTAAACATATTTTTATGAGTAATATGCAAATTCCGGGAAGGAAACCATATGATGCAGAAATTTTTGTTAAAAATGTTTCAAAAAATTGAAAATAAATACCTCACCAGGTTGTCCATCTTTCCAGACAATTCCTGAAAACCATAAATTAGTGTTGCATTTGCCATCAAAATTTGTAGAAATTCTTAATTGTAATTTTAGGTAAAATGGATTGTGCCCAAAATATCATGGCAGGTCATCTCTAAAGATCATTTCCTTAATTCTCATGAACTGTATGCTTGATTAAGCATTGATATTACAAGGAGAAATTTTATGTTATCAGTTTTTGGGCCCTAATGTTACAAGCTGTTTCCAATATTCAGTGTTCAGACCAGTTTTTATGAAGCGAATAAAGAATTTTGTCACACAAACTTGCGAGAATTTTTTTGAATTTTAGTGTTGGGTGTTACTTATACCCAGGTATGTTCTGTACAGTGTTAGTTAGTCAGCATCCTTTGGGTGCTGTGAATGCATCCTTTGGGTGCTGTGGATGGACACACATTAGAGTTAAGTTCTCTGTGGCAAAAAATAATGTACTGATATCATCGTTTCTTTCTTTCACCAGCTAAAGTATGAAGCAGAGAACATCTTTCACAATCATCTTGATGCTGATGCTTCCATGCCTGTTAACATTGACAGCAATGCTGTAAAAGATGCTGAGGAACAACTGCAAAATCCAAACAATGACATGTTTCGCCTTCAGCAACAGCAGGTTTGAAAATTACTTTTTCCTATGTTTCTGTTGAAATTGAATTTCTGAAATGTAGTTGAACCTGCGTGTGTGACGTCCATTTAAACTTGAACAACAAACAAGTCACTCTAAGCACAAATCGATGAGATGGGAAACCTCAACTGTTTAATGACTGCTTTACCATGTTACCAGTAATGATCACTCCAAAAGTTGTTCCAAAAGTAATGGGTAGCTTGGAGGAATGGAGATTCGTGTATGTAATAAGTGTATATGATTTATTAGAGCTTGGTCTTTAGAAAGTTATCGAGGTGGTTATTTTGGGAATTTTACGATATTTTTACTGAGGTTAGTTTCCTAATCTGCAGTAAAGAAGACTCTGGAAGGCAAACATAGCTTAAGTTAAATGACCAATTGTGGAATTGCACACATTTTAGGCATCCTACTGATGAACAGTTATGAAATTCAGATATGTTTAGAAGCCACATTTATTTGAAGTTTGTCCCCTTTGAATACCGTTTTGCCGCAGGTTTATACACTGATGAAATTTGACAGCTACCCTCGTTTTCTGAAGTCTGATGTGTACAGGCAGAGTCTTGTGGCCGACTTGGAGGGAGCACCTCTCCCTGGTGAGGAGGGAGAGGAGGACAGAGAAATGAAAGGTAGAGGCAGCTTCTTCTGGAAGGTAAGAAAGCTTGCAGAGAATGCAGTGATTTCTTGTATTTTTCTGGAAGGTAAGAAAGCTTGCAGAGAATGCAGTGATTTCTTGTATTTTTCTTCCCACTGCTGGTAATATTCAGTCAGGGTGTGGGAAAGCACAAACAAGGAGTACACAGGTACACATTGTCTTCTCTTCCCCAATATGGTACCCTATTTATTGTTGCAATTACTGTGCACGGTATTTGATGATGTGTCTATATTATCTCATTACATTGGCAGGTTGCTGCACTTCTAAAATGCCACACTATGTAAAAATGTTACCTTTTATGTCCATGCAGACGCATTTTTGTTGGTGCAAGTTTTTCAATTGAACAAAATATGATCCTACAACAAGAAAATTGTTTGCACATCCGTTTTGAGTCACCCAGTCACCTTCAACTGAACACCCATAAACATAAAAGAAATTGTATTTGTTCGGGAGAAAATTGTATCTATTGAACTTACAAGATTTAACATGAAGCACACTCCACTATATCAGATTTTACAGTTTTTCACCTTTATAACAAACATACGAAGCTTAAAGAAGATGCATGTGTTGAAAAGACTAAATAACCTTTATTAAAGTAATATGCCATGTTTTCTGGTTGGAATAAAAAGTTGCATGTTTATGTGATCAAAATATTATTTTGTTGGTTGTTGTGAAATAAACTTGAAAGTTTTAAACCGTTGTACATTTATATAACAGGTAAAATGAAATAAATATTAGGACCTCCAATAGCATCAATAAGCATCAATTAATCAATAAACTAATGTTTTTAACATTCAAAAACTCAGTTAAATTATGTAATCATGTTTTTAAACTTTATAGACTGAAATACTTCGCTGAATGTTCCATTCAAATTTCTTGGCATTCAGTGGCAGATTTAATAAACTCGCGGAGCATATTTTATCTGGTTTAAAAACACGAGGCAAAACGTAACTTGAATATAGTTGTGTTCCTGCATGCTATTTGCAAGGCATGTTTAGCGATAATATTTAATTCTAAAAAACTGTATAAACATTAAAAAATATAAACTTTAACTATAAAATTCCTATAATATCGACATTCCAGGTTCCTTTTCTTTATCCGTCCTCCGAGGAATCTGAATTTTCAAGCAGCAGCAGTCGAAGCAGTTTTAGTGTTGAGGGGCAGGTAAAACAACATTTATAAAACTAAAAAATATATAACTTGAACAATACTTGTACCTCGTTTCCAGTGTCTCTCTTCTTTCCGTCCAGGGAACCTTATGTTGTTGGAAATAAAGCTAATGTTGTTAACTTTAAACTTAAACAGATTTTCGTTTAAACTACTGCTATAAATATGCTGTAAAAGTTGTTTTTTTCGACCCCGATGAAGATACTTGCAAAATACTGGAAGCCCTTTATTGAATTTTGATAGATCCCCAAAAGGTAGCGTAATATCGCAATGCGGCCGTGACTTTAAGTTTTTGTTTTACTATTGATGACCTTTTTTACCAAACAGAGTGGTACCCATGAAAAAGATATTTTCACAGTTTTTAATAAGCACGCACCTTATGTGCTCGCACGGGCTCTTGAAAGCACTGTCATATATCTCACCAAATGTTGCACAGGTAGCCCACGCAGCAGCAGCTTACCAGCCTTACCAGCCTTCCCCGTTTTATCTAGCATGAAGCAACTAGAAGTAGCAACAAGTAGAAATTACTTTGTGTGAATATTCCGTTAATACCGTCGTTTCGAATGTAGTTAAAGTTTTCTTTTTTGTTATTCAGCGGTCAGGTCGCAGCTGGGGAAGCAAACACAGCAGCAAAAGATCAACTGCAGGCGTAGACGGAGAAAAGAAAAAATCTTTTCTGCCATGGAAAGGTTAGTTAGCACGTTGACGTCACGGATAGTTGATTTTGTCCCTCCTTGCTTCCTTTTACGTCACACAGACGTTTTAGCGGTGAGAAGCAAAAGCGCATTATAAAAGAAATAATCAACTTGAAGGGTTCAGAAATTATTGTACCCTGACTGCAGCGGTCCGTTCTCTAAATATCCAGATTGAAATAAACCGCGTTTACGGTTTGTAAGAAGTTGCGCCTCGTTGTCACCGCTATCATCAAGCCACGGTGAGATGAGAGCCTGGAAAATGGCGCTTCACGTGACATTAAATCACTGAATAACAGCTGGTGATCAAGCCTACCGCCATTTGGTAATTTTACCATCTCCAAGAAATTTGGTTATTTTTAAGTCGCGTTATCATCTTGTCAGGGTTTTGTCTGTACGTCATTTCGAATACCTTGAATATGTGGTAACATGCTCTCTCGGTCCTTCAATTAAAATGGGTACATTTTGTACTTTTCTATTTTCCATATAATGGAGTTATATTGATTACCATTCATGGGTTAATGTTAGTATCCCAGGGAATCCTTGTCCAAGAAAAAAATAAGGGAAAGTTAAAAAAGTCTCTGCTGAATGCGCTAAATACAAATGCTGGTTTATCGCTCGCCTGTTCGTACGCATGCGTACCATGACTGCGGGAGTCTTTTCGGTTTATATTGGTTTTATTTTTTTGAAATGTCTAGAAGGTTCTTCATTCATTGGCTCTTGATCAATAGTGTCTTCATCTTGTTATCGTTTATATACCCTTGAACACTAATGCGATTTGGAGTTTTAAGTTTTTTGTTTTCGTTTGCCATTTTTGCCATATTTCCAAGAGCGATCAATTGGGATATATTTATGTAAAGCCAGACGAATTTCATTCAGTTTTATATAATCATTCTTTTCATCAACTCAGACACTGTGTTGTGATTAAAAATATATTTAAATGGATCCTTTTTTAACACTATATTTATTTATTGTAAATTAGTTTTATATATTTTAGGAGAGGGCCACAAGTTTACCAGTTCTCAACTGTAATGTGTCACCCTCGGTAAATAAAGTTATTTATTCATTCATGGATGTTGTTTTAGTTTTGCACGTTTGGAATTTTTAACACGCAGAAAAGAGCTAAAATATTGTGCAATACAATAAATTTAGAACATTCGTCGCTCTTTTTAATATATTGCTTGCCTTCCCAATACGTCTTCTTGTTGCCTTAGCAGCAATGTTCATTTCATCTTTTACGGATTCCGGGTCATCGTCGACATGTAGTTCAGAGACGAATACCGGAATTTAACTTTTACCACCGAGATATTCAGTTGAAAAAGAGTTTTGTAATTAAAGAAGAAATACGTTTATTTTAAGATCATTGTTCAGTGAAAGCATCCTTTTGTTCCTTTATCCCCTTGAAAGCATTAACATTTACAAGTGAAAAAAGAGCCCTCTTTGTTTAGAGGAACAATCGCAAGGTATTTATGTGTAGTTTAATGGTCGTTAACTGCAACAGAAAGGATATTGCTATTGTTTTAGAGTACTTGAATGTTAATAAAGTCCCTCCTTCTATTTTACAGGCAAACACGTCAAAAAAGGTCAGTATTGGATGTACAGTTTCACGTCCGCTGCTTTGTGTTCTTGTCGCAATAGCGACACTCGTTTATTTAACTGTTAAAAAAGTCATTTCTCGGCTTTTAGTGAGCGATCTTTTTAATGCCACGAAAACGTTTGAAATGCTGAAGTTTCAAATCACAAGAAAGGCTGAAAATCTTTATGTGAACCCGTTGGGATTTAATTTTTATAACCGCAGTAAGTAATGAAACCCGTGTTCTGCGTTATCTACTGTGTTCTTCCTTGTTTCATATTAGCGATTCCCAATGTCTGATATAGAATTTTTGTATTAACTAAGTTGTTTTTGTACTGTTAATCCCCACGTAACTTCATGTCGTCAACTTTCAAGTGTTTACAAGCTTCAGTATTTTTTTCCGCAAACCAGTTTACCGCGAGTTATTGCGGTTTGGTCTCGTGTTATGATTTTTGTCGTTTTTGTTCATGTTATATTTTTCTTGGTTTATTTCAGGTGATCGGTCTTTTGGAAGCCAGCCCGGCAGTGCAAGAAGCTCTCTTTCTTCGTTGTCCGATTCCATTCAGAATATCAGCTACTCGTCCGAGGTTCGTGTTTATTGAACTCTTTTCTTGTCTCGCGTCACGCAAACGAGCGACACGCCTGTTATGTAGATGAAGCATGCGTCTCGCGTGTTTCGTATCACGCGTGTTTAGTGATATGGTGACAGAAGCCACCTTCGTTCTAAACTGCGCTGGATTTTTAGGCTGGACGTTTGTTTCGCTCGAGTAAAGCATGCCCTTCCAGTGTTGCTAGCGTTGAAACCAATTGATAACGCTCACATTGATAAATAAGTAAAGACATAGCTGACTTATTTTTTTAATGTCACATTCGTGATTGACTTATAAAACACAATGAAAATGATGCCATAAGTGTCATAATAGATAAAAGCAACTGAAAAGATTTTGGACACGAACTTTGATCATTTCTGTCTTTTTTTTTTTTTCATACAAAATGGATCTTAAATCCGAATACTCCAGCTTAAACTGAACTGGAAAAAATGTAATTTTTATTTCGCAACATACTGAAAAACAAACAATACCATAAGGAAGTAGTGCCGACTAGTTTTCATTTGAATAATTATACCATCCACAAACTCGAAATTAGAACCATCTTGTACAGCATAATAAACAGCACCACAGGAAAGTACTGCTCAGTAGCTTTCAATTGAATGGTCACACTGTAGGATTTGATCCACAGACTCAAAAGTTAGAACCACCTTGTACAGCGTAATAAACAGCACCACAGGAAAGTACCGCTCAGAGCTTTAATTTGAATGGTCACACTTTAGGATTTCATCCACAGACTCAAAAGTTTGAACCACCTTGTAAAGCATAATAAACAGCACCACAGGAAAGTACTGCTCAGTGGCTTTCATTTGAATGGTCACACTTTAGGATTTCTTCCACAGACTCGAAAGTTTGAACCACCTTGTAAAGCATAATAAACAGCACCACAGGAAAGTACTGCTCAGTAGCTTTCATTTGAATGGTCACACTTTACGATTTCATCCACAGACTCAAAAGGGAGAACCACCTTGTACAGCGTAATAAACAGCACCACAGGAAAGTACCGCTCAGAGCTTTAATTTGAATGGTCACACTTTAGGATTTCATCCACAGACCCAAAAGTTAGAACCACCTTGTACAGCATAATAAACAGTACCACAGAAAAGTACCGCTCAGTAGCTTTCATTGAATGGTCACACTTTAGGATTTTATACACAGACTCAACAGTTAGAACAACCTTGTACAGCATAATAAACAGCACCACAGGAAAGTACCGCTCAGTAGCTTTCATTTGAATGTCACACTCGGAAGTCTATACATCCTCAGAATGAAAGGTTTTACTCTAGCGGTGAAAGGGCTCAAGCGATCGAGAAAGCAAACAAATACCTCAAAATTCTAGGCTACATAACTGCGTAAGCGTAACTTACTTTCTGCCGCCCAACAATAAGTATTATAGGTCAGGTCAAACACAAGTAACGCTCAAAAATCACGTGTACTTGTTATGTAGCTCACTTTCAGCATTGTGAATATCAAACTTTAATGTTTTTAAGATTGGGCCGTGGATATCGTGACCTTGGCCCTTTAAAAAACAGACCACAAAAAGGACAAGAAATTATTGTTCAGTATTGTTACCAATGGACCATATTGGACCTATTGTCTGGACCTCTGAAAACCATTGTTCGGTATTGTTACTAATGGTCCATACTGGACCTATTGTCTGGACCTCTGAAAGCCATATTTTGTTGTTTTATTTTAGTTCTGGCGGGAGGGGTGGGGGAACATCTGTTCTGAACATCAATTTCTTCGATACTTTTCTCGGTAGAATGTAGACGGATGAGAGAAATAGGAACAGAAATGGAAAATAGTTTGAGTCATTACTGCGGACAATCCAGTGGGTTGCACCCTGGTTTTAGAACATTTCGTGTATTCAATGAAGAGAGAAATGAACGTCAAACCGTAAGAAAGTGAAACAACTGATCCGTTTCAATTTTACACATTTCACAGTAAACGCTGTTTTAGAGTTTCCTTGATTTGTAGAAAATTTTGCCCCCCACCAAAAAAAAATGACTTCTTAAGAAGTACTACATCATCACCTACATCAGTCTCGATAATCACTCTGGGTATTGTCTCCTTCATTTACTCCTTTCATTTAGAAAATAACCCAACAATGAAACAAGAAAAATAAATAATCATTCAATGGTTGCACTCTGCAGTTTCGTCCACCAATGTAAACATTGGAGGCCATATTCTGGGGGAGAAAAAGTTAAAACTATTTCCTATGAAAAACAAGTTTGTTCTTTCCTTTTCCTAGTCCTTACATGTTGACCAAAGAAGAGAAAGCGAGTCATTCCAGTTTTGCAGAGTTGTATTACCCGACCACTCATCCACCATTCTCTTGTGCAAAGAAGGACAAACCCTGCGCCAAGCTTTGGCACACCTATGCGACAGAAGACACCTCTCGCTTGTTTCACATGAAGTGTATCTTGGCGGCGGAGACAAGGTAACGTTTGTTATCCGAGGTACCTAGTTGTCGGGTGACTTTATTTGGCGGACGCGCGCATGCTTTATATTGAGCACGTTTTGTTGTATTGCAGAATTCGAGTACATTAGCGTTTTGTTTTCATGGGCTGGCATTTCTTCTCGATTTTGTCGTTTGACCTCTTTTTGTACTTTATTAGGGACACTGGCCCGCCGAAATAGCAAAAAAAACTTATTTCATGTTATATCGCTAATAAATGATTCTGAATAGCAAAAGAGAAGCTGCAGTAGTTTGGAGATAAATAAAGTGCAGGATTACAAGGATTAAAGTGGATTACAATTCATCAAATTTGATTTCGTGACAGGCGGTCAATAAATCAAGAGTTTCATTCTTGTAGAATTTTGACTTTGTTAGTCGTTTTTTGTCTCTTTTAGTTAACAATTCTTTGCTTTAATCACCTTTGGCTATTTTTTCTTCTTATTTCAAGATAATAAAGCAAACTAAAGTAAGATATATCAGCCGGGACAGGGTCCCTTTCAATTTGGAGGGGTGTTTTCAATTTTTACGTTTGTTGTGAACTGACGGATGCAAAATTAAACTTGAATGGGCACAGTGCACTAACTGGTATTGTTTGGTAGCGAAATTTGTTCGAACAATTTCATCAAACACTCGCCAAGAAACGCTGGCTTTTCAGGCTGATTACTCATCTTTCTTTTGTCTAAGGAAGGCTTCAATAATAAGCATGTTTCTCAACGAATGGCCAGGATGTAAATAGCCTGTACGCAGACATCGCATATCAATCATACAAAGGCAGGAGTTAGGATTCGTCTGCATTTAAGCTGGGTTCGAAATGGATTGCAACTTTAAAAGTTGTCTTGAAGTTTTCAATTTCTGCCTATGTGTCTTGGTAAAATCGCCTTTTTTAGCAAAATTCATTGAGCTATCTGCTTTGCTGTAAGTCTACAGTGTTGATAGTTATTGACAATTTCTTTTTATTCACAGCTTGTGCATCTGGAGGAACTTGACGAAGATATGTCGATTATGGGCGGCAGGGAGGTGATGCTGGAACGTAGAACATTGTTCAGGTAAACAAACTGACGGGCTTTCAAAAGACAGCACGTTCTCTTTAATTGGTTGTAGTGGGTTGAATCAGTTATGAAGCTCAAATACTCGCTGGAAGCTCGCGCGGCAAATTAGGTAACTGTAATAAGCTGTTTCCTCCATTTTCGTCCTGCAAACTGCTCCCTTTACGTAGCTGCAGTTTTGTGTTGTTCAATTTTCAGTCGTCGTAAACTGGTAAGATAGAGCCGTTCACAGGTGTTTTCGTGGAACAATTCGCAATTGCAGAGCACGAAAAATTTTCTCCGGCGCAACAACTGGAGCTAGACTAGGCTAGACTTCACCAGGCATTCCTGGCATTGTTTTGCAGACTGGAACTCCCAGATGGCGAACTGCTGTACGTGAAAGTCAAACCCAATCAGAGTGTGAAAGCGTGTCTGGAACCCATTCTCTCTCGGCAAGGCTTGTCATCTGATCAAACCGTTGCACATTTGGTGAGGAGTGTACACTTGACTTCCAACTAAGATTATAAGAAACCTTTACCTGCCGACAAATGCAGAAAACGAATTAAGGAACACAGCCTTCACTCAACTGTGACTTTAAAGCTGCCAAAGAAGTTGCATTGTGTTACATTTCAAGCTCTAAACGTATTTGTTGTAGGCTTTTAGAGCAGTTTTCAATTGAGTGTCGTAAAACCAAAACCATCGTAACAACTGTGACCAATCACAACAGACGCAAATAATCCAGCGAACCAATCAGAACTCGAAGTAAATACAAGCAGTCGTCGCCAAGCGCGGGAAAACGCGTGTGGGCAAGTCACGATTGGCAGTTTCTTCTGATTGGTTCATACTTCTTTTTTTTGAAAAAAAAAAAGATTTAATGAAATGATTATGCATGTCAACTGCACTGTTAGAGTGATGTTAGCAGCTTAAGTGTGTTTTTTCTTGTTGCTTCAGACTGGATGTGAAGTGCCGTTAGATCCAGGTATCCCAGCAGCCTCTATTGAGCATCAACACGTGGTAGTGGGGACCGCTGATATGTTTGCAGGTACAGATATAGGTTATAACGTTTATGAATTTACAGGCCTGAAGTTTGTCAGAAGACAGAGCTTGCGTCTTTAGAAAGTCAAACGGTCTTGAGTTTTGTATTTAAAATGGAACACTGTACAATTCTTTTCTTTTGTGTACAAAGTGTTGACGGGAACTGTGCACGCGTCACACATTTAAACGCTGCGAATCATAGATTTTTCTGAGAAATTGAGAGTTTGAAATAGCCATCAGGTAAACTTCTGTGCAAATTATATCCAAGGAAAACAGTTTTCTGTTATATCCAAGGAAAACAGTTTTCTGTTTTAGTGAAAGCGGTGTCCTGCATGCAGGGTTAATATGTCCCATGATCCTTTTACGCAATGTAAACTTGCATTTTGCCACAAGACTGCAATCAAATAAGTCCGGTTTGCAACTACGTAATATTTGCATAAACATAAAGCAAAAACTGCTTGTATTCCCGTTACTATTAAATCCAGTTCAATAAAGGACAATTTTTTGTTCAGTGATACTTCCTCCACCCGCCACGTTTATGATTATTATTTCCAGTGTATTCAAGTAAATGCAATTGGAGAATTGCATGCAAATAATATTTGGCATTATTTGACGTTTATCGATAAAACGTTCGCCTTTTTTGTTGTTAAAGTAGTTCTCAAATTATCTTTTTGTTAAGATGCCAATTGAGTTGAGTTATCTTTTTGTCAAAATTAGTATTTAAGTTATAAACAATCAAAACCTTTATCGTAGATATTTCAGCTTTATTTCAAAACCATTCATTGTGAAAACGAGAACGAAATTGACAAGCAAATGTAATTAAATCTTTCACTGTCGTTTTGTCAAAGCTGAAATATCAACGATACAGGTTTTCCTTGTTTATTATTAAAGGTTAAATTTAACAAGATGTTGCTCGAAGATATTTTCGTCTTGTATTTTTTCCATTTGTCGGCTGGAAACGGATCGCGTTTGATCTATCGCTGCTTTATCTTGATAACATAGTCACGCTTTGCCTTTCCATTTCATTCCACTCTATCTTCTAATCTATTGTAAAGCAGGATGAAATGTCACTTGATTCTGCACGTGTTACATGCCTATGTTTTAGGGTTGGTGATAAGCATTTTCTTCGGACGTTAGCATTGCCATTTGCTTTTAATAGAAAAAGAAAACAGATAATTCAATAACGTCTAATTCTGTGTAAATGTTGTAAATTATGCCGTCTTTTCCTCTTTTGAAAAAGAGTGCCAAGTTCAAGCCAAGTTCAAGTTCGACCTTTTTTGGAAAGAAAACAAAAATGGTAGAATTTAATTGCTCAGAAATTTCTTGCATTGGGTCAACCGCATTATTTGAGTCGAGTTGCAGGATTGATATAAATCGCTAAAATATAAATGTTGGTTTAACTCAGTAGAGGAGGTAACTTCATTACGTTTATTTCATAGCTCGCGTTCGCGCTAGCGAAAGCATCTTTTCTTTTCTATTTTTCATTTCTCATTTCAATAACAAACATCAGTGTTTTCATTAAGTCCGGACCTCGTAGTAGGAGGTTTTAAAGCGCTATTGTCAGTCGTCATCTGAAAGACAGACCCAATTACAAGTGACCTTAAACATAAGTGACGTATTTGGCTGCAAATCAACCATAACTCGGTTATCTTCGTGTGTTCTTCTTAATTTGTTAAATTGAAAACTGCATGGTGAACCGCAAAGACTATTAATTCCCGCTTTGTGAACCTGTGGAGATTTTGTTTGTTAGTCCTGAGCAATGTTAAAATTTGCCCTGAACGGTAAGTCGCATCAAACCGCAATGTTGCTGGTAATTGTTTGTATTTAATTGAGCGGTTACTTTACTTCATTCGTAATATTTGTTACGCGTGTTCGGCTCTGTCTCTTTCTTTTTTCACTACAACAGAATATTTGCCACAATAGTTCAGACAAGCGTTTGAAATATTTATTAAAAATATTTCCGTTTCTCATTTTATTATCGGGTTTTTCTTAGTTAGGGAGGGAACAGTGTAATTTTCTTATTTTGTCTGAAAGTTTTCGAAAAATCAGTACGCCAAATGCTTCACAGTTTGAATGAAATTATTTTCGTTAAAAACTACACTATTTTATCGCCTTGTAAATGGAACTTACGGAAACAAATTTTAGTTTTAAATCGTTTTTTGTTCAAGCTTTTGTTCACGATGTTTTTTGCCTGTTTTGTAAGTGTGAATAAAACAGGTGGCAGTATTCAGTGCGAATTGCCTTTGTTGATTTTCAAATCAACTGTATCGTATTACGACTGCAATTTGATTTGAATGCTCCCAAAACCGTCGATATAATTATCGCTCGGTAGGGATGAAATTCTAAGAGCTTTTGTATAAAATTTCACTTAATTGGGGTCTCATCATTGCAATAGAGTATTTTTTCCCCTTAAGATTTAACAAAAAAATGTATTGACAATCATTCCCACCCGATTCGGATAGCAAAAAAAACATAATTTACACTAGAAATGTTTTGGGTTGCAAGTTTCCGTATTTGTTATCTTTCTACATATTCAGATTTGTAAAGTGTTTTTTGAATCCGAATTTTCAATGTGCCAAATGTAAATAGCCTGCTCGCAGACGGCGAGCAAGGAAATCGGATACGTCTACGCGCAGGCTAAATGTAAGTAGAGCCTCATTGCATTATCACAAGTTGTTTTTTTTTTTTTGCTCTGAAACCGTATTTAATCGAATAAGTACAAACTCAGTAGGTTTGAAGGGGTGTTCATTCAAGAAAGGCGTCAAATCTTGTCATATCGTTCAATTTTGGGTGTTTATTTTGGAATTTTTCGCAAAGACTATGTGGTGTGACTGAGAAAGACGCTTTTATTCTGATAAAAAGAACAGAAGCAGATAACTTAGAAAACTGTGAAGTTCTGAAAATTCAATTGTACCACGCTGTACTAGAGTGACCAAAATAAACAAACGCCCGGCAAGTAAGTAGTTTGCACCCTTCTCCACCGCGGTCAAACGCCCGGCAAGTAAGTAGTTTGCACCCTTCTCCACCGCGGTCAAACGCCCGGCAAGTGAGTAGTTTGCACCCTTCTTCACCGCGGTCAAACGCCCGGCAAGTAAGTAGTTTGCACCCTTCTTCACCGCGGTCAAACGCCCGGCAAGTAAGTAGTTTGCACCCTTCTCCACCGCGGTCAAACGCCCGGTGAGTGAGTAGTTTGCACCCTTCTCCACCGCGGTCAAACGCCCGGCAAGTGAGTAGTTTGCACCCTTCTTCACCGCGGTCAAACGCCCGGCAAGTAAGTAGTTTGCACCCTTCCCACCGCGGTCAAACGCCCGGCAAGTGAGTAGTTTGCACCCTTCCATGGAACAAGATATAGCAACTTGTACCCAATCTCTTCTCGCCGGACTGTGTATGAGCCTGGCGTTTGATCGAGTAAAGCCTTGTTTAATAACACGTAGCATGTTGGGCTGCACTCAATAAACTATTCACTTTTGTTAAAAGCTTTGCACTCATTTTTTGCTCTTGAAAATGCTGTGCATGTCGGCTGTTGAGACCCTCGCTTTGCGCCAAGAATCAGTCACCATATCCTCAAGCAACTTTCGATTTAGTTATTGACTACTTTGCCAAAAACAGATCATTTACACCGGTTATCTGCAGGTAAAAAGAATTCATTGGCGTTCGTGCTCTTATTTAGTATTTCTTTGCGTAGGTCAAGTTTACTTTACCCTTATCACATTATATTACTCACCTTTTGTCACGCATAAAGCAACTAAAATCCTGGTTCTATTTTTTGTTCAAAAATCTCGATCATTAGTTTACTTACTAATCTTCCGCGAGGGCTTATTATTGAAAGGAATGTTGCGGCACATTAAAATTGTTTGAGTTATATTTGCCTGTAACCCTACGCCAGTCTCCATAATGAGATGTGCTTACATTTTAAAAGCTTTTTAAATCTTCTGAAGTTTTAAACGCTGTAGATCCAGTAGTATGCTACTGTATCGATCTCTTTTCTTGCTTTTGCATCAACGTAAAGATTAAAACTAAATGCTGGTCAAAACTGAAGTTACTTTTTCCTCTTCTTCAGGAAATGCGAACACCACGTCGTCCCCTCGTCTTTCTGGAAAACAGTTGTACGCTCCGCGGGCTTTTCGACGCGGCAGCAAAAAGAACGCGCTTGACGACCTGGCTTTTGAAGACGTCATTCGCGGTAAGCTACAAACTCTCGGCGATGGACACTTCGATGAAGCGGGGGTCTGGGTCCCAACATTAAAGTCGGCCCTGAGTGAGGAGTCGCTGAAAGACTTGAACCGAGGAGAAGGCAGCTTTGGAAAGAGTTTACTCAAGGCTCAAGGTTTGTTTGCAAGGAAACGAAGAGAAGCCAGCGAGCAAGATAAGGTCGTTCCAGTTGCCAATAAAAGCGGCCGCTTTGGTAGCGAAAAGCCGGCAGATGTTAAAGGTTAGTTTATTTTCTGTCAGTGACGACGTCTTGTTGACACGCGGCAGATCTGAACACCTTTATGTGAATTCAAAGCAGGTTCAATGAACAGTGATATAAATGTGGTATATTATAGCAGGGACAGTTGCGCATGCGTAAACAGTTCTTTCTTGTGTAGTGTTTGTTTCTCAATGTTCTGCAGAAATAAATTTAAGATTTTTTATTCTTGAATATGTGACAGGCTCTTAGCAGCGGCGAGGGTAAATAAAAGTCTTTGAATGATGTTGTTTGTCCAGTACACAGAGTGGACGCGTGAAGTGATATCGACTTTTCCACCTGTATACCATCATATGGTCATTTAATTAAGATTTTCCTCAGAATTATCTAGTTACTCTGACAATAATAACTTCCTAAATTTAGCGAAAATATGCGTTTAATTTCTGAACGACCTTTTCCATTCAGGTTAAAACGTTGAAATTCGTTGTTTTTAGATCACAGAAATGGCAGTGGGTGGGCTTTACAATGAAATCATTACAATCTTTCAAACAGCGTTGTATAAGGCCCAGTTCAAACGTCGAACTTCACATGTGCCGAACCTAATGCAAATGAGCAAAATCTATTGTTCTTGTTCATTTGCATTAGGTTCGGCACATGTGAAGTTCGACGTTTGAACTGGTCCTAAGAGACTTGGAGTAACAGTCATGTTATACTTTGCCTTTTAGTCTTTACCGAATTTGTCTTGGAAGAAAATCTGAAAATTTCCGAGTTTCTCGCATAAGATTATCAAAAGAAACAAAGGTTATGCGCGTCGTAATTTTGGAGATCTTCCCTTAAACTGAGATATAGTTGATGCATTCTTCGATTCCCTAAACTAGAGCAACGTTTAGGTTCGATGTTTGAAACATTGACAATTCGATTCGCTGAATTTGCAGCCAAGTTGTTGACATAAGTAGCTGAATGCTTGATGTTTACAAGCTCCCCATAGTGACAGGTGCTCGTACTTATTCTAATTCGCTCTTTCAACGTCACAGCAGCAGATGTATTTCGTTGTCATGTTTGTATTATATTCGCCCTCCATCTGTTAGAAACCGCTCGCGTCAGTCTTGCTTGAGTTTTCTATTGTACGCGGTAACCAAGGTTTCAACGGTCACTTTGAGGAAATTTCCGATCAACAAACGCAGGTTTTGAATTCGACTTGTCAATTTAGGTAAAAGATTTTTTGCCTTATAAAATGTATGTGATATTTATCTTGCAGTAGACATTTTTTAAGGTTTTTGTTCGCGTTGTTTTGTGTGATAAATATATAATAGTATACTGCTTTTGTCCGGCTCAAAGTTGTGGTAGTGGTGTGAATGAATTTTGTTGTTTAGTTAAATAATTGGATTAATTTTTTTAAAATCTCATTTTGCTGGCAAGGTAATTAGCTTTTCTTCTCACAGCTGAGTTTAAATGAGTTAGCAGTCTGGACGTTAAAAGGCCCGATTGAATTAGAATTGTGTTAATCTGTGTTAGCAGCGTAGCAGCTCAGCAGCTCTTGTAAAAGGCTTCTAATATCGTTCGCGTCGTATGTGTATTTTTTATAAGCAAGTTTTCTCTTAAATGGTAAGTGGTTTAGCGAAGGCTTTTTAAGCTTACAGTGCTCAATCGTATTTATCGACAAGTTTTCCCTTTCATCGTTTCGCAGTCGCCGACCTTAGATAATATTAATCTGTACTTTGGCGTGTTTGTCGTGAACATGTATTCGTTTTGCATCACATGTTGCTTCGCAGACTTGTTTTAATGTCATAAGTCGTGTTCAGACGTATTTATCGTTAACAAGTTTTCTCTTTGCTTTTTGCGTTGTTTTGCAGACTTTTTCGAGCTGATAAGCAAAGTTCAGGCAAACAGAATGGACGATCAAAGAGGTGAACTCAAAGGCAATTTGGAGCTTCCAGACTTTCTTAAAATTCCGAACAAGCCAGCTCAAAGTCACGACACTTTCAAGGCTCCATACACTCCTCCTCCGCCTCCTGGCTTCAGAAATGGCGAAACAAACTTTAAGAGATCCGTGGTGAAGAAAACTATGTCCACCCCTGTCATTCAAGTTCCAGAGAAA
Source organism: Cladopsammia gracilis (assembly GCA_022457155.1). Classification (NCBI taxonomy): domain Eukaryota; kingdom Metazoa; phylum Cnidaria; class Anthozoa; order Scleractinia; family Dendrophylliidae; genus Cladopsammia; species Cladopsammia gracilis. The sequence goes on along the minus strand of JAJGOT010000012.1, from coordinate 3,335,465 downwards.
ATGGACTTAATGCAAGAATTGACTGCAAAGTTATCCAAGAGAACCGATACGACAAAATTTAATTCGCCCTCCACCAGAGAGAAAGTAGAGCGGCATGCCGAACAAACTGAAATGCTGTTAGATTACAATTTTAACTCGCATCCACAGCCACAACAAGAACAGAGCAGTAGCCAAGCTGTTCGACCAAGTACAGAAGGAAAAAATTTACGTCCAGCGAGACCAAGATCTTCAACAGATGTTGCAGTCTACACAGTGGATGCAGCTCACGGGATTCGGGTTGAAGTGGGTCATCGCCCGCAACCTGTCGCTGAAGCTCCAATCAATCAATCAGCTCCACCGCGAAAGAACGTTGCTCACGTCCATCCTTCAGTCCGGTCACAGGGATCCCAACCTGTGACTGTAAATAGTTTGCGTGGGATTCACTATGCCACTAATCCGCGTCGTACCGCTGACCAAGCAGCGTATTATCGTTCGAACAACGCAGGAAGTATGAAATCTCAGACAATTGCGAGGGTTACTTCCAAGTCCTCTCAGAATCTTGCAGGAGCCGTGCCCGCGATTTACGACGTAAAGCCTGGTTCGATTCGCGAAGCAATGCGGATGAAAGTTTCTGATGATTCGGAAAAATATTCAAGCGCCCCCGCGGATATTCCCGCGCGAAAAATTGTGTCGGCGTACAGTTTGCCTGAAGTAAGCTCGCGGAAGGCTGAAATACTCGTCCCTTCTGAGGGGGGTCCCCCTCCAGTACCACGCAGGACTGTTTCTAGTATGGACTCCAGGCGACCCCGACCCAAACCAATTACCGATCCAAAAGAGCTCTTAGCAGGACTGGAAAAGACGCCGGTGCAGTCGCCACCCTGTCAGGACATTACGCGTGTAGGAAGTCCGCTTCCTCCCCCACCCACCCCTCCCTCAGGATCAATGTATGACTTGCAAATCGCCGACTTTTCGCCTCCTCCTTCAATATGTGAATCTCCGGAAAGAAGATTCCACTACTCGAATGAATATCGTCATTCTTTAGACTCTTCAAGAATCCCGCAGACTTCTGCATCAGGGTCGTTTCCGAGTAATACAACATCTCAAGTTCGAACCAGCAGTGCCAGCCCCCCAAATTATTCTGTTCCAGTAGCTTACGTTAATTTACCAAACCAAGATGCTCAAAGGCAAAGGATAGACGAGAACAGATCAACAAACTACAATAAACAATCGATTACAACGCACGCGCCAACGCCGAATCCTACAAACTCCACCCAGCGGGAAAGGGGTGATGATCGTACGGACGCAGCCTCTCAACCGGTACGACCGACTGTCAATCATACGCCTAATTCAGTGACTCCGACGGTTTCAAACGCAAACAAAACGGTGACGCCCCCCTCAACAAATGAAAGAACTCTTGTCGAGGAGTACCCCTCTGAAGGTGCCACGCCCTACACGGGTTACAGGCCTTCAATGGACATTGCAGCTAAACGTCTTGTACATGGCACCGCGAGTGCAGCAAAAACGCGTAGCGTGGACGCGGAGAAACGACGTAGTCGGCAAGACAGCGAGATTCCCAAGCTAGACCCGTACGTAACCTATGAAAACGAGGATTTAAGAATAACTTTTGTATAGGAATTCTACTGCTGAAAAGTAGCCTTAGATTACTTGCGTTTCGCGGCGCAATGAATCTTGGTTTCACAAGAGAAGCCTTGTTTCGTTTTAGGCTCGTTTCCAGTTCCATGTAGCGAGTAAGGAATTTTGGAGAAAATGCTAAGTTACCAACTCAAACGGAAAGAAAGGGAGCGGGTAGAATTCCGTCACGAGTTATCTTCTTACTTACGTTCGTTTGTTTCACTTGACCCCTATCCCCTGTGTTTTCGCTTCTGTTAATCTCGCTCATAAAAACCAGGCTAAACAGGTATGAGCTGCACCGCAAAATCGTTTGTTTTCTGAGTTTACTATAAAGGAAAGCGGAAAGTGTGCTCTTACGATTTTAATTCACAAGTAAACTGGTGCAAAAAAGAACTAGTAAGCACAGCGAACGAGTGAACAAAAATCGTGCGTAGCACTTTTCACGGTGTTATTTGTTTATTTCATTCGTACAAAGATTTATTCGCGAAAATTGTTCGAAATTAAAGTTACGTTTTACGAAATCTGTTCATTTGGAACGCGAAAAAAGAAATGTCAGTGACAGAGTATTCGTCTAATCTCAATGCAGACCATGAATAGTGATGAATGATAGCGTAAATCTCAGTGCCTACAAAACAATTTTTTTTCTTTTCGGTTCCATGGATGGTTGCCGGAAAACTCTGAATCAACTCGTCCTCGATTTTATAATAACCGAGCCGTTCTTTTTATTTGAGTTCACCGCTAATGTGAGTTTTTTAATACCTTGCTCAAAATTATGACAATACAACTTGTGGTTCAGTTTGTAGTCTAGCCTGCAAAGGAGACGTATTTTGGAGGCGAACGAGCGCTGAGTTAAACCGCGGATTGAGGCGAGTCAAAAGAGGTGACCAAGGGTGTGGGAATAAGGCTGGAAGGTGAAAGACGGTTAGGGTGGGGTGGTTTTTTTATCATCCCCGCCTCATCCTCGCCCCCATTTCAATCCAGTCAGCCCCGAACTCTTTGCAAAACCAAAATGAAGACCAATCATTATTCAGAACTCGCGCACCAAAAAACGCCTGCATTTTAAACTATTTGTAATATTGCATAGATAGTCTCCCGCGCAGCCGTAGTGTGATTATTTTTTATGCAGACAAGGAATCAAAATAATGATTTTTATATTTTGTTGATCAAATACGAAATGGTTATTCAGTGCACGACAAGTAGAGGTTATTGTATGTGTATTTGAAAACGTATTTATTAATTATTTGCTAGATTTATTTTTTTGTTGAAGTATTGCTACAGGAAATGACAGCTTTTGTTTTTTTCGTTGCTGGATCATTCATGGGGAATGCAACCGCTGTTAATGCTTCTAACTTGTTATATGTTTAGCTGGAATTCTTTGGCAATGAAAACAATCACACTATAAAGGATTTGCTTCAAAGATTAGGTGTTCACAGTTACGGTAATCACTCAGCGTTAGGTCATTATTGTTTATTTATGAGATGCAAAATTTTTCAGTGAAGGCGGTAATATTTTATTTCGTGTTTCACAAGCACTGTATAGTTTTGTATCACAGAAGAATATTATATTAATTATATCAAATACAATGTGTGGAAATGTATAAATTCGTATACGTTAAATTACCAAGAGAATTATTAAAACAATCAATTCTCTACTTTGTTTCAAACCGAGGGTGAACACAAAAGGCCGATATGACTAAAGCCTGGTTTCCATATAATCGCAACGATCGCAGCGATCGTTACGATCGACGATCGCTGCGATTCTTGCGATCGCTGAGACCTCGGGTTTCCATATGATCGCAGCGATCGCAAGGAAACGTCGAGTAGGCCTGGATCCGATAAATTTTAAGTGCATTATGGGATACAAGGCTTTGGGGTGCAATGCTTTTTGGGACATTTTGGATCGCAAGAGTGGTTTCCATATAAAAACCTCTCGATCGCAAGGATCGCAGAGATAGAAATTTTTCTATCTCAGCGATCGCAATCGCAAGGATCGTAACGATCGCAACGTTTTGGTTTCCATATGATCGCAAGGGTCGCACAACACTTTTGCCTGCGATCGTTGCGATTATATGGAAACCAGGCTTAATGGAGCAGGGATGGCACAGTGTTAAGAGCACTCGCCTCCCACCAGTGTGGCCGGATTCGATTCCCGGACTCGGTGTCATGTGGGTTGAGTTTGTTGTTAGTTCTCATCCTTGCTCCCGAGGGTTTTTTTCTCCGGGTATTCCTGTTTTTCCTCCTCCTCAAAACCTAATATTTCTAAATTACAATTCGACCAGTAATTTTTAGAGTGCCACCCTGATTAACCTAGAGTTAGTTTGGTACCCCTTTAAGTTGTTATTTGTTTCCAACACCTTTACAATTGGTTCATGCTTTAGCGTGCACTATCGAGTTATGGAGCACGTGGGAAGTTTGGAGAGCACGAAAGAAGCGTACGCCAAGGGCAACTCTAGCTTCTAGAGTGCTCTCCAAACTTCCCACGTGCTCCATAACTCGATAGTGCATAGCTAAAAGAAAGAACCAATTGTTTTATAACATAGTCGGTGGAATTGTGCATCAAATCCGACGCGAAAAATGGACAACAATATCAAAAGTGATTGTTCACGGTAAGCGAAATAGGAATTGGTTTTATTTCAAATTTTCTGTTGAAAGCTAGAGTTTTATTTTACTGCAGTTTAAATACAAAATTCTTTATTTTTAAAAAAGAAATCACGGTCAAGAATGGCACTTGCGATTTGCTCACGCTATCAGCGTGCACCATCGGGATTTTTGAGCACGCTTACGTATACTGAATTTGATTGCGCGGCTCTGCTAGCTATGTTAATTAAAGGGACTCCTTCAACCACTGTCCTTTGCGCGCGTCTATTATTGTTTTTCTTTCTTTAGTTGAAATTTCACAACCAAAATGGACAAAAAAATCAAATTATGAAAACTTAACCCTTTGAGGACGGTCCCGGCCAAAATCGTTCTTAATGGAACGATAAGACTCCACTGCTTTAAAAAATTGCAACTTTCTCAATCGCGCGAACATTGCAGTTGTGTGCATTGACCAACCTCGTTCCCTAAGAACGAGGTTGTGCATTGACTAGAAAGTCCTTCAAATTGAGACACCCAATAAACCCAAAAAAGTCGGCGATTTTCGCAGAATATCAGCGTTTGAATTTGGAGAACAAAAATGACCGTTTTAAGATAATAGAAAAAGAACAAAAATCACGTTTTTGCCTTCATTTTTTTTATTGAAATCATCGTTGCAAACTCACAGCAAAATTTTGTCCTAGTCCTACCTTAGAAGTGATTTTTTTTTGCTCGTATTCGTTGCCAGGCCGAGCTGCAGTCTAGTGCATCCTGGCCTTGCCTCGATTTTCCACATCACGACCGCACTGCATGCTAGGAAATATCGAGAATTTTTGACAGGTTTCCTTCCGTACCCCACATATTTCATATTTATACCAAGTCCGCAGCCACTCCGACCTACCACCGAAATTTCACGCTTGTTGTGTTCTTCAGTGGTCGCAACTTCCAAAATATGCCGTGGTAGGTCAAGAAATTCATCCAGAGTCGAGTCCCAAAGCTGCTTCGTTTTGTGGCGGCCATTTTTCCAGTTCAACGAACAACGAGCCAAATTTTTAAACGAAGTACAACACCTAACTCGCTTCATTGAGAAAGTGGACTCGTAGCTACCTTCACGCTTAATGATGCTCATCAGGCAGCTACTAAACATGAAAAATGGCTGTAAACTTACCAAAAATCGCATACAAACCATATTTGATTTGTTCGTATCGCTTTAATAACGAAGCAAAACCACTATTTCAGAATGACGTTTCTTGTAAACTTGAGCCTTCAGTGTTTTAGAACAGCAGCACCTTCCATGGTAACCCCAAATATGGAGTCACCTGGGAGTCACGAAATCCTATGGCTCGTTTATATGCAGAAAATCACTCAAAAACGTAAAGAGTCACCGTCGTCAATGGGTTAAACAACTTTAAACTGAGATATTTCTTTGTTATTTCAGATCCTTTATATTATTCTAGCGCCCCTATTTAATTTCTATATTGCTTCTATTCAGGTCAATGCTAGTGCGCGCGCGCGGTTTTCCTTGAGTCGTGCGCGTGCTTAGCTTGTTTAGTTGACGTGTGTGCTTAGTTCGTTATTTAACGTACTACATTTATTTTGCGTTGTTTTCCTAACTGATATGTCTTGTCAGTAACTGTGCTCACACTGTGGGTGGCTCCTCCTAAAATGTTCTGCAATTGGTATAGGATTTAATGGAGCCGAAACCAATTGTGGAATTGCACGCATTTTGGGCATCCTACTGATGAACAGTTACGAAATTCAGATATATTTAGTAGCCACATTTATTTGCGGTCTGTCCCCTTTGAATACATAGCTTATACAGTCTTAAAGATTGCAAAGATAGAATCGGATGAACAAAGACACTCGCGAGTTTAGCAATATCTGTATTACAGAAAATGCCGCAAAGCACACAGGTTGAAGGTGTCCCTTTAATGTTGACTAAAAATCGCTTCTTCACTGCACCTGCTGCAGGGCCGTTCATTTCAAAGACTCCGTGAACGAGGTTTATACCCGGAGACACTTTCCCCGTACCCTGGGTACCAGAGGTATTCTCGCGGCGGGCTTCGTGACTTGTCGGCCGGAGGCCGATCAACGAGTGGCGAAAACCGCGCAAGAAAAACCTCTGGCACCCAGGGTACTTTCCCCGCTGAGATATCGTGTTTTCTTTCCCGATCTGTCAATCATCTTTTGAATTCATATACCCTGGGTACCAGAGGTATTCTCGCGGCGAGCTTCGTGACTTGCCGGCCGAAGGCCGATCAACGATTGGCAAAGCCGCGAGTAGAGACATAACCGACACCGGAAACCGCGCAAGAAAAACCTCTGGCACCCAGGGTAGAATTCATTGGGACGACTTTCAATTTCAAATAGAAAAAGGAAAACCGTCGTGTGTTTATTAGACTTGCACACAAGTCGACTGCGAAGCCCACGACGAGAGCAGAGTCTAGTGCAGAGGCGGTGTTTTCGCTCATTAATCCTATTGTTTTTATGCCGCTCTGGCTGCCTTCGCCGTCGTGGTTGGTGCCTGGGGGATGCTTTGCAGGCTTATTGCATAGCGCTTTCTGAAATAAAGTTTGCTTTTAAGACTTTTTTGATTCGCGAAAAATACACAAACATAACATGAAGCTACTTTTTGACACCATCTTGAAGTAAGTCCTTAATTTCACAAAACCAGTGTTTCATGTAATTTGAAATGATATTGCGATTGAAGACTTATTTGAAATCAAACATACAGATTTTTTTATTCTTGCAAATTTTCAATGCAAAACCTTGTATCGTCACCACGGTACAGGGTTCCTACTCTTTTCAGATTTTAAAATTCCATGACTTGCCATGACCTTTTCAAATTTTTCATGACCAAGAGTTCAACAGTTTTTTCAAAATTTTATCAAAATGATCATTTTTTAAATTTTTCATCTTGCCTTATTATTCCCACAACGTATGCTGCCTTAGTGATTTTGTACCATGAACATAGCTTAATCATCCATGACTTTCCATGATCCACACTTAAATTCCATGACTTTCCAGGCCTGGAAATTAAATTATGCAATTCCACGACTTTCCAGGTTTTTCCATGACCGTACGAACCCTGCGGTAATATCGATTTTACCTGGAAATAAGCTTATATCTTGCCAAAAACCAGTTAGCAATGAAAATTTCACGTTGATCTGACTTGGAAAAGAGGATTGAAAAGTGTAGGTATGGTCTCCACAAAACTGTATCGGAGCAAAATGTCGTTATTTTGGTGGGAAAGTGCCCAGTTAATACGGTGAAGAGGATTGCCTATGGTATTTTAATTTTTTAGCTAAAATGAACGGTTACGTGCGAATCACTCGGCCGTTTGCGAAATCATATCTTATGAGTTTCCGTTGTAATATAAGCTTAATAACAAAAGTAAAGGTATTGGCCATGATCTTTATTGATATTTGGTGGCTCTTAAAAGAGCCGTTTGTTTTGAGTAACTTCTTTTTACACCGTCTACTTGCTACTGGTGTACTTAGTCACCGCCTTCGTTCCCTCGCTGACAGCATGCTTGGAAAGTTCACCGGGCAACAGAAGACGAACAGCCGTCTGAATCTCACGAGAACTGATGGTACTTCTTTTGCTGTACTGAGCAAGACGAGAGGCTTCGCCAGCAATTCTCTCGAAGACATCTTGTACAAAGGAGTTCATTATGCCCATGGCCTTGCTTGAGATGCCGGTATCGGGGTGAACTTGTCTGAGAACCTTGTAAATGTAGATTGAGTAGCTCTCTCTTCGTCTTTTCGATCTCTTCTTCTTATCGCCTGAAGCTCTCTTTCCGCCAACTTTCTTCGCTTTCTTTGCACCTGACTTCGGAGGCATTCTTCCTATACTTGCTAAAACCACTTGAGAACTTTGAAATCTTCGACGTTTCTAAGTGAGGTGACGACCGAAAGTGTAGAAACTTATAGCAAAAATTGTGCGGATCGAAAATCATTTGGATCAAAAATACCGATTTCTGATTGGATAATACATAGCTAGCCGCCTGAGGAATCACGATTCAATTTTTAGGGCTTTTTGCCATTTTGTAATCGCTTATTGGCTAACTGTTTCGTGAATGACAGCAAATCTTATTGGCCCTTTTCGATCCGCCGGAAGGCATAAAGCAGCTAAAGATTGCACTTACTATTTCATCTGTAAGTTTTCTAACTCAAAGGTGTTAACAGTGTAAGTTCGTTATGACGGGTCGTGGTAAATCTGGCAAGAGTCGCAGCAAAGCCAAAAGCCGTTCATCTCGAGCGGGTCTTCAGTTTCCTGTTGGCAGAGTCCATCGTCTTCTTCGCAAGGGGAACTACGCTCCACGCATCGGTTCGGGCGCTCCCGTGTATATGGCCGCAGTTCTAGAGTACTTGTCCGCTGAAATCCTTGAGCTTGCCGGCAACGCTGCCCGGGACAACAAGAAGACCAGGATTATTCCTAGGCATCTGCAGCTTGCAGTTAGGAATGATGAAGAACTGAACAAGTTACTGGCTGGGGTCACCATTGCTCAGGGAGGCGTCCTTCCCAACATCCAAGCTGTTCTTCTTCCGAAGAAATCCGAGAAGAGAAGCAAGCAGTGAATCAAGTTAACGAGATTAAAAAACGGCTCTTTTAAGAGCCACCAACATCGCGAAAGCAATGACTAATAAATTAATACTTAACCTTAACATTTATATCCGAAAGGGGGATTATCGCTATTTTATGACGTTCTCTTTTTTTTCTTTTTTTGACGTTTTTTGTTTTATATTCGAACTATCAATGTCAACATGTTATGGAAACTGATGGATCTATTGTGGCCCTTAATGATTTTAATAACATGTGGTTGTGCCAAACACATATTTGAGCTCCACTACACAGTAAACAACATGACCAAAAACCATTAGGTTTACTTTGGCAGTTTCGGCCGAGCACCGGGAACTATACAATACGTTATACTACAACGATTGACAACCTCTTATTACATCCAAGTATGCGATACGTAATTAACATGATACAGAGCTGAGCGACAGTTTACAAAGATAGTACTGTCAGACGGAGGCCAGAAAAAAACTGCCGGAAAAAAAAACCCAGTTGGGAAAAAACTCGGCAGGAAATCTGGGTAGAAACCATGGCTCAAGTTCTAAATAGCCCATCCTACGAAGCTACACGAGGGACGACATACCTAAAAATAAAGTAAAATAAATAATAAAAATAACATTAGCTATTAAAGCTGAGGTGTCGGCCTAGAATGATATCCCACGTGATATTCATCTCTCATATAGCCCTCCCTCCCTCATGCACATGCTCATTCCACTGGGCTAGCCCCAGTCCCCACTGCTCTCGTGCCGCAGAAATATTTCATTTCCGGCTAATTCGTATTCATTCAAACGCCAGAAATAAGCCATTTGCACGATGGCGTCATTTAACTACAACTACCAGAATTCATTTCGTTTTTCCTTTCTTATTTAAATTTTGTAATCCCAGTGAGGTTTAAATAACAATGGCCCTAATTTGCACTACAAAACAAAAAACTGAAGGATTGTGGTAGTTGTAGTTATTTGACGTCATCGTGCAAATGGCCTATTCCATAACTGTTGTATTGTTTCAAAACAATTTAATACAGTAAAAACCTGTGTATAAGAAACTGTATTTTTCCAAGTCAACCTGAAAAGGTTCTTATGGATCCGATTAGCCTGCGTAGCTGGCGGTTTTTTTTGTTGGCGCGCGCGAAGCCGCAAATTATCGCGCGCTAACAAAAAAATTGCCCAGGTCTGAAAACCAGATCCGGCCATTCTCAACGGTTTACAGTACGGTTTGTTGCAGTGATCGTGCATTCTATGTTTCTTAGTATCTGATAAATAGTGAGAAATCAGGCGGTTTTGGTGTATTTTCATTATTTTAAGGGGTAAAAGTAAAAACTCTTTGTTGCTAGTCAGAAAAGTAATTCGATGTAGGTGTGGTTCCTTGCTTCTATTTCATAAACATGAATTTATGCCTGTTAGTACTTTAAACAGATGTAATCAGTTTAATTTTACTGTATCAGAATTTTAGAGTTTGGCTTAATAGTATCCTTTTATCCATCCTCGTCTTAATACAAAGTTACTGTTTGGGTTCAAATTTATAGTTTCCGACACCACTGATTCAATACAGTGACCAAAGTAGAGTTCAAATTATGTCAAATTATAGATAAGTAAAACCATTCAGTGTTTTAATATAGTTTTTAATACAAACAACGTGGAAATAAAATCATTGTCAGCATACTGTTTCCAGTTTACCTGTTTTGACTTTGAAGAACTTCAAGCAAGAAATGCCGAAAGAAGGGTATTCCTGGAGGGTGGGGTTTTTGTATCAGAAATTTGCCTGACAGGGTGGGGGAATTTATCGAAATTATCAAAGAACATTGAATTCCCCCGCTATGTCCCGGGGGGGGGGGGGGGGGGGTAACCAAATGACTAGTGCATAACTTGTCCAGCCCTTAGGGTTAGGGTTAGTCCACAACCAGGAATGATGGAAAGAGCTTGGCAAACGTAATCTTAAAAATATTGACTGTGATATATTAAATAATTTTCAAGAAATGAATCTCTTTTATTACTTAAAGAATCAAAATTTTACACAGAATGTATGTCTGTGTGGCAACTCTTGACACAGTAATTGATTCTGTGCAAATTTTATAGTTTTTGTAAACCAATGTTTATTTTAAGAGTTTATGATTTATGCTAATAAGGCATCAGCAAATATTCCTCTAAAGGAACACAGGTTGAAAATGACATTAGGTGGGTTTCACTTAACCTGGGATCAGGCGCTCTTTTTTTCAGAGGAAAGGCCTGATCGCAGGTTAGGTTCCACTTGCATTTGCAGGGTGCTGGAAAAACAGAGGGGTGGGTACTGTGGAGGGATTATGAACAGGTCTGACAGAACCCCTCTGGATAAGAGGTCAAAAAGTACTAATCAACAAGTTTATTTGCTGTTATCATTTTAAAACCTATACAAATTATCACAACCTAACATAACAGCCTAAGCAGTATTATTATTAAAAATGTGGTTGTTGTTCATCATTGATGACGATGGCAAAGTAATGTTAGCTAGAACGTCATCTGGAATATCAAAATTACTTTCAACCAAGATTCCTCCTCTTTAGGACTTTTTTGTTTCCTAAACGGACGAGCCATGCTTGTTACGACTCCTCTGCCTGAGCAGCTATACCGAAGTGAATATTCAAATTTGTCTCGATTTTTCGCCCACAAAACGCTATTGTTTAAAAAAGAAAAGGTTATTCAGGAACAGAGTGTTACATAACCTTATCCACGTTGGTGTTGTTTAAAAAAACAAAAGCTTGATCATTAACAGTGTGTCACTCATATTGTAAATAGTACTTATTATTATTATTATTATTATTATTATTATTAATACATGTAGGCCAATTTCGATATATTAAAATTCTCACTTGGCTCCGAGGCTTCGGGGAATAAAACAAAATCATATCCAGGTTCAAGGATGAATTTTATTCCCCTAAGCCTCGGAGCCTATTATTACTTTTCAGATGACAAAAAATTGCACTGCTTTTTTTTTCCTTCAGTCTGCACTCTGGGTATGAGCCATTTAAATTCAGATCTTTAGTTTGCTCTCACTACTACTATTATTATTCACTCCTTTTTTTCTTTCTTTATTCTGCCCAACAAATAGAACTCATCATTTGGTCGCATGTTGGTCAAATGGGCCATTCTGTTGGACAATGCAAAAAGTCCAGCAATGGCACCAATATCCCAGACATCCTCACTATTCAGGCCATGCTTTTCTAAAGCTGTTATGTGTTCATCTTTTACCGTTTCTGATCTAGACACAAGCATCGCAAACTCAATTATGGCCTTCTCTCGTTCTGTCAGGTCTGCACAGTGCCAGTTGGCTGCCACCTTAAAAACGAATATTGTGAATAAAATGAGTGGAAGAACTGTATGGAAGTCTACAATAAAAAAAAAATACTACCACAGAAAAACTTTTCCTCCCCTCCCTTCTGATTGTTAAAGAAAGAATTGTGTATCAAAGCAACGAATATGGCAGTTTACCTGATCACCCAGCAGGGGATTTTTGGAGTAGATCCTTAGTAGTGCACCATGGGCGACAATACAATACATGCAGTTATTAGCAGAACTTGTTGTAACCACGATCATTTCTTTCTCAGCTTTGGTAAGGTTGCCTTCTCTCAGCATTAGGGCATCATAATACATAAAAAAGGCTCGAAATTCATCTGGTCGATGAGCTAGAACTTTGAAGACATTTGGTAAGAAGCCACCCTAGCAGGAGGAGAGCAAGCATAGTGTTACAGCAGTCAAACAGTTTTCTAGTTCATAATGTGTATATATGAAAATAAATTCATAAGAACTACGGAGAAAGAATGAACGAGAATGTGACATCTCAATGGAATTCAAAGCCATGACCTTTGCACCAGTGCAAAACGTAAAGTAGCTGTTGCATGAAAGCATATGGCTGAGTCTCTGAATTACTAACCTAAGGAAGCTTACATGCAGGGTTTCATATGCATTTTGATCCCAGTGAACTATTTATAATATAAACTTGAAGATGTCTGTATTTTGAAGTTGTGCACACCTGTGATGTCTAATCGAACACTGTGTTTGGTAATTGAACATAATTGAACTCACAAAATTTTTTTTGTCAATCGAACACAATCAAATGCTCGATTATCAAATGGTCGGCAATCAAACCACAATGGAACGTTTGATTACCGAACTCCTGTTTGTTTGTTTGAATACAAACATTGATAAAAACAAAGTTTTGAAAAATGCCTAAAGTATCATCGAATTCCTGTATATTTTGCATGACACAACATATCACATGTGTATGCACCATTGGAAGCCATTCAATAGGATGGTTTTGACATTTGTATTTTTAACCTCAAGGTCGGGGGAAATTAATTTCAGCTGAATGCCGAATCAGACCCATTATTTACAGCTGTACTACCCCTTTGGGGTATTCCAAGGCGTTTGGGGTTGTCACCACTGCTACTGTTACCACTGTTATTCCCTTCAATACACCAAAGGTGAGTTCAATAGAGTCACTTTATTGGATAAATGCATAAATTTTGCTTTATTAAGCATTCAAAATCTACGTTATTTTTTTCGCCATACACGTTGTGTTTTCACTAGACCGATCTACTAGCTGAACATTCTTTCTAGGTGTTTGTTTACAGACCAACATTTACTAGTTAAATGTGACATCTGTTTAAACTGTGACATTTACCCCGGAATTTAAGCCGCTAACTCAGAAGATTCAAATTACAAAAGTGCGCAACTTTAAAAAATGGTGGGAGATGAAGCATTTTTAATGACTTCTCTTCTATTGATTCTCGCTATATTTATGTGAAGGAGAAGGGGTTTCTTAGAGAGGATGCAGTCAATGTCGGCGGGTGCTTGTAGAGGAAGATGTATGTGGCATAAATTGCAGTGGAGCAACTGGTGACAGGCAGTAATGTGGTAATTGGTTCTGCACGCTGGCGCTGTGAAATAGATGAGGTCCTGGCTGAGGAACTGGGGAATCTAATGGGGCCGGAGCAATTGTAAATCAAAAGAAATGGGAAGGATTGTTGAACTCAACTGCCATGTTAAAAGTTCTATTTCGCAAACTGAACCACTGAACCACGAAGCAAGCTCCTGTCAAATAATATTTATAGATTATTTGGCAGGCGTCTGTCACTACGCGCAATGCGATTGGCTGCGGTATTTATCAGGACAAGTTATACCATCTTGTGAGGTAGTATAACTTTGCGTGAATTTCCGGTCATGAAGGTGAGATAATCCCTTGTTTTTTCTTGTGAAAACAGCTTGCATTTTTAACTCGCTCAACACAAGACGAGGTGTTTTCACTGTATTTCCGGACTTTTCCGACTTTATCTAGCCAAAATTATCCTAGTGAAAACACAACCACAAAGTCTTACAATTCAGCATTGTGCGAAAAAAAAAAACCACCAGCTGTGCAGACTAGGTCCTTGAGGACCCTTGAGGTTCCCTTGAGGGTCTCTTGAACATCGCATTATACATCATTTACGCAACTCCAAACGAACGCAAACAAACGCACAAACTCCAAACGCACCGAACGATTACTGAGCTACTGAAGAACTGTAGGCGTTTCTTTATAACGTACCATTATCCACTTTTTCTAAAATTCCGACAAACTATGTTCGTTTAATTTCGGACAGCGACGTGTAGCATTGATAAAACACTGACATGAGACATAATTTTTAAAATTCAGCCAAGCGACACGGGACCCCCTCTGGCAGGGCCTCCACAATGGCAAGATTTGCATTGTTAATCAATTTGGTCTTGTTGCCGCCTCGAACGAAGCTGTTTTTGCTATTTTCGGAGTGGCAATTTATACATAGATTTCTATTCCGCGTTTGAGTAGCCAATCAGAGCGCGTGAAGAACACTATCCACTGGTTTGGTATAAGCTAAGCTTAAGCTTATATTTTTCCTACCTTTTCTTCTACTTCTTTCATTCTTTCCTGCACATCTTGTGGCAATGTGTCCATAATGGGAATAGGAAATCGACTTATTGGCTTTTCTTGGCTGATATACCTTTTTCCTGCTGCAGCAATACGTATTTGAGCCAAAAAATGTCCCTTAAGAGGAAGAATCGACCTCAAACATCTCGCTCTGCCAAGAAGAATAGAAGCCATGACTGAAACTGAGGATTTACACGAAGTAAAATATAATGTAAATAGAAGTCCGCTGAGCTTGTGGTTCAAGGATTCAGCTGTGACGTCACGCTTAGCAGCCTGACTCAGTTGCTACACAATATATCCAGAGCGTTGCAAATTATACTTTCGTGATTTTCCCCGAAAATGGTGAGTGTTTTATTGTCGAAATCATTGCTAAATTAGTATCACAATGGCTAAGAGTGATTTTTACAGGGTCTACTTTCACTGCTGCGCAAGTTGAAGACGAGCAGTAACAAGGAACTGAAGATTCTTTTCCTTGGTTTGGACAATGCCGGCAAAACGACGATTTTGAAATTTCTCGCTTCTGAGGACCCAATGCATACCACACCGACACAGGTATTTGACTGCGTTGTCGTTCTCAAAAAATAGCCAAGGCCAATGTGTTTAAGTTTAACTTGTTCTTTTGCAGGGATTTAATATTAAATCCGTCACATCGGAGGGATTTAAGATGCATGTATGGGACATTGGAGGTAAGAGATTTCTTAATTAAGATGTTTTTTTCTTTGACCGACTTTAGTGCTACTTATATCATTATTAGTTTAACTTCAAGTTTAACTACTCAGAAGTTGTCTTTTGTATTTATTCTAAGGACAGAGAGCCATCCGGCCGTACTGGAAAAATTATTTTGAACAAGTTGAAGTTTTGGTAAGTATTGTAAGCTCTTGGGAATAGCGCGCGCATTCTTAAATAGAGTTAAGCTTTCTTACCCCCAAAAATCTAAAGTTTAAACTGAGTTTGGTAATGAACTGAACTTGGGTGGTAACATCCACTTAATGTTCCGTGATCTATTGGGGAAAATTACTTCAGCGATTGAACATGCGCTCATAGGCTCAAGATATTTTGTTTGTCTTCTTTAAATAGGTGTATGTTATAGATAGCGCGGATCGGAAGAGAATAGAAGAGACTGGCCTTGTAAGTAACTTCAGTTTACATAATTAAACAGATTAATATATACTTCTCATACAAACATTGCTGATATACTGTAATAATACAAAATAGTACAATAGTACAAAATACAAGTTCTAATAGTAACCAATCTGACAGCAGTCAATATGCATCGATCAATAGCCCTTATCGTAGATGAGTACGCCACGCCAACATATCAGCGGTTTCTCGGTTTCTGGACCCTATAGTCTTGTTTTGATGTTTACGCTCATTGTCGTCAGAGGTTCTTGTAAACATCAAAATGAGACTATAGGGTCAAGAAAGCGAGAAACCGCTGATATGTTGGCGTGGCGTACTCATCTACGATAAGGGCCATTCCAGCTGTTTGATACCCCCCCCCCCCCCCACCCCCGGCCACAGAAATTTCTGATCGTCCACAGTCATGCGTCCAATCATAGAAACAACATAATTAAATACTTTATTAACGTGTCATCCGTTCTAGTTTACAAGAAACTAATTGGAGACACCTAACTAAAAGTACTAACTAATAAGAATTAAAATTATTTATAAGAGAATTAAATTATTAACTAATAGCTATCACTTAGCATCTAAAGTTTATATGTTCTGATTTGTAGACTATCCATTAGAACTTTCACCCAGACACCTTATTTTCTGTGATACGCCAATGTTGTGTTTATAAATATTAAACATCCTTTATATGTTTATAATTTTTGTTCCACTTCTGTTGGTAGAAGAGGAACAAAAATCCTTCTGTGGGGGAGGCATGGACATTTTCTGGAATCACACAACCCTCAGAACCTCTTGTAAGCAGCCCCTACTGTAACCGACCATCTTGGCTTTGCAGTTTGGGTGCTCGCTAATGGGAGGTTGAACTATGTTTAGTTTTTGACACACAGACAACTGGCTTGTCAAACATTTTGACACACAGACAACTGGCTTGTCAAACATTTTGACACACAGACAACTGGCTTGTCAAACATTTTGACACACAAACAACTGGCTTGTCAAACATTTTGACACACAGACAACTAGCTTGTCAAACATTTTGACACACACAACTGGCTTGTCAAACATTTTGACACACAAACAACTGGCTTGTCAAACATTTTGACACACAAACAACTGGCTTATCAAACATTTTGACACACAAACAACTGGCTTGTCAAACATTTTGACACACAGACAACTGGCTTGTCAAACATTTTGCATTCACTATGATTTCTCTTGACATTCAAAATAAAAACAATATATTACAACTCTCTAAGGGTGTTGTGAGTTTCATTCCAGTATGAAAGTCATGAGCAATACTGGCACACTAACAGCACTACAGGAAAGTACAGTACTACTGCTGATGAGCTTCCATTTACGATGGTCATGCGTTAGAATTTTTGTCCACAGACTCAAAAGTTAGAATCATATTACCCAATTCAAAATTTGATCTTGGCAGGGAAAGTGTTAATGAAGTAGGTTTAGTTTAATTATTGCAGTCCTTACCACAGCCTTTCTTGCATTTGTTCTGTGATTATCAAAAAAGCTTCTTGCTGTGTAGGTACAAAACGTAACTTGTGTACCCTGCTGGTTCTCCCGGTGCTGCAAGACATCAGGCAACAATTCCTAAGCTAAATGATTTTTTGTGACATTGTTAGATTCTCCTTATTTAATGTTTACATGTGTTGAGATTACCTCCTAACTTGTCTAATTACAAATTAATAGATTTTTAAAGGCTTTCTTTCAGGTACTTTTCCTCGGTTACTTTCATAACTCTGAAGATCGCTGTAGCATGCATTGTAGCTACAACATGCGTTTTCTTTTTCAGGAATTACAAGAGCTTTTAGAGGAGGAAAAATTGAGTGGTGTTCCAGTACTTATTTTTGCAAATAAACAGGATCTTATGAATGCCCAACTTGCAGATGAGGTAAGATAATGGGAAACTATAATATGCAGTGATTTGTTTGAAAATGGTTTATTTGCTTAAAATCACTTAATATTTACAGCATTCAAGGACTTGTCATACAATATGTGGTTGTTCATCATGGTGGTTGAAAATGAGCCATGACATGGTGAGACAAACAATAAAGAAAGCTACACATGTATCATTATTTTAGGAACTACAATCATCGACAAAAATCTTTGGGACACTTCAGTAAAAGCTCCCTCTTAAACATTTTTTCAAGAATTATAAAACATTGGGGCCACAGGGTTAGTAGAAACGATCCCCCCCCCCCACCACCCTTAGGACAATGTTGGTTGGAGAAAACCAGTTTTAAGTGCCGAAATCAACCTTGTGATGGGGGGAGGGGGGATTTAGCAAGAATTTCTCTTGATGGTCAAGAAAAGGTTAGAGCGTCCCAAAAATATTGTCGAGGATTGTCTGATGATGCATTTTTCTTTACGATCATTTAAATGATAAAATAAAGTACTATTTATACCAGTATTGATTGTGTAGTTTTAAAGAAACACTAAATGCAACCCAATGACAAGAGTTTGATAAAGTGGTGTTTTAGAGGTGCCGTCTACCCCTCAGTTAGGGAACATATGGTGCGCGCGCTGTATTCTAAGTACCATTGTTAGTCTCTGTAATGCTTGCTTTGCTCGTTGCGGGCCAAAGAGAAATTGACAACGAAGAATTTTCATTATCGATAATGATCAAAGTCAGACAATGCTGCTTCAAATACTCTAGAAAAAAAATTGAAGCTCAATTCCATAGAATACCCTTGAGATCGTGAGACCTTACGCCTATTGAATGAGTGTTCAACGTTCTTAAGGGCGTCCTGATTTCAGCGAATGGCAGACTATAAAACTGCTCATGTTGCCATGGTACCGGCGGTTAACCGTCCAACGCTTAACCATTTTGGACTGGCCGTTTTCAGAGGTAATCGAGGAATATAATCAGGGTTCTCCCTAAATTTCAGCTCAGCAGGTAAGGGATTTTTGCTAAGCGGTAAAGGGAAAACTGTGTGTCTTAAAAATTTTCCTGGGGCA
This sequence comes from Cladopsammia gracilis, assembly GCA_022457155.1. Classification (NCBI taxonomy): domain Eukaryota; kingdom Metazoa; phylum Cnidaria; class Anthozoa; order Scleractinia; family Dendrophylliidae; genus Cladopsammia; species Cladopsammia gracilis. The sequence goes on along the minus strand of JAJGOT010000012.1, from coordinate 3,316,683 downwards.
AACGGTTACAGGCGGTAATTGTTGTTTCAAGCGGTAAATTTTACCGGTTACCGCCTGATAAGGAGAACCCTGTATAATGCTCTATTTTCTACAGTAATGACAGTTTATAACATATATTTGCCTTTCACCAGGATTTTTGTTAATACTTAGCCTTACAAATGTGGAAAATTCTCTTTTGAAATGGTTAACCGACAATCTAAAAGTAAAAGTAAACTATTAACTAACTTCTTATTATATTATCACGGTTAACCATACACAATTCTTAGCTCCGGTGCAGTTTTAGCACAAATTATTCCCTATAGCCATTATATTCAGTTTCAGTGATTCAATAGCAAGTTCATCTTCAAGTAATTTGGATAATGATCCCTTTTCTGAGTGTCAATTGGCTCTGAATGTAACGGTTAATCGTGGCGGTAATTCGTTGAGTCCAGCTATCTTGTATGTCACGCAAATCCCAGACAATACCTGTTTCACTCAAATAGCCATTTGGTGATATGGGGGTTTTTCCGTGGAGTGTTAAGCGATGCTATTGTTGTTAGAAGGACCAATAACAAGTTCAGGGAAAGAACGCGGGCAAGGTTGAAGTTCTTTTGCTCAGACGCAACGATTTGAGAGTGAAATCGGAAGCACTCGAAACCATTTGCAAAAGAGTAAACAAACCCGTGCTTTTAATTAGTGCAACAGACAATTGAGAATTCGCTACTAAAGTCGCATGAACTATTAGCAATGTCGCCTTTTATTATTCCCAAAAATAACCTTATAACTAAACAGGCCGTAAACATCCTCTTAACATCGAAAGTCTAAACCGTTGGTGTTTTGACTTCTGGTCGAAGTAATCAACTCCAAAGCAGAACCGGAAGTCTCTTGCTGTGACATCCATACAATTCTCACGGCACGCTTATAACATTTCCTTGGCATGTTTTTGCAGTAATTTTCGTCAATTTTACGTGTGCGGCGAACTGCTTATACGACTTTCAACAGCTATTTTGAATATCTTAAGTAACTTTTGTAATATTTCCATTTTTGTTGGCCTTTATCGCCTTTTTTCAACAGTAATGGTGACTCATCTTCGCACAGAATGATTGAATTTCATCCTAACATTGCATAAAATATGCAGTTCACTTTAAAAAGTTAAATTTATTACTTTCATTTAGTCATTTCAATTTCACTCTAAACGAAAACGTGCGGCTATTTAAACAAATTTAACCCCACTCCAACCCCCCACCACCCCATCCCTCCTCACCCCGAGGAATACACCAGTCTAACTTTTTTCATTTTCAAAACAAGACAATGGAAATATTAATAATAACTGATTCTTTTTTTTTATCGTAATTCATACTTATTGACACTTCAGTTAAAAAGACCAGTTTAGACAATCATCGACAAAAGTCTTTGGGACACTTCAGTAAAAGCTCCCTCTTAAACATTTTTTCAAGAATTATAAAACATTGGGGCCACAGGGTTAGTAGAAACGATCCCCCCCCCCCCCCACCACCCTTAGGACAATGATGGTTGGAGAAAACTAGTTTTAAGTGCCGAAATCAACCTTGTGACGGGGGGAGGGGGGATTTAGCAAGAATTTCTCTTGACAGTCAAGAAAAGCTTAGAGCGCCCAAAAATATTGTCGAAGATTGTAGCTTTCAACAATGCTGTGTATTTATTATTGAAAAATTTGCCGATAGTTGGGTTTAGCAACTCAAGCAAGGCATATTGAATGCTTTTTTTTATAATACATAGTAAATCAATAAAGTGTTCTTCCCCAAAGTTGCTGGGTAGAAGTTATGGCCATATGACTATGTCAGATTATCTAGAAAATTAAGATACAATATTGGGTTCTATTTTGATATTATTTGTATTTTAATTCATTGTTGTTGTCACTACTTCTTTTTTTGTGTGCATTTTTTTTGCATGATCAGAATGATTAATTTTTCCTTCTTTTTGAAATTTCATCCCTTATTTCCCATTAATTATTTTCATACTAAAGTAATTTTCCATTCGAGTCATGTTAATTTGTTACATCTGCTCAATTTTAAATGAAAAATTTATTTTAACCTAAACTGTACATATGTTTTCAGATATGTGAGAAATTAAGCCTTCACACAATAACAGATAGAGCATGGCAAATTCAAGCATGTTCTGCAAAAACAGGAGAAGGAATAAAAGTAAGTGGTCTATTAGTTACTGGTAACTTCTTTTTGTATTGAATGTGAATTTATTTACTCGACTGCTAACAAACCACTTGAACACTTGGAGCCTAGGGTCACAACAGGAATCCTCAATGATAAAAATATAAGGATTTATATGGGATTTTATTGTGAGTTTGATAAAAATATCAAAATGATATTTTAAGTGTTCATACCTCATTAAATAACAATAAATAATGATGATATTTATACAGGGTGCATTCTCACAGAACGTGCTTTTCAGAACGACCCTGTTAAAAGAAATTATTAATTTATTGCAAACATTGGCTTTCTTCACAGGAAGGAATGGAATGGTCTATCAAGAATGTTTCAAAAAAATAATAACATAATGTAAGTTAAGAAGTAGTGCTCTCAAATAGTTTGGCAATGCTTACAAGCATTTCATAAATCTGAAAACCTGCTGAATTATTTTAAATACTATATAGTAGCTTACAGCACAGTTGTCTCCCTTTTTGTGAACAACTCCATATTAAACTGATGAGAAGAGAAGAAATCTAGAATAAATCCTTGAATAAGTTTTTTTTTTAATTTTGGCAATATGATTTTCAGAGTTTTCTTGCAATTCAAGTTGTTGTTGCATATAAACTGTGCATAAACCTAACCATCGATATGGCAAAGAGCATGCAGTCCACTTTTAGCTGTATGAGAACATGACCAAGACTGGTACACATTTGTTAGGCAAACTCTTATTAATAACTAATGGTTCCATGCTTGAGATTAAATTTGGTCATGTGTTTTCATGGCTTGTTCATCCTTAAATACAATTGGACTGGCCCCAGTTGTTCAAAAGGTGAATTGTGCTATTCACCCGGATAAATCACTCTACAGTGGATAAGTGTTAACAAAATCCATTGTGTCACATTAGCTGGAAAGGATAGTGATTTATCTGGTGGATAGTGTTATCCACCTTTTGAAGAACAGGGGCCTGTATTGTACAAGTAACTCAAATCAATCTTGGAAGCTTTTGATATTAGTCATTAGCACAGACTCTTGTTGTTGAAAATCAGCTCCCTGATAGTATATTGACAACCTTTAGGACACTGATATGGTGTCCAAAATAACCTTTCTTTAATTGATTATTCTGTTTATACTTTCATGATGACTTCAACTCCAGTCCACAATAGCTGAGTGTGCATGGAGTTTCCTGTAAGCTAGGTTTCTGTTAGTCACTACTTTTATCTACACTTAAAGTGTCTGTTAGAACTAGAGTTGACTGTTTAGAGCTTGAGTATGGATTTGAGAAAACAAATACTGACACTTCAAACAAAAACAAAGCAACAAAATGTCTGATTTAAGCAAAGTGTAAAATAATAATTAGTTAGAGGGACACTGTCACAATGGCACATGTGCCAGTTTCTCAAATCGAAACTTGAAAAGTTAATTTAAGTGTCAATTTCAAAATGGTGTCGACTAGTGGTGGCGGTCCAGTGGAAAACGAAGAAACCCAGGACAGAAAAGGATTTTTGGTTTGCCAAAAAGAAAAGAAAAGAAAAGGAGAAAGAGTGGTCGAAATCCGGAGTGAGCCTGGTCTGCACATGTCAATCTGTGACAGTGTCCCTTTTCGGTGGCTTACAACAATTGTAGACTCTAGTAATTTCCAGTGCTTATACTTTGATGGATTGATGCTACACTAATGATATAATAATAATAATAAAAGAACATGTTTATCCAGGATGACTGCATCAGTTTAGAAAAAAAACTGCTATAAATGCAGGTCCTGCTAATTAAAATCTAACTAAACTAAACGAAAGACTGACAAAATTACTACACAAATCAAACAAATGCTCAGTGTGATTCATTGTTGAACAAGATATGGTAATCATCAAGAAGTAACAGGTTACCATAGTAACAGTAAAACTTGTAAAAGACACCCTTCATTTTAGCTTTAAGTGCTTATGACTGAAAAAGGAGCTCGGCAGCAACCCCCATTTGTTGTTATGGAATTGTAATTTACATACGATGTTTTGCAAAGTTTAAAAGAATTGGAGGAAGGGGTTCAAAGCCATCAACGTTTTCAAGTGATGGAAAATGCTGGCAACTATTGTGAGCCACCTTAAGTGTAAAGTAAAAGTTAACAGTCGTTGCTTCCTGACCACTTAAACCTTTCACTTCCAAGAGAGCCTAAATTTCAGTTCAAAATACATGAAAGTTTTGATGCTTTGATCAGACTCCCATAATAGACTACTGCTCAGAAGCTTTCATTTGAATGTTCATACTTAAGGATATCATCCTCGGACTAAAAAGTTAGAACCATTTTGTATACCTTACAAATCAGTACCATTGAAAAGAATTGTTCTGTAGCTTTACTTTGAATGATCACACTAGGATTCCGTCCACAGAATCAATTATTTTACCACATCAATATAAGTAAGCTTTGAGGTTGTTATAAATATTGTTGCTTGGTGCACATAGATTACTGACATTACAGTAGTTGTACAAAGATCATTTACATGTGTCAATAATTCTATTGGATGTATAATCAGGGTAATGATTTTTAAGCCACTGGCTGTAGAATAAAACTTGTTTTATATGTACCTGAATTATTTATTGATTTTTATAGTTTTGTGTTACATCATTTTGTCTATAAAGCTTGTTCATGTGTTGTAATGTTTATGGATTATTTTTTGACATTACGTACTGTGCATAACTCCTAGTGGCTGCCCGAATTCATTTATCATATTTGTGTTTGAACTCTAGGATGAAAAGAGTTGAGATACAAAATGCCACCCAAATTAAATTATTACAAATACTGATACTGCAATTTGTTATTGTATAGCAGCTGCTTCTTTTATTGTGTTATTTCTTGTAGACTAAGAAATAAAAATTGACACTTTTTAACTTGTCTGTGTTTGTTTAACTTCTTTGTGCAAGTGACTTTCTAAGGCTTATCACAGGTATCCATATATGGAGCCCACATATTGAAGAAGATAATGCATGGGTAAATCTTGCATCGTCATCATCAACATTTTCTTATTCCATATACTCACTATAATCGTTATCAGCATTTTCTAATTCCATATACTCACTATAATCGTTATTACCAAAATAATTTTAATCACCAATATTATCTATAATCTTGCATCATCATCATGATCTTCTTCATAACTAACATAACCTTGTGTCTTGTCATCATCATTGTTCTAATTAATTAATCCTATTCAGCCTGGGCTTTTTTTGAGTTCCTGAGCCTGGGGGCAGGGGGGGGGGGGGGGGCACATTGTGCCCCCTTCATAACTTCAAGAACATTAAGGCTATGACAATGAAACCTAGTGGGTATATAATACGTCCAAAACTGTCTCCATAGTGGTCCGCACAATGGAATGATAACGTCATATGGCGTAGTTGTTAGGTAATTAGTTATACGGCCATCATCTTGGATCCGCCATCTTGGATTTCTGAAATGTTTTAAAATTGACTCAAAATTAATCAAAACCAATAAATAAACGCTAAATGACGTAAAAATATAAAAGTTATACCAATTAACATTCTTTTTCTTCATTCAAAGGTACAAATATGCAAATTCCGAAAACATGGCTGTCAAAATCTTGTTGACGAGCGCGGCGGCCATTTTTGTAGAATTTCTATGTGACCTGACGACCCGGTTAATAATAAAATATGCGTGCATAAATTTGCATGCACTAATGTGACACCAATAATAAAAAATAAAAACAAGAAAAACGGAGGGCAAATCTTACCTCATGCCTCTTCGCGCATGAGTAAAAATGGCGCCCAAAAATACAATGAGTGCCATAAGTAGGCGTAACCGCCCCGCCTACTTACCATGTCTATAGAAATGGGCGTCACTCCATAGACCACGCGTTTATTTAGAATGATCATAGAATAAAGTTACAAATGGACTTACGTGATGTTGTGTTTCAATCCAAATGTGCTGTTGAATAACTGAAATCAGCTTATGTCGGGATTTATAGCAGCCACAACGGTCCGATCAAATCCGTTGATACGATTTCGAAACGATCGTGTCTGTTATTTTTAAATGGTCTCGCATTTCGCCGTCTGTTATTAAATTCTAACTTGTCAGCCGTCATGCGGCATGGTCTCGTATTTCGGCGTCTGGAAAATTTAATTAATAACAAACGCTTAGGTGATATGCCGCATGACGGCGAAATGCGAGACGCTGACAAGTTAAAATCAGACGGCGAAATGCGAGACCATTTAATAACAGACACGATGTAATGTAATGTAATGTAATGTAATGTAATGTAATGTAATGTAATGTAATGTAATGTAATGTAATGTAATGTAATGTAAATCTTTATTTAAACACGGAGAATCATCAGTTAAGTTAATAATTAAAAATTAAAACTTGTACAATTGCTTGCCGTGTGGGAATCCGATATCTCAGATACTTTCTTAATACCCCGTTTAAACTGCCCAATAGAACAAACGCTTTTTAAATCTTGGGGCAAGTTGTTCCACAAACAGGCCCCGCTGTAGCAAAAACTTCGTTTTAGGTAATTAGTATTTGGCTTGGGCAGCAAAAGCTTTCCTTCAAGATTTCTTAGGTTATAATCATTAACATGACGTCGAGTGAAGAGACATTGAAGATAGTCTGGGGCAAGTTCATTCAATGTTTTATACATAATTAAAGCTTTCTGCTTTTTACGACGAAGAGACATTCTCCCACTTAAGCATCGCAAGAAGGAGGTTGGAGCTCGTATCAAAAGGTGATTGAGTAATTACTCTGGCAGCGCGATTTTGTAATTGTTGTAATTTATCACTCAAATAGCCACTCATACTATCCCAAACCGGGCTGCAGTAATCAAAATGTGGTTATATTAAAGCATTGTAAATTTGAACTGCAACATCCGTCGGAATAAAAGGTCGTACACGTTTCAATGCACCAATGGCTGAAGAGACTTTCTTGCTTATCTCGTCAACGTGTTTAGACCAAGAGAGTTGTGCATCAATGGTAAGACCCAGAGATTTAGTATGGTCAACTCTCTTGATCATCCTGTCATCGATACTTATATTAATCTCCTCACATTGGGCATTCAATCTCTGCCTAGATCCGATTATCATTAGCTCAGTTTTGGCCACATTTAAACTTAATTTGTTGGCTCTCAGCCAACAGGTAAGATTGTTAAGTTCAGAAGTCACTGCTAGTTTCAGATCGGCTAGCGTTTTTGCAGATAAAGTTATACTGGTATCATCGGCAAACATTCTCGGCGCAGCAACCCGCAGGCAGTTAGGGAGATCGTTAATGTACATCAAGAAAAGCAAGGGACCCAGGATGCTACCCTGCGGTACGCCACATCGTTTCGAATCGTATCAACGGATTTGATCGGACCGTTGTGGCTGCTATAAATCCCGGTATAATCTGATTTCAGTTATTCAACAGCACAGTTTGGATTGAAACACAACATCACGTAAGTCCATATGTAACTTTATTCTATGATCATTCTAAATAAACGCGTGGGTTCCCTATGGTCACTCCAAAAATACGAATACAGCGCTTGAATGGACCCAGATGTAAACAAAAGAAAGTGAGGTTAAAAAGATAGTTTTTTAAGAAGCTATCTTTTTGGAATGGTTTAATAGGGGCTTTAGATCAACGGGTAGAGCACTTGCCTTGCAAAAAGAGAGATAGTGGTTTGAGCCCGCTTCACTCCACTGTTTTTATCCTTGCTATATTTTTAAATAGTATACTGTAAAAATGGCAAACTGATCCTTACGGCAAGGAGAAGAGATTAAGACAGAAGTGAAATAAAAAAAAAAACAGTTGAATATATTTAACCGCTTCTTATTCGTATTTACCGCAACATTCTTATAACTGCTGCATCGCTAGACTCAATGTCGACTTTCAGTTTACCAGCCATCACCCACATCACAATCTTTATCCCTGTAGTCGTGCTATATCATAATTATCATAATCACCTTAATTTTGTGTCATCATCATATAAATCATCATCTTTGTTTATACTAACCATACATATCACGTTTCTTTTCAGTTATAATCATTGTTGTAATTGTCAAAATCATGTAAATCACCAGTGACTGTTATCTCTTTAATCTTTCATCATCATCATCATCATCATCATCGTAATAAGTACTATATTTGCTGTAATGTTGCGCCATTGTGGGCGGCACGGTGGTCTAGCGGTTAGCGCGTCGGACTTTCAACCTGAAGGTCGGTGGTTCGAGCCTGGTCTCTGCCGTCGTGTTGTTTCCTTAGACAAGAAACTTTACTCCACACTGTCTCTCTCCACCCAGGTGTATAAATGGGTACCGGCGACAAAATGCTGGGAGTAACCCTGCGATGGACCAGCATCCCATCCAGGGGGGAGTAGCAATATTCCTAGTTGCGTCATGCTACAGAAACCGGGTTAAGCTCCGGGTTAAGCTCCGGGTTAAGCTCCGGCCGTGTGGGCCATCTGGCCCGTGTGCGACTTTACCTTTAATGTTGCGCCATTGCCGGCGCCATCGCCAAAACTCCATGCCTTGAGATCCAAACAAGCTAAATAAATTAGTTCCATATTTATTTTTGAGAAAAAAGCAAAAAAAATCAAAAGTATTGGCATATTGCGTTTTTCAAAGCTTGATTTATTTCTCGTTTCAGTTCAAATAGAGAACAAAGGGAATCATTCATGCTTTGCGTGAGTTTGTTAAGTTTTAAGGGAAAAGGATTACTAATGCTTACATTTCAAATTGAAACCTTTTTCTCGACAATTAAATACGGATTTAGAGAAGAATTTAGACTTGTGAATACACGAAGCGTTGAACGAGTTTTTAGGGAGCTTTAGCAACCACGACGGCAACGGCAACGAGAGAGAGCGACACAAAACAAAAGGGTCAATGAGCGAAAACAATGCCTCTGCACGTGCGTTTTTCATTTGATGCATTTCTTTACCGTTTCCTGCAAAACAACGTCAAATGACCAAATAATAGCTTTTTAGAGGACATGAACACACGACGGTTAATTTTCCTTGCTCTATTTGAACTTGAAACCGTCCCTACCAATTCAGCTCTTGAACAATTCCGGTAACATCAGGCAAATTAAACAATTTGGAACAATTTCAAAATAGTTTAAATAAGCGCAAATTCGTATTTTCAATGACGTTTTTTTTTTTGGCGTGGCCGTCGTGTTTGCTAAAGCTCACTATTATTAGTTATAGCAGACGGGGACAAATATGCAAATTTTCACTCCATCTTTCCTTTCATTTATCGTAATTCCGCCGACCAGTTCATAAGGTTTGTGCATATATTTTGGCCGTTTTAAGTGCGATCGGTAATAGTAATAGTAGTGGTAGTGGTAGAAGTAGTTGTAGTAGTGAACTTTATTAACGTGTCATAATTTCCTGGCCAAAAGAACTAGTTGGTAACGAAAATAAAAGTTAAAAGGTAATGGCCACTTCCCTTACTCATGGAGACAGCATTGGAGGGAGAGGTGGGATGGGAAATGGGATGCATCGGTGGGAGCGGAGGATGGGGAGTTGGACGCATTGGAGGGACGGGAGGATGGGGAGTTGGATGCATCGGTGGGAGCGGAGGATGGGGAGTTGGACGCATTGGAGGGACGGGAGGATGGGGAGTTGGATGCATCGGTGGGAGGGGAGGATGGGGAGTTGGACGCATTGGAGGGACGGGAGGACGGGGAGTTGAATGCATCGGTGGGAGGGGCGGATGGGGAGTTGGACGCATTGGAGGGACGGGAGGATGGGGAGTTGAATGCATCGGTGGGAGGGGAGGATGGGGAGTTGGACGCATTGGAGGGAGGGGAGGATGGGGAGTTGGATGCATCGGTGGGAGGGGCGGATGGGGAGTTGGACGCATTGGAGGGACGGGAGGATGGGGAGTTGAATGCATCGGTGGGAGGGGAGGATGGGGAGTTGGACGCATTGGAGGGAGGGGAGGATGGGGAGTTGGATGCATCGGTGGGAGGGGCGGATGGGGAGTTGGACGCATTGGAGGGACGGGAGGATGGGGAGTTGAATGCATCGGTGGGAGGGGAGGATGGGGAGTTGGACGCATTGGAGGGAGGGGAGGATGGGGAGTTGAATGCATCGGTGGGAGGGGAGGATGGGGAGTTGGACGCATTGGAGGGAGGGGAGGATGGGGAGTTGAATGCATCGGTGGGAGGGGCGGATGGGGAGTTGGACGCATTGGAGGGACGGGAGGATGGGGAGTTGAATGCATCGGTGGGAGGGGAGGATGGGGAGTTGGACGCATTGGAGGGAGGGGAGGATGGGGAGTTGGATGCATTGGAGGGACGGGAAGATGGGGAGTTGAATGCATCGGAGGGAGGGGAGGATGGGGAGTTGGATGCATCAGAGGGAGTCGATGGAGTGAAACACCTAGGAGAGGGGAGAGTCTGAAGGGGTGCAGACTTTTTTTTAATAAGAGTGTTACGTATTCACGAGTTGGCTCATAGGAGACTTTGATTTGATATTGTCTTGAGTTGATTGTATCATTTTGATTTGATATTGTCTTGAGTTGATTGTATCATTTTGATTTGATATTGTCTTGAGTTGATTGTATCATTTTGATTTGATATTGTCTTGAGTTGATTGTATCATTTTTATTTGATATTGTCTTGAGTTGATTGTATCATTTTGATTTGATATTGTCTTGAGTTGATTGTATCATTTTGATTTGATATTGTCTTGAGTTGATTGTATCATTTTTATTTGATATTGTCTTGAGTTGATTGTATCATTTTTATTTGATATTGTCTTGAGTTGATTGCATCATTTTTATTTGATATTGTCTTGAGTTGATTGTATCATTTTTATTTGTTATTGCATAAAATTATTTACAATGCACTATTTCAAAAAACAAACCAAAACTTTCATATCTTTACAAAGCAGCGAAACCAGTCCCAATACATGTGTTTTCACAATAAGTAGACTGAAAAATTCCGAATAAGGTTTGTTGAAAATTGCGATCACATAAATGACTCGGAAATCGTCTAAAATTTTTTACAGTATAAATTTTGCTATTGTTACATTTTTATTCATACATATTCCGAATAACAGCCTGAACAAAGTCCGTGGTACTTGTACTGCCACCCACGTCCATGGTTAAGAACTGCAAATACAAAAGGTTTAAAAATGAAGATTGATGGAAATTCATACAAATTTACTCACTTGAGAATGTCACATCACAGTTGTAACTTATCTACTTTTAAAGAACTTGGATAAGTTTAATATTTTACGCTACACACCTTTCCTTCAGAGATTGTCTTTTCCAGAGAATCCTTGATCATTGTAGCATAGAATCCCAGACTGCAAAACAACAAAAACTGAGTTGGTTTGTAAAAAATAACTGAATCTGTTAGAGTTCACCAATGCCTATTTTTTCAGCAGCATTTACTCAATTGACTTAGAACTGTATTGTGTTAAAATTGTTAAACACTGAGAAAAATGAAAAATGTTTACTGAACCTTTCTTACCACTTTTAGCATGATACGTTAGAAAATATAAGTTATAAAATCTGTGTGGCCAAACTGTATGTATATTTGCATGCATGAATCAATAGAATTAGATGCAGCGCTGTCATTAGTTATTGAGTCATCTTTGAGCATAGTCTGTGTAACCACAGAAAATAAACCATGCACTCTACCAAATATCATTTATTGAAGCATGTTTCTGTCGCCCCAGAACGCAGAATGGTTCTAATCAGTGAATTCTTCAAATTCAAAGCAAATAAATGTGTGCAAACATGCTAACAGTCTGTAACCATTACAACAACTTCAACAAAAATCACAAGTTTTACAGACTAGAAAACTTTACTAAATAAATTACTTCATGTGCTCCAACATGTCAACACCAGCTAAAATCATCGCAGTGGGATTAGCAACATTTCGTCCTGCCATCTCAGCATATGTGTGACGAGCTCCCTACAAATTAAGAAATAACATCATTACGATGCATATTTTTGCATTTTTACAACATACTGTTAACGTCACAAAATATCCACTTTTGCCAGTTGATGATTTTGACCTCAGTGACAGGCTAATGTTTCTAGACTTCATGCTATATAGGAGGTACTTACTGGCTCAAAGATAGCAAAGTTGCTTCCAAGACTCTTTCCAGGCACCACACCGGCACCACCAACTAATGCTGCTCCAACATTGTCCACAATACTGCCATACAAGTTAGGTAAGACCATCACATCAAACTGGTGTGGTTTGGCAACCAGCTGATAAATTAAACAAAGCAAACAGAAAAGGGGGTTTGTGCTTGTGCATGTTTACGTACTATATTGCAAGTGTAACACATAGTATGCACGGAACTACATTGTGTCTACATACTATATTGCAAGTACAACAAATAGCATTCACAAAGCATACATACTTTATTGCGAGTAAACAGTTATTTGAGCCTGATAGAAGCTCAAGGACTGAGTGATCAATGCCTTAACAGCTGTTTGAGCCTGATAGAAGCTCAAGGACTGAGTGATCAATGCCCTAACACCTGTTTGAGCCTGATAGAAGCTCAAGGACTGAGTGATCAATGCCTTAACAGCTGTTTGAGCCTGATAGAAACTCAAGGAGTGAGTGATCAATGCCTTAACAGCTGTTTGAGCCTGATAGAAGCTCAAGGACTGAGTAATCAATGCCTTAACAGCTGTTTGAGCCTGATAGAAACTCAAGGACTGAGTGATCAATGCCTTAACAGCTGTTTGAGCCTGATAGAAGCTCACGGATTGAGTGATCAATGCCTTAACACCTGTTTGAGCCTGATAGAAGATCAAGGACTGAGTGATCAATGCCTTAACACCTGTTTGAGCCTGATAGAAGCTCAAGGACTGAGTGATCAATGCCTTAACAGCTGTTTGAGCCTGATAGAAGCTCAAGGACTGAGTGATCAATGCCCTAACACCTGTTTGAGCCTGATAGAAGCTCAAGGACTGAGTGATCAATGCCTTAACAGCTGTTTGAGCCTGATAGAAGCTCAAGGACTGAGTGATCAATGCCCTAACACCTGTTTGAGCCTGATAGAAGCTCAAGGACTGAGTGATCAATGCCTTAACAGCTGTTTGAGCCTGATAGAAACTCAAGGAGTGAGTGATCAATGCCTTAACAGCTGTTTGAGCCTGATAGAAGCTCAAGGACTGAGTAATCAATGCCTTAACAGCTGTTTGAGCCTGATAGAAACTCAAGGACTGAGTGATCAATGCCTTAACACCTGTTTGAGCCTGATAGAAGCTCACGGATTGAGTGATCAATGCCTTAACACCTGTTTGAGCCTGATAGAAGCTCACGGATTGAGTGATCAATGCCTTAACACCTGTTTGAGCCTGATAGAAACTCAAGGAGTGAGTGATCAATGCCTTAACAGCTGTTTGAGCCTGATAGAAGCTCAAGGACTGAGTGATCAATGCCTTAACAGCTGTTTGAGCCTGATAGAAGCTCAAGGACTGAGTGATCAATGCCTTAACAGCTGTTTGAGCTTGATAGAAGCTCACGGATTGAGTGATCAATGCCTTAACACCTGTTTGAGCCTGATAGAAGCTCAAGGACTGAGTGATCAATGCCTTAACAGCTGTTTGAGCCTGATAGAAGCTCAAGGACTGAGTGATTTAGCCTTAACAGTTAAGCCTCCTTATTTATATAGTACCAGAAACCCATAAGTGGGTTGAAACGTGCAACTGTCTCTTGTATGCTTCAAAACAAGCTTCTGAATATTCAATTTGCTAAGAAGTTGTTACAGCCATATTTGGAAATCAAGACAAAAAAAATTAACCAATCAATTTGCTAGAACAACTTGCTTCCAATTTCAAGGGACTGAGGGGTTTCCAAATATGGTACTAAGCAAACTGTGAATGTGCGTTACACTTTTCAACCCACTTATGCGTTTTTGATAGTACCAGTTGGGATAAGTTTCTAAGAATATCAAGTCTGTATAGACCAGCAAGACCATACCTGCATACAGGTGTTGTCTACTATCATTCCTTCAAACTTAATCTTTGGGTACAATTTTGAAACTTGTTCACAAGTTTTCAAAAACAACCCGTCACCTTGTTTCCTGTGAAAAAAGAAAGACAACATAAACAGCAACATGTAAAATCATTTAAGCTCTGATGTCAATAAACAATCAACATGCAAATGAATTTGGTCTAACTTCTTTTTTCCAGTATCAACATAAAGTCATCACTGGTGCTCACTAATTATTTCAATCTTTAATAATTTATGTCATTAGTTGGGAGTAAATGTTTGAAGGGGCAATGTCACCTATTTTTAGCATCTATTTTCATTAAAAAGCCAAGATAATTACTATAATAATATTCACATCAATGATTTTAAAATTCACTTGACATCCTCTTCTTGGTGTTCTAGGAATATTCTGTGGATGAAAAAGGAACTCAGTTTTCATTTTTCCCTTAATACATCAAGAAAACTTATCTTTGGTGATCATTTCCTTTATTCTCAAAACCTGTTTGTTTAGACAAGTGGTGATATTGCAAGGAGAAATTAGGTGCTGATCACCACTAGGGCTGCTGAATGGGTAATTCTAAATAATAAACATTTTACATATATTTTGAATAAACCCAAACAAAACATACATAATGTTTGCTTTATGAACAGCGGTGACTTTCTGTCGCTTGTGCTTTGTTGCATAATCAAAGGCAAACTTGGCAATCCTCTCAGACTTCTTTCTTGTTATAACCTTGATCATTTCCACAACTCCTGGTACACTCTGTGAGAAAAAACACAATGGGCAACACTCTTTCTTTATAAAAGTATTACTTCCTACAACCAGCAATTCTTCGTTTAAGCCACAAGGATCTATAAATCATCTTCTGTTGATGACAGGGCTCAAAGTTTATTTTTGGCTTTGGAGGTACTGTGCTACCAGGTCTCAATTTTTAGGCACACATTTCAAAATCTTAGGAGCACACCTTAAAATACTGGGAGCACCAGAAGAAAAAGCAGAAAGTTCCAGAAGTTTTATAATTAGCCAAATCAATCCTAGATCAGGATAAAACTTCTTCAAAAGTTTAATTCAGTAGTTTTAAAGTGACTAGCGCATATGTGAATGGGTTGCGAATGGGATAAAGTGACATCAAAGGCTCAACCATACCTCACGGGTTGAAATTATAATAACGATCAGCATAGAAAATTGCATGAAGAACAAGTCCAATGTTTTTGTTGCTTTTAGTGTATTTTCAATACTTATTGTTATTATAATTTCAACCCATGAGGTATGTTTGAGCCTTTGACGTCACTTTATCCCATTCGCAACCAAGACTTGGAACAAGGTTGATTAATGGCGGCCGTAAATTCTCTGACATAAATGTTAAAATAAAACGACTTCTGATGTTCGTAATGGATTGAAATTTGGCAAGATGAGTAAGAAAGTCTACATGTACACGAAGATGCAAAAAAATGAAAATCAAAAATTTGATCACAGTGGCTCTTAACGGAAAATTCCCTTGGCTAGAGTTACAAATACTAATTAATACTTTTAACGTCAATCACTAAAACCCTCAGTTTAATACTGTTACAATCCAGTAATACTGTATGTTTAATGGTGGGTTAAAACTTAATTAAGTAATGTCGTGTACAATTATGGCAGTACCAAATAATAAAGAAATTAAAATTATAAATCATACTCCATGACTGCACCAAAATACTGTGCAAGGCTGTGCTCTTAGAAGAATCATAGAGAGCCCAAAGGCTCCCAGCCAGCCATGAACTCTGGGGTACCCCGCTCTTATTGGTACACTGTAGTTATGTTTTCGCTTTTTTATTTAAGACATCTGTTTAAAATTTCAAGACCCCCTCCATAACAAAAAAATTTCCCCAGGACCCCCCTTTTTGCAGTGGCTAAAATTTCAGGTCCCCCCATTTTCTCACCCATCCCCCCCCCTCCCGTAAATAATGAACGGTCCCTAATATGAAGAGATATATAGAAAAGTTGTTGCATATTTTCAATGATTTTTCCACATGCAATGTGTGTTACCTTTCATCTTTTTAAATTTATTTTGATTTATCAATAGATCTCAATATTACAGGAGAGGTCTTTTCTTTTCAAATCTACGGTTATCTTAATTTAGGTCCTCATTCATATTCCCCAGTTGCCCCAGGTTATTCCACCCCTGGTATATTATTGAATTTGCAAATAAGCTGCACCCTTTTACTTGTATTTATTCCTACAAACTGAGGGTGTGGCTTACATAGTAGAAGGATCCGTACATTTCCATAACGTAACACTGATGGTATTATTCTCAGTTTACCAGGTGCTATTCTGAAAGGGTTTCACATGGGGTAGGGCAGGAGGACTGGAGGGCAGGAGGGCAGGAGGGCTGGATGCCAGGAGAAAGGTGGACCAGAATTCTATGGGAGGCAGAAAAGTTAAGGGTGGGAAGTGGGAGAAAAATCCCTTGTCCCCACCTTTCCAAATTGTAAATTACAAACCTCATGTTCAAGACTTGTGTACTCTCCTTCTGTTTGTTCTCTGATGATTATCATGTCTATTTCTTTATGCCTAAAACAAAAATAATGCTGCATATTCATTCATTCTTGTTTGCAAGCAGGTTTTCCTATTTGGGTTTTGAGGAAGTCTTATTTAAGCTTGATAAAGTTGTAAATTACAGCAGGAAAGTGAAGCCTCTAATGTCTGATGATATTGAGGCAAGCATGTCCAAAACAAGGAAGCTTGCTTGCATGCTAATCAGGAATGTGAAGCTTCTCATGGCTAATCACAAGACAGTCATGTCTCAAACAAGGAGGCTTGCTTCCATGCTAATCAGGAAAGTGAAGCCTCTCATGGCTAATCACAAGACAGTCATGTCCCAAACAAGGAGGCTTGCTTCCATGCTAATCAGGAAAGTGAAGCCTCTCATGGCTAATCACAAGACAGTCATGTCTCAAACAAGGAGGTTAATTGCTTGCATGCTAATCAGGAAAGTGAAGCTTCTTATGGCTAATCACAAGACAGTCACGTCTCAAACAAGGAGGTTAATTGCTTGCATGCTAATCAGGAAAGTGAAGCTTCTTATGGCTAATCACAAGACAGTCATGTCTCAAACAAGGAGGCTTACTTGCATGCTAACCAGGAATGCGAAGCTTCTTATGGCTGATCACAAGACAGTCATGACCCAAACAAGGAGGTTTGCTTGCATGCTAATCGGGAAAGTGAAGCTTCTTATGGCTGATCACAAGACAGTCATGACCCAAACAAGGAGGTTTGCTTGCATGCTAATCAGGAAAGTGAAGCTTCTTATGGCTGATCACAAGACAGTCATGACCCAAACAAGGAGGTTTGCTTGCATGCTAATCAGGAAAGTGAAGCTTCTTATGGCTGATCACAAGACAGTCATGTCTCAAACAAGGAGGTTTGCTTGCATGCTAATCAGGAAAGTGAAGCCTCTCATGGCTGATCACAAGACAGTCATGTCTCAAACAAGGAGGTTTGCTTGCATGCTAATCAGGAAAGTGAAGCCTCTCATGGCTGATCACAAGACAGTCATGTCTCAAACAAGGAGGTTTGCTTGCATGCTAATCAGGAAAGTGAAGCTTCTTATGGCTGATCACAAGACAGTCATGTCTCAAACAAGGAGGTTTGCTTGCATGCTAATCAGGAAAGTGAAGCCTCTCATGGCTGATAACAGACAGTCATGTCCCAAACAAGGAGGCTTGCTTGCATGCTGATCAGGAAAGTGAAGCTTCTTATGGCTGATCACAAGACAGTCATGTCTCAAACAAGGAGGTTTGCTTCCATGCTAATAGACAGTCATGACTCAAACAAGGAGGTTTGCTTGCTTGAATTAGGAATAAAAGTGAAGCCTCTCATGGCTAATCACAAGACAGTCATGTCTCAAACAAGGAGGCTTGCTTCCATGCTAATCAGGAAAGTGAAGCCTCTCATGGCTGATAACAGACAGTCATGTCCCAAACAAGGAGGCTTGCTTGCATGCTGATCAGGAAAGTGAAGCTTCTTATGGCTGATCACAAGACAGTCATGTCTCAAACAAGGAGGTTTGCTTCCATGCTAATAGACAGTCATGACCCAAACAAGGAGGTTTGCTTGCATGCTAATCAGGAAAGTGAAGCTTCTTATGGCTGATCACAAGACAGTCATGACCCAAACAAGGAGGTTTGCTTGCATGCTAATCAGGAAGGTGAAGCTTCTTATGGCTGATCACAAGACAGTCATGTCTCAAACAAGGAGGTTTGCTTGCATGCTAATCGGGAAAGTGAAGCTTCTTATGGCTGATCACAAGACAGTCATGACCCAAACAAGGAGGTTTGCTTGCATGCTAATCAGGAAAGTGAAGCTTCTTATGGCTGATCACAAGACAGTCATGACCCAAACAAGGAGGTTTGCTTGCATGCTAATCAGGAAAGTGAAGCTTCTTATGGCTGATCACAAGACAGTCATGTCTCAAACAAGGAGGTTTGCTTGCATGCTAATCAGGAAAGTGAAGCCTCTCATGGCTGATAACAGACAGTCATGTCCCAAACAAGGAGGCTTGCTTGCATGCTGATCAGGAAAGTGAAGCTTCTTATGGCTGATCACAAGACAGTCATGTCTCAAACAAGGAGGTTTGCTTCCATGCTAATAGACAGTCATGACTCAAACAAGGAGGTTTGCTTGCTTGAATTAGGAATAAAAGTGAAGCCTCTCATGGCTAATCACAAGACAGTCATGTCTCAAACAAGGAGGCTTGCTTCCATGCTAATCAGGAAAGTGAAGCCTCTCATGGCTGATAACAGACAGTCATGTCCCAAACAAGGAGGCTTGCTTGCATGCTGATCAGGAAAGTGAAGCTTCTTATGGCTGATCACAAGACAGTCATGTCTCAAACAAGGAGGTTTGCTTCCATGCTAATAGACAGTCATGACCCAAACAAGGAGGTTTGCTTGCATGCTAATCAGGAAAGTGAAGCTTCTTATGGCTGATCACAAGACAGTCATGACCCAAACAAGGAGGTTTGCTTGCATGCTAATCAGGAAGGTGAAGCTTCTTATGGCTGATCACAAGACAGTCATGTCTCAAACAAGGAGGTTTGCTTGCATGCTAATCGGGAAAGTGAAGCTTCTTATGGGTGATCACAAGACAGTCATGACCCAAACAAGGAGGTTTGCTTGCATGCTAATCAGGAAAGTGAAGCTTCTTATGGCTGATCACAAGACAGTCATGACCCAAACAAGGAGGTTTGCTTGCATGCTAATCAGGAAAGTGAAGCTTCTTATGGCTGATCACAAGACAGTCATGTCTCAAACAAGGAGGTTTGCTTGCATGCTAATCAGGAAAGTGAAGCCTCTCATGGCTGATCACAAGACAGTCACGTCTCAAACAAGGAGGTTTGCTTGCATGCTAATCAGGAAAGTGAAGCCTCTCATGGCTGATAACAGACAGTCATGTCCCAAACAAGGAGGCTTGCTTGCATGCTGATCAGGAAAGTGAAGCTTCTTATGGCTGATCACAAGACAGTCATGTCTCAAACAAGGAGGTTTGCTTCCATGCTAATAGACAGTCATGACTCAAACAAGGAGGTTTGCTTGCTTGAATTAGGAATAAAAGTGAAGCCTCTCATGGCTGATAACAGACAGTCATGACTCAAACAAGGAGGTTTGCTTGCTTGAATTAGGAATAAAAGTGAAGCCTCTCATGGCTGATAACAGACAGTCATGACTCAAACAAGGAGGCTTGCTTGCATGCTAACCAGGAATGTGAAGCTTCTCATGGCTGATCACAAGACAGCCATGACCCAAACAAGGAGGCTTGCTTGCATGCTAATCAGGAAAGTGAAGCTTCTTATGGCTGATCACAAGACAGTCATGTCTCAAACAAGGAGGTTTGCTTCCATGCTAATAGACAGTCATGACTCAAACAAGGAGGTTTGCTTGCTTGAATTAGGAAAGTGAAGCCTCTCATGGCTGATAACAGACAGTCATGACTCAAACAAGGAGGTTTGCTTGCATGCTAATCAGGAATGTGAAGCTTCTCATGGCTGATCACAAGACAGCCATGACCCAAACAAGGAGGCTTGCTTGCATGCTAATCAGGAATGTGAAGCTTCTCGTGGCTGATCACAAGACAGCCATGACCCAAACAAGGAGGTTTGCTTGCATGCTAATCATTTTTATCAGATGCAGATGGTATGTCACAAGTATGGAATGATTAAATGGCACATGAGCCACAGGCAGACCATATAAACAATATTAATTCAATATATATATAAGCTTATATATGGCAAACTTTATTAAGTATGTTAAGATTTGTATAATTAAAGTTGAGTAAATAAATAAATAAATAAATAAATTATAGTAAATTTTTGTAAAGGTGTTAATTTGTTATGGAATAGAAGAAACATTGAACCTCTCCTGATAGAAACCTCCACAATACAAACACCTCTCTATTACGGACACTTCACTTCGTCCCACAGATAGGAAAAGTGATACAATTCCTACCTCTATATGGACACCTCTATATTATGGACACCTCTATAATATGGACAATATTCATGGAACAAATTGAAAATCATGTCATTAATGCCACTTATACAAAGTATTACATGGCTGCTAAGTAATATTAAATTTCTATTCTTGTGTTCAACTTGATATCTTACTAATTTTCTGTGCAAGGTATTGAGCTGAACACTCAACACTGAACCCTCACTATTAATTACTTTAAATATAGATTATAAAAAAAATTGTAGAGACAATGTGAAATGCAAAATAAATGTATTGTATTGTACTCATGTAAATGTATATTTATTAGTGAGCATAAATACCTAGTGTTAAACCCTGGGAGGCTTCGGCAATGAACAACATTTGCAAACAAGTCCAGCTCAATTCTATAACAGAAAAGGTTAATCAGGATCAAAACCAAGAAGGGAAATGACCTGTCAAATGACCAAAGGTTTTTAAAAAGTGACCTGACACTCACTTCATTTTTTGATTGAGTGACAAGTGATCTTGGCTGGAGATACTAGATGGTGTCGTTAATGCACCTGAAAAAAAAAAAAAACCTCACAATAAGAGGGCAATGGCCTAGTTGTTGGCACATCACTGATTTGATCTGAAGGTCAGTAATTCCAGCTTGGTATCTGCTGTTGTGTTGTTTGTTGTTGGCACATCACTGATTTGATCTGAAGCTTGGTATCTGCTGTTGTGTTGTTTCTCTTGATAAGAAACTCTACTCCATAAATGGGTTACAAGAACTACAAAAAATGCTGCCCTACAAGAAGTAGCAAGCTAGTTATAAAATTCATTAATTATTTATAAGGAAAACACGATAGAAATGAAAGTTAAAATAATTTATGAAGGTTTGCAAGAAGTACTGTACAAAGTATTACATGTTGTTTTTAATTGATAAGTACTTTCAATCATTGATTCTCTCATGGCTATAATTGAAGCCACTTTACTGCAGCTTACATCTTGTCCTAACTTTTACCTTTTACTCCTATTCCATGTTTTCTTCATTTATTATCTCACGGCTATTATTGAAGCTACTTTTCTGCAGCTTACATGATGTACATCTTCATAACTCCTACCTTTTAATCCTACTCCAGTTTTTTTCATTGATTGAACAACATCATCCAAGGTGTATCTGCTACCATAGCTCATGTCACTAAAATGTTGACAAATCATTCATATTTAACATAATATATAAGCATTGCCTGCAAACAAGCTCTTGGACTGGTTTGGGGAGAAGGAAGGGGGAAGAGGGTAGGGGGAAGTGTTGTTTTCCGCTGGCTGAGGAACGAATGAAGCGGAAAACGTTTTTCTCACACACATCTGGGGGCCTGGGTGCTAGTTGTGTGCAGGGGGTCTAGGTCACATGACGTGTTGTAGGTTTCAGTTTTCTTGTTGCCGTTTATCGTGCCTGACCCCCCGCCCACCCACCCGGTGAAAGCTTGTAGTTTTTTACTTCTATTTCAGTGTTAACTGTTTTCTTTATTGTAAGGCCCTTGCGGGGTCAGATACTGCTTTCTAATTCATTTCCGCTCGCTAGCCATTTGTAACGTTTTGTTTGTGATAGTTGAATAAAGGTCAGGCTGCGTGTTTCGGCTTGGCATGGCTACCAGTTGTGTGTGAGAAGAGGGAAAGGGGGAAGGGGAAAAGAGTGAGAGCTAGCAGCCATGTCTCAGGAATTTGAGTGTGCATTGAAAATGTATACTAGCTTGCTTGCAGGCTACATTGTAAAATGTGTATCTGCTACCATAGCTCATGCCACAAAAATGTTCTGGGAGAGAAGGACCCGATCAAACAGCACACTGGCTCTCTGGGGCTGGAGGTTTGCTGCAAGGACAACAACCCTGCCTGTAAAACCATAATGCATGTGTTGCCAGTGTAACCTTGCAGAATGCTTAGCTGTATTGCATGGTATATATGCCTTGCAGAATGCTTAGTTGTATTGCATGGTATATATGCCAGTATAACCTTGCAAAATGCTTAGTTGTATTGCATGGTATATATGCCAGTGTAACCTTGCAGAATGCTTAGTTGTATTGCATGGTATATATGCATGTGTTGCCAGTGTAACCTTGCAAAGTGCTTAGTTGTATGGCATGGTATATATGCCAGTGTAACCTTGCAGAATGGTTTGATGTTTTGCATGGTATATATGCAACCTTGCAGAATGCTTAGTTGTCTTGCATGGTATATATGCAACCTTGCAGAATGCTTAGATGTATTGCATGGTATATATGCAACCTTGCAGAATGCTTAGTTGTATTGCATGGTATATATGCAACCATGCAGAATGCTTAGTTGTATTGCATGGTATATATGCAACCATGCAGAATGCTTAGTTGTATTGCATGGTATATATGCAACCTTGCAGAATGCTTAGTTGTATTGCATGGTATATATTCAACTGAGAATTAAATAACTTTTACCTGATTGGAATTTCATCCCAGTCCACAGGCGCCCCAGCAGCACTAAAAGAGAAAAACAGAATGTAGTGTTTTAGGGTCATAAATAGCCTGCAAAGCAGGCGTATTTTGGAGTGCGATCCATGGATTTGTTTTCGGGAATGACTTTAACACGCCATCTTGGATGTTAATACTACCAGAGAGTTGGGAAGAGTCGAAAACTGATTTTAAGGGAGAGGATGATGGGTTTAAAATACAGTCACACCTGTATATAACGGCCCTGTATATAGCGGTCACCCTGTATATAACGGTCACCGAACAACTTACCGAAAATCGTGTCATATTTTTACTGTAAAGTTTGCCTGTATATATCGGTCACCTGTATATAACGGACGTGGTCACCCTTTAGACTTCCCGAATCCACAATTTCATTATTTATAACCTGTATATAACGGTCACCAAATTGGATTACGATCAAACCATTAGCCAATCATGACAAGCTTTATTCAACAGCTCATTTAAATTGTAGCTACCAGGGCAGGGGTCGCACACAAATACAAATATTAAACGAAATACAACCACAAATACTTGTCAAATACATGTCATTGCCTGCGTCCAACACATGGTTGCAACAGATAGCAACAAAAGTGCCGATGTTCTGCTCTCGGAATCGGGTCATATCTCTTTCAAACAATACGGTAGTTTCTTTCTTCGAACTAACACCCATATTTTCAGTACCAAACTATATTCACTTTCGAATTCTGCATAGTTCCTTGATTATTACACTGTAGTTGTCAAGTTTTATAGACCATGATAGTGCTCCGCGTCAAATTCCTCTTCTATCAGACATTTTATTTCTATATTATTATTATTTTCTTCCACGGACATTTTAGGGGCCTTTAACTCGTATTTTGAACATCGCTGTTTTAAAATTGTTATTTTCAATAAAATGTAAATTGATTGTTTATTTCCATATATAAACGTTATTCATTAACTTCCAGTAGAGTTAATGTATATAGTGGTCACCCTGTATATAACGGTCACCTGGCCATTTCCCAAGGGTGACCGTTATATACAGGTTTGACTGTAGGATAGGGGGAGGGGGTTCTAAGATGTTGGCCACGATCAATGTACATCTGAGTTTCCGTTAAAAAACGCCTGCTCTGCAGGCTAGGTAATTAATGCCATTCTCATCTGCACATTGTCTATGACTAAATTGAATTGTTTAACTCACTGGTTGCCTGAGTAGGTTGCATTTTTTATCTGGAATGTTTGCCTTCCACCTGGAATCAGCTCTCACAAAAAATTACCTTCATTGTCCAAGCTTTGGTGAAATTGGCTAATAGCTCCCCAAAATATCTGTTGGCCAACTATCAGCCAACAAACAACCAACAGTAGGTTGACTGTTTACCGACAGTTTCAGCAGTTGTTAGATAAAAATGTTGGAAAAGTTGTCACTAGGCTGTCAGTGCACCCATCATAAGTTCTGATAAAACTCCGCTATTGTCTGCCATGTTGTTGTAATTTTTAATCCTCCATTTACAAGTAAATTCCAGTCAAAGGGCTTCCTAAGGTTCACTTTCTTTTCTCCTTCCAATTTTATTTATGTTTATTTGTTTTCATAAATTTCATTTATTTTTATTTGTTTTCTTATTATTTTGATCAGATAATTCGTTGGTCATGTTTGACTTTTGCAAACTTGCAGCTATTTTGGTTAGAAGCCCGGTTATTTGTATGAGTTTGGTCTGTTGACAATTATCTGTCAATAATCTGTTGATAGACTGTTGGCTGACTGTCAGTAATCTGTTGATAGACTGTCGGCTTAGTGTCAGTGATTGGCCTACACTTAACTAACAGTTGGCCGACAGATTTTTTGGGGAGCTGTTTTTATTCAATTATACCCAAGCTTTTTTTATCTGGATTTTAAAATGTTATCATACTTTTCTTTGTTCACATGAAATCAGTCAAAGCAAAAAAAATAGCCAATATTTCTAAATTTGGACTTGGTATCTGGCCTTGAATTCAGTGAACCTTACCTGAAGACTCGTTTCACACTGTGAACAAGTTCTGGTCCAACACCATCCCCTGGAATAAGGGTTACCATGTAACGACTTTTTGACTGTGCTAGGGGTTCACTTGTGGAGACTGATCCAACACTGGTGCTAAATGATCGTGATTTTCCAAATGTAGCAGGAAGAAGCTGAAAAGTTGTTGGAATATTGCATATGCTTTCATTAATTTATTAACAACCAAAGTCACCTTTGACCTCAAGAAAACATTTTACTACCTGTATCTTTCCAACACTGATTCAAAGTTTTATTACCAATTTACCTTCCCCAATAGGTTTTTCGGGATCTAGGATTTGGCCTATTTCACGGCCAGGATTTGGGATTTTGGAAGAAAAGGGGTGCGAGATTCGGGATTGTAATTTTGAACAGGACGTGGGATTTTGCAATATTACAAAGCGAGATTCAGGAAATGTTCCATTAAAGAAGCGAGATCTGGGAAGTCTTGTCAAGTTCTGTGACAGAAATGTAGAAAGAAAATCGGTCAAATCAAGCTCTCATGTTCGTAAATGTCAGAAATAGCCCTATCAGACCCACATGTGTCATGCGGCCAGCTATTGTGATCCCTATGGCGATCTGTGGTATGTTTTTGTGAACCTTGGCCGTAACAAGATGATTTGGATCCATTTTCACAAGGGACTCGTTGTGACCTTTGTTATTTGTTGACCGGAAGTGTGACGTCTGTGACGTTTATGGATCAGTGCACGTGGAATAGGCCAGAGAGGTCAAGAGAGTGATGCAATCTGACTCTTACGGTAGTTTTTAGAAACACATCCTTGTATAGGACGTATAGCCATGTCAGTTAACACAGACAGCGATGATCCCGACGAACATGACATTATTAGTTGTGTGGCTCTCTTTTATGAGAAGGGGAAGAGGGGAAGTTCCTTTTTACAAAAGGAGAAATTTTGGGCTCAATTTCCATGGAAGGAGACGTCATTGAAGACTGTGAAGGAGAAAGTTTGGTAAGTTCTGTGTTTTTTTAGTAGATTTCAGAACCTTGCTATTACTCATTTTATCGTGACCATATTCAGTGCCTTCATTAAAAAGACGACAGAGATAAATGATCAAATAAATAGCACAGTGAAGACAGCAAATAGACCGAATAGTCGACCTTTTCAAAGTAAATGCTGCATGTTGTTGAGGGTGCGAAACATGTGCGAAATACAGAATTCCATGTCAAATAAATTCAGCACAACTTCAATATTATTCTCAAAAATCTATGAATTGTAAACTTAAGATACAAGGCCAAAGAGTTTACTGGTCCGATTTGAAGTGTGTAACTGTGTAACTATATACAACCTTTGCCACCTGCACCGATGGCACCACAGTGCATGCAGAGCATGAGGGACTGGGTGCAAACGTTTGGTGCAGAAGTGCATCAGCGCTCCATCAGACAAGAAACAACTTTTTATATGGGAAGAGCTGGAACCCTGCCTTCCTACCTCTACCAAAGAGAAATGCAACCGGCAAATCAGTTTTCCTTGAACCCTCTACCACCGAAGAAGAACAACAGGAAAACACAGACAAAACAGAAGAAGAAGGCGGTACTCTAGAGTACGATTCTGATAGCAGCAATGAAGATATTTGAGGAAGACGAGGAGGCCAACAATGTTGGAGAAATCCCATCTTTGGATTGAGAGGCCAATTTTCTCCTTAGAACGATTTCACAGTTCAGAAGAACTACTCATTTCAATAATAGAAATATATTTTGGTCATTGTGATTTACTTTATTAATTTTAGAGCCGAAATGACACTTAAGTTACACCAGGGTCAAAAACAATTATTAGTTTCAGTCTATGAGGAACACTAAATCATGCTGCATTTTGGTTTGAGATGATCATGTTGTGATCGCTGAAAAAGGTTGTACACGAGAAAGATATCACTTCCTCAGCATTAACTTGAGACAGTGACTTTTGGACACTATGCCGTGAGGTAAGGAACTTCAATTTTTTTTCCACCGGGATTGGGATTGGCCTATAAAAACTGTCGGGATTACGGGATTGAAGGGAAATTTCGGTCTGGATGTCAGGATTGAAGAACTCTATTGGGGACCCTCCCTAGTGTTTAATTTTAAAATTGCATTTTACTAATGCAAACAACTAAAAGCCAAAAATGACCCATTGATAGCCATCACATCACAGACCTCCATATTCACAAGTAAGAATGTAAGTTAACTTTAAAATTAGCAGAGATATGGCTATTTCACAACCAGAGAACTTTACCAACGGGGGAATATTGGCAGTTTTGAATTACAAGCTTGAAGTCGCTAACTGCAATTTTTTTTTCATAAGCTTTAGATGTTGTTGTTTATTTGTTCATTTCTGTAAATGTGCGGCCGCATTGAGATGGTAACAAACCGAAAAGCTGCTTGTGAGTAAAGAAATTATTGATCTAGCCTAGAAAAGAACAATGAAAACAAACTATTCGGAAGAGTTATAATTTACCTGAAAACTTTGCTTCAGTAACGCAATCCTGCTGAAGGACATCTTCATGGCCGCCATGTTGTTTGCTGTTGCAGTAAAATTTCAGTTGTATTACATGACGAAAAATTACAACCGCTGATGAAAACGTTTTGATGCTCATAAAATCTTAAAGCAAGAAACGCGGGAAAGTGCTGGGATAGTGTTTTCAAGATGGCTGCCATTCCTACCATAAAGAAACTAGACGAGGCCGTGGTTAATCGCATTGCGGCTGGAGAAGTTATTCAAAGACCTGCTAATGCACTTAAAGAAATGATCGAGAACTCGCTTGATGCAAAGGCTTCATCTATAACGGTGACAGTGAAATCCGGAGGATTGAAACTTCTGCAGATACAAGACAACGGGTGTGGAATCAGGAAAGAGGACATGGGTATTGTCTGTGAGCGTTTCACCACAAGCAAGCTCACGAAATTTGAAGATCTAAGCTCGATTGCGACGTATGGTTTTCGAGGAGAAGCTCTGGCAAGCATCAGCCACGTTGCTCATGTAACCATCACCACAAGAACGGAAGAATCGAACTGTGCTTTCAAGGCGAGCTATTCGGATGGAAAACTTGTTCCTCCTCGACCTGGTTTGTCAGCCGACCCTAAACCTTGCGCCGGCAATAAGGGAACGCAGATAACTGTTGAAGACTTGTTTTACAACGTGTCAACGCGACGGAAAGCGTTAAAAAGCCCTGGCGAAGAGTACGCGAAAATTGCTGACGTTGTCAGCAAGTATGCTGTTCACAATTCAGGAATTGCGTTTACTTTGAAAAAGCAGGGTGAAAACATGGCTGAGGTCCGAACAGCTAACGATGCTTCGATTTTAGACAACATTCGTGCAATCTATGGAGCTTCAGTGGCCAGGGAGTTATTGGAAGTCAGCTGTGACAGCCAAAAATATGCATTCAAAATGAATGGTTACATTTCCAATGCTAATTATTCTGCCAAGAAGCTGCAGTTTCTGTTGTTTATCAATCATCGTCTTGTTGACTCCAGTGCATTGAAGAAGGCAATAGAAACACTGTATGAAGCCTATATACCAAAGAATAGCCACCCATTTGCGTATGTATCACTGGAACTTGCACCAACTAATGTTGACGTCAATGTTCACCCAACAAAGCATGAGGTTCATTTTTTGCATGAAGATTCCATTATTGAGGCTATTCAGAAAGCTTTTGAAGAGAAGCTACTAGGGGCCAATTCTTCAAGAACTTACTTCACCCAAACCCTTCTTCCTGGGGTCCCTGTGACTGATGCCTCTGCAGGTTGGTAAAGACATCAGGTGGTTTACGTTTTTTAGCCTTAGAGCATTCAAAGTAATGTGGCAATCAAATTCTGATTAATAATAATATTAACTAGAAATACGTGTCTCGCAGAACCTCGTGAAGCTCGGGGGAGGATGCACTGCAAAATTTTAGCGATGTGGGAGGGAGAGATGGAATTTCTGATTTAAATGGAGAGGTTGGGTTGCTTGCTGGCAATGACCTCGTTTAAAGTTGAGACATTTTCGTTCTCAGTCTCTTCAATTTAACTTGTACTTTGTGCCCTGTCTTCCTAAAATAAAATAAATGGGAGCTGGTGTTGGTCAGTGCTGGGTTTTGAGCTGTGGGTCACTGTAACTGCCATGGGACTGCCTCCCCCCCCCCCCCCCCCCAATCTTCATTAATTTTTGTCAGAAGGAAAATATTTTATTGGTCTGAAAGTGGATGTATTAAGTACTGTTGTGGGACATGGGTCCAGGACAATATGCAGCGGTGTTCTGTTTATTTTGATTGTCTCAATTAAATTCCATTTTTGAAACTTGTGAGCTAGTGCTATCTCCTGTTCCCTTTATATACTGCTATAGTTTTTGTTCTATATAATAAAAAATACATAAATAATACAAAGACTTGTATAGCGCACATATCACACATGTCTCATTGGTAATGCTATTCTCTATTCGTTTGAATGGTTGAGATCACAGGATGTTAGTGCTGCTGAAAAGTGATGTTGTCCAAAAATTAACAACTCAATGGTGAAAGTGGCATTATTTTCTCCCAGGATCATGGGAATTACAAAATTGATTACAAAACGTGAATATTCAAGATGAAGCAACAGATTCTCTGCAAATAGCATAAGCAATGTATAGAGACCTGGATGAAGAATTTATAGGTTAAGACCAGGACTGGCCTTCATGACCAGTTAGCGCCTTTAAAAATCTTGAAATCAAAATTAATTTGTTGATGTACATTTTCCTTACTGGTGCTCAATGCAGTTCACATAGCCATATAACTACAGTGAATTTGTATTCAATTTCCACAGACAACTTATGTTGAAGGTGATCAGGTTCTCAATTTGTATAATCTGTGTACTTGCTCGTACACTGATATTGTGAGGAGATTTAAGATACTGATCGCCGTTCCAATAATAAAAATAAATGTGAAGCAGTAATGTATACGGTTGCTACACATTGACATTAGCTGGTCATGATTGCTAACAGAAAATTGTTTTTTCCTAACAAAATGTTTTTATCCAAATTGTAAACAGAAATTCTCCTTACTAAACCATTTGAATGTTATTTCTTATTGAACTATTTTATGAAGAATGCTGTAAACTCAAGATACTGTATACGTATACAACTTGATTACTGTTTCATTCACAAACAATGCTACATCATGTAAATGTTGTATATTTGGAAAATAATTTCCACCTGTGTGATCTGTAGTTTTGATCATTGATCTGTAGTTTTGATCATTTAAAAAGTTCCTTAGTGATGTTAGTGAGAATATCAATAAACATCAAATTACAGTGTGTAGTAAGAGAATTATTTTTCAGTGTTTGATTATCCTCTCAGTAGTTTAGCCGGTGATTTGAGCTACATTTCTTAGTCGCTTTTCTTCTCTGAGCCTTTCCTGTAATCAGTGTTTGCTTTTCCCTACCGTATCAGGTATGAAAGATATTCATCACGAGTATTTAGCTGATCAGTTTCAGTGGTTAATTTTCACGGTAAAGGATTTCCAGCCACTTGTGGAATCCAGCGTTGTTGTCTTTGCTGTTCTTTCTCATTTGCATCAGAAATTGGTTGTGTTTCACCGAGAGTAAACATTTTTTCACAGACTGAGTAAGGTTAAACGGCCGCTGGCACGGCCGCCATGAATAAACATGAATACGCCATTGTCAGTGGTCGCGATTTTTGTTGCCAGGCAACTGCCGGACACCATCATATCATCATCATATATATATATATAAATATATTTTTCGCTCGAATTCACTCGGCTCAGCTCCCCGAGGGACGACAAATTTTTTAACCTTGCTACGCTTGGGCGTTCGACCCTTGCTTTGTGAGGAATAATTGAAATTTATATTGTGCTTTTTAACATAAAATGATCAAAAGCGCATCACACAATAAAATAAAATAAAATAAAAATAAAACTTGTTACAGAAGTAATTAAAAATTAAAATAAACTAATGATGTTCTATGTATTTAAAAACAATCATGATAATGTTACAATCACTTATTGCTAAAGGATAGTTTAAAAAAGTAATACCCCCCCCCCCCCCTCCCCTGGGTATTTGACTATTTTGCATGCCTAGAGGGTGAGGAACTTGAACTTTGCCTGGGTGGAGTGGGGAAATCCAAATGATTTTGAATCAGAATTTTTCATGTCCAGTGGAATGTGACTTTTTTTTTACCCCTCATTCACTGAACCTGATGCATAAAATACTGTTTTGTCTTCTTAGTGCAGTGTGTAGGGCACATTCTGACTCGCTCAGGTTCTAACTTTAATTTTTGTTCTTAGTTATTTGCTGGTAGCAAAATCTCCTTGTCTTTTCAGCCCTCTATTGCTAGAGATGTAATGATTTAATGTAATATTAGCTCTCATCCTCTTGTTTATATCCAACTGCTTTGTTTAAAACAAGACCCTCAATGCAATAATAAAGCTTTCATAAAATTTTGTTTTCTCAAATTATTTTTTTCTAGTGACAGGAAGTGATGGAGAAGAGTCAAATTGCACAAAAGTGTATGCACATCAAATGGTACGGACAGACAGTAGAGAGCAGACCTTGCATGCCTTCCTTCCTCCTAAAATCCATGCTACCACGACAAATGCATCTAACAGGTACTACAGGAAACTTGAATGTTTATTGCCCTGTAACCTTCCTTAGACAGAAATGGTTGTGAAACTTGCAATGGTTGTGAAACTTGCAATTATTTGCGGTCTGTCCCCTTTGAATGTAAAAATTTACTTACATTGAAGAATGCAAAGCAATAAGGGCATAACTTCCACCTCCAGTGTGGGTCCTGCTACACTTATCAGTGCTACCTGAATCACTGTATACCTGTATAAGTTGACATTCTTCAGTGTCTGACTACCTTTGTTAAGTTGTCACATGTGATACCCAATTGTTTGAGACTACCTCTCAAAAGTGACTGCCTTCTCCAGATGACCAACTTTTCTGGCTCTTTGTGTGCCATATGTACATTTACTTAAATGAACATCTCTTCTTTTCTGTTTTGGTCTGAAATCCTCAAAACCAGTTTAATTTTTATTTTCCTTTGTCTCGGCAATCTCAAACAATGAGCAATACCCAAAAGACACTATGTCTAGTTGCTGCATAGCAAGCCAAGTGACAGAGCAACAGTTCATAATCCAGAAAGGCAGATATCTGGAATTACAATTTTTTTTACCACAATCCTTTGCAAGAGACAGAGAGAACCGATTTGTCACTTGGAGAAGAATATCAGATTTCAAACAAATATGGCTGCTGGTGTACTCCACACTCTTTTTCAGATGTTCATTTTCTATTACCAAAATGAAAACACGCCTTTTAAGACTTCGAAATGGAAAAAAATCCTTTACAAGATTTGTATGCCTTTAAAGTGGTATTAAGAGAGCTGAAAGCAGTGAAATCTTTCTTTGAGGACCAGCATCCATTTATCTCAGTGAGGGCATGTCTTCCTTCAGAATGCATACTTGTTTTAGAAAAAAAAAATGTTAACTATCTGATTAGTATTTATTAGTATAGAAACATATACCTAAAACTGTGTACATTGATTTTATTTTGCCAATAAAACCATCTAAAACAGAACCAAAACAATGAACCAAAGCTCATAAACATGTTGTGGTTCATAGATGATCCTATTTCAAATGTTTCACCATATGCAAATGAGTGCTAATTAATGTATGGTAATTCACACAAAACAATAGAAGAATCAAATTTGAACAACACTCATAATTTATTTCAACTACAACAAATATATTTTGGTCACATGTTTTACGTACATGCAAATCGTTGTTCCCAATATACTGATGTCTGTGTAGCAATCACTATCTTTAAGGGATAAACTAGTACAAATAAAAGAAAAGTAAAAAAAAAAGTAATACATAATAACACAGTTATTATTTCTTTGATGTTGTTAAGTGGATCTCAGCAGTCCAGCATTACAGTTCAACAAGAAGTTAGTAAGAGAGCTCTTGGGGAAGCACACCCTACAACTACTGACAGTGCTGATCAAGGAAACGTTTCAGTATCTCACTCAAGGAAATCTACTGATGCTGGTGATCAGGAATTTTCTAACCAACTGTCAGGTATCAACACTTTCTAAGTCAGTATGAAGATCAGCATTTGATTCATAAACTGATTGGCTGACTGACCAGTTGGCTGTATGATAGATTAGAAGACTGACTGACTGACCAACCAACTGAATGAATGTCTGTCTGGATGACTGGCTGGCTGGCTGACTAAGCAAACAGATCGAGTGATTGATTGACTGTCTGTCAGGCTGGCTGAATGAATGATCATGACTGGTCAAGTAACCGACTGGAAGAGAGAGACTGACGAAGTGACTGATGTACATGTACCCCCCCCCCCCCCCCCGGAGACTGACTGACTGGCGGATTGATTGACTACCAGACTGATTAACTTATGGTCTGACTAACCTAACTTTCTAGGTTCTAAGAGGCCGAAATTAGAAGAAAAACCTGAAAGGATGGCAAAAGGCCAGAACAACTCAGGTTTACACAGAGAAATTCGTCTGACCAGCATTTTGAATCTACGTAAAGCGATTGACAACAACGAGCATAAAGGAATGAAAGAGCTGTTTGAGGACCACAAATTTGTTGGCTGTGTGAACAGGTCACTAGCTCTTGTCCAACACAGCACAAAGCTGTTCCTTGCCAATGTCACAATCCTTAGCAAAGAACTATTCTACCAAATCATTTTGTTTAAGTTTGGCAACTTTAACTTTCTACGGCTCTCTGAGGCAGCTCCAATCTATGAACTTGCCATGTTGGCCTTGGACTGCGAAGAGAGCGGATGGACAGAGGAGCATGGTCCAAAAGATGAACTAGCAACTTACATTGTCAATTTATTAAAAGGCAAAGCAACTATGCTGTTGGATTATTTTTCTCTGGAAATTGATAAAGAAGGTCATATATTGACATTGCCACTGTTGTTAGATGGTTACATGCCAAATCTTAATGGGCTTCCAATGTTTGTTCTTCGCCTTGCTACAGAGGTAAGCTGCATGAAAAAGTTGCACATATAATTTGTTTTGTCACAATCATCAACACAAGTAGGTTGTTGAAGAACCCTTCCTAGTACCTAAAGTGTTGGTATTGTGGTGAAATACCCTCTTGCACAGTGTGTTGATTAGCTTTTAATTAATGGGCTCTACCAGATTTTTATGTCTTAGGGTCAAAATTCTTGTTAAATCCAAACTAAGAACATTTTTTATACACAAAATCCAATGGAACTTTAACAGTTTTTGCTAGAGATGATAAAAATTAAGTTGCAATCCATTTGTATCCTGACCAACCGAGGCCAAATGCACTTATTTACATTTTCAGTGCATTTGTAGAGCAGTTTTACACAAAACTGGGCCAAACATGCCTTTGTGTGATCACAACTTATCCATTAAAGCCCTAGTTTATTTCAAGTCTTGTGCTGTGGCATGTGGCTAAAACTTTCTACTGAGTGATTGATCTGATAATTGATAAAAAAAACAGTTTCCTATAACTGTGATGCACGATTATAAGTTCCTCTGTCATTTGAATTAATGTACATTTATGAAATGTATTATGTTTGTGTAATGTTATGTAAAATAACAAAAGCAAATATAATACAGACATGTGCAGAGGAATGAAAATTGAATTTACATGGCTTTCCTTGAATGCTGGAACCATATCATATTATCCATTAATCTTTCTAGGTGGATTGGGACAGTGAAGAGGGATGCTTCTGCACCTTTGCACAGGAGTGCAGTAGGTTTTATGCATTTAAACCAGATCCATATCAGATTGATGATGAGACAGAGGGCTCAAATGCTGCAAAAAAAGGGTCAGCAAACCATTCATGGCAGTGGGCAGTAGAGCATGTTTTATTTCCTGCCTTTCGCACAGGACTTGTGCCTCCCAGTCACTTTTCAGAGGATGGGACTCTCCTTCAAATAGCAAATCTGCCAGACTTGTACAAAGTGTTTGAACGGTGTTGATTCCTTGGCATTTTAAAGTGTTCATTCCCAACAGAATATTGGTAAAGTGATATTACAAATCTAGAATATAATGCCTGCAGCAAGTGACAAGGTAAAAGACTTGCAAAATTTCTTTTACAATTTAGGTGGATTAGATATATAAATACAACAACAACAAAACAAAAAAAGCTTACCATACTCGTGCTCTCGACTGAAAACCCCACAAATCCGATGCCCCTATAAAATGTGACCAATGACCAACTTTACCAAGTCCCTAACCATCATTTTCTTTATAATTTACCCTGTTCACGAGATACAAGTGCCAAAGAAAACTCTGTGATTCATGTTATTTGGTAATTGGTATTGATTGTTTTGGTTTAATTTACAGTGTTTAATATGACAATTTAATTTATATTGTAATACCATTGCACTTTTATGGCCCATTTGAGTGGTCACATTTTTGGGTTTCATAACTGATGTCCACATTCATCAGTTGTTTATTTGCTAGCAGATTCATTCATCATACTTATCTGTCAGTCAACAGTGCAAGAAGAGAGGTGCTGAACAGAGTGTTGTACTGTATACACATGCAAGGGAAAGAAAATGAGTTGTTGGGATGATTTTTAAACCTTGTGTTGGTGTTGATAGAAAATGTTTGTTTCTGATCTGTTGCATTGTAAAATCAAACATTTTTTGTATCTTTCTTATGTCTTTTTCAGATTTTTGTCAGGTTTAGCTGTTCCAAAGAAAATGAAAAATAATACAATGCAAACTTTATTTGTGTCAACTTGTAGCATTACCACAAGTTGTAAACTAATTGGAAACACTGCAGTCTAACTTTAACTAATTATTCACAGTGATTTTGACCAGCTTAAAACCAACAGGTTCAACTAACTTGAGTGCACAGTTTATAAACTTCCATCAACAGATTATGGTAAACTTCACCTTTATACAAGCGGAAGGCACATAAAGCCTCTTACGGTAAAATTACCACTGTTACCAGGCTATTTTCTTTGTGTCCAGCAGAAGGCACATAAAGCCTCTTATCGTAAAATTGCCACTGTTACCAGGCTATTCACTTTGCGTCACGTTCCACAGAGCAATTTCACAAAACCCATGAAACATTCCTCCTCTTACAGCTCAAGGTAAACAAAAGAAAAACAATGGAATAAGTGCATAATTTCTACTTCATGGGTTATGTGAAACCAATCTAAAAGTAATCTCAAACACTTTCTTTTACAAGTGAATTGGAAAGTTGGTGATAAATAAATAAATAAATTATTTGTGATTAAATATATTATATAATGTGTCCATCATAAACCATTTATCTTGTCTGTCAATAGTCTTGTCTCTGACACTCAATGTCCAGACTTGGTGTACAAATACTTGCTCAATCTCATTGAAAAGTAAACATGGATGTATTAGTCTCTAATAGTGTCTATTTGTCTATTAAAAATGTCTATTTTGGGTAAAGTGAAAAAACTGTATATTACATCTATTAAATAAAAAGTCAAACATCCTACCAACTCTTTGTAGGTAAGGCTTAATATAAATACCAATTTGCTCTAAAGTTTACCATAAATATTCATAATTTTGTCTAAAGTAATTGCTTACAAAATAATTATAGGTGAAGATAGTCTTTCAGCCCTCTCAAAATATGCAGGCAGCCAGTGATTTTGCCATCTACAGGCGATTATTTGTGTGAAACCAATCTAAAAGTAATCTCTAACACTTATAATAAATAATGTCTTATTAAAGACTTTCCTTTACAAGTGAATTGGAAAGTTGGTGATAAATAAATAAATTATTTGTGAATAAATATATTATATAATGTGTCCATCATAAACCATTTATCTTGTCTCTGACACTCAATGTCCAGACTGTACAAATACTTGCTCAATCTCATTGAAAAGTAAATATGGATGTATTGGGCCCCGTCCACACTTATCCGGATATTTTTGAATCCGCAACTTTTTTGTTACGGATTAAAAAATATTCGCGTCCACACGTAGCGTATTCGAATCGTATTTGCCCGAATTCGGCGGATACGTGTGGACGGAAGGCCAATCCGCAACAAAAAAGTTGCGGATTCAAAAATATCCGGATACGTGTGGACGGGGCCTTAGTCTCTAATAGTGTCTATTTGTCTATTAAAAATGTCTATTTCGGGTAAAGTGGAAAAACTGTATATTACATCTATTAAATAAAAAGTCAAACATCCTACCAACTCTTTGTAGGTAAGGCTTAATATAAATACCAATTTGCTCTAAAGTTTACCATAAATATTCATAATTTTGTCTAAAGTAATTGTTTACAAAATAATTATAGGTGAAGATAGTCTTTCAGCCCTCTCAAAATATGCAGGCAGCCAGTGATTTTGCCGTGTACAGGCGATTATTTGTTGCTCGGCTCACATTCATTTTCCCCAGGACCCCTTTGCACTTGGTCCTTTCTGCCTACTACTCTGTTTACATGGCCTACTGCTGTGAGACATTTTGAGACGGCTGGTCAGACTTGGTTTTAGAATTTGGTTTTAGTTGAAGGCTTGGGCATGGTGCATAACAAGCTTTAGTAAATGTTAAACATCTTTCCTTCTTGTTTTTGCTCAGCTCTATTATTATTGTTATCTAAGTTTTTTTGTGTGAAAAATTTAATTAGTTACTGCACGGCAGAATGTGACATGCTATTCAGGAAGTGTAGTTTAACAGATTCAGACCACCCCCCAACGAATACCACAAAATACAGAGGGACTAATGCAACTGTGAGGAGCATTATTATATTCAGACTTAAATAGGTGTGTCATTTCATGGTGCACTCCATCAAGTGTTAATCTAATATAACATTACTCCATCAAGTGTTAATCTAATATAACATTACTCCATCAAGTGTTAATCTAATATAACATTACTCCATCTACAGTGGTTATCTCATGCTTTCTTGTTTTAAAATAATGTGTACAGTGAACATTTTTCAACAAAATGATTGGTGGACAAAGAAGTAAAACTCCCGCAGCACCTAATAAAATCCAG
Organism: Cladopsammia gracilis; assembly: GCA_022457155.1. NCBI lineage: Eukaryota > Metazoa > Cnidaria > Anthozoa > Scleractinia > Dendrophylliidae > Cladopsammia > Cladopsammia gracilis. The sequence continues at coordinate 3,278,674 of JAJGOT010000012.1, read as the reverse complement.
AATGAATATCCCAGCTGAGCTTTGTCAGTGGAAGAAAAGCCTCGTTTTTGATCCAGGGGTTGCAGAACATTCTTCTTGAGTTGGATCTCAAATAATGCAGCAAACAAACAAGCAGATGTGAGCAGGAAGAAAACTGCAATATTAAAAGACGAACATAGGAAAAGCCATTTTAATTAAGTGCAGCAGAAGATAGATAGATAGAAACTTTATTTAAGTGTCAGGAAAAAAACTAGCTGAGGGGCAAGCCCTCTACTAATAGGGGACACCTACAGTTTAATATAATAAAAATAGATACGATAATTAATTAGACATTGGAATTTTGATTAAAAGATAGTTACTGGAAGTGCTACCTATAGTCTCGACTACATTGTTTACTTGGAAAAGGAACTTTACTCCACATTTTGTCACGTTCCAGCCAGGTATTTATTAGTCCATGACAGGAGCACAGTAGAACCAAGGTCAAGTGTACTCACCTGTGAAAGTTGTTATAGGTGATGGACCTTAATGACAGTCCTGCAAAGTACCCTAGGGCCAGGTTACTCATTAAGGTGGCTGAACACAGTTTGCGCGCTCTTCAATTTCAGCTGCTTACATGAGTCAGCATGTGCAGAGTTTTGAGAAAAACAAACGTGGCGCCTATTCAGCGATCATTTTATTTTGCTCAGTGTGGATCGTGAAAGTGTTGTTTTTCGTCTTAAAATAAAAAATGTTTGTTGAATCAATAGATAATTTATCGAACCATTGAAGAAATGCACTGCCTTTTTGGTCGTTTTTGTCTTTGGATCGAGAACCCAGTCAAATGCAACGCATGCGCAGTTGATCAAAAAATTGTGACTGGATATTTTAGCGACTTTCCTCGGAAATGTGCTGATTTCTACGGAACCACTCGTTAGAATTTCACAAAATTTGGCGCAATAATAGTTCTGAATATGCCAAACTCACCTGCCATCAGAAATTTGAAATCTAACAGAGGAGATTTTTACAAAATGCAAACATATTAAACCAAAAATTACAGAAGATCCCTCTGTTAAAATTATTTTATTTTATTTTATTTTATTGGCCATATTACAATAACACATTAATATAAAAAGAATAGAGATAACAATGGCGAGGAGGCCTAAAAGAAACTATGAAGCTTATGTTAATTAGGCCTCCTCAGCTTCAGTTTTGTAAGATGACATTAACAAAATAAGAACATGACGACGGATACTTTTTGACACATTTATATAAGATTACTAATATTTATTACAAATAAACGTCTTAATTGCTTTTTTAAAGGAGGCAGGGGAGGACGAGTTCACGATCTCATTAGATAAGGAGTTGTAAAATTTGGGTCCTTGGTAAAAAAACGGAAAATTGTTTGATATTAGTCTGACACAAAGGTAGACGAAAAGCGTGGGAATTCCTCGTATTATATGAAAAGACCAGTGTTAACATGCAAATATTTTACAAGTTTACTGGAGACAAATGATGGACAATCTAACGACTAGATTTTCTGAAAATAAATTAAACCAAATATTGCAGGCTGATTTACAATCCAATGTGTTGCCATGGCAACACCCTAAAAGCTCAACAAAAATATCAAAATATATAGCATGTTGCTTAATCGTATGCCTCACCAATTTTGGGCGCCCAGACGTTAGTAGTTTTAAAATGAAAGTGTATGACGCATAGGTACAGTGAAACTATGTTCAGTGACCTTAAAGGATTTAGCTAACAGGGCAAACATTAAGGGACATGGGCCAGGGAGGCAATGCTACTAATAGAGCTGTTTTTTTTCTTTTCTTTTCTTTTTCTGTTTTTTTTTTTTTTTTTCAAAAATTAGCAAGAGTCTTGCCTTAACCACAATTGGCATCAATTTTGAATTCAGTTAATGGCTTTTCAGCAGTGATATTAACAGAGTATAATAAATATACAGTCATGTAGTTTAAAGAAAATATTGACTTAAAAAGAGATACTTACAAGCTATTCCACAACAAATATATATCCCAATGGAACCGCATATGGTTAAATCCGGCTTGGTAAACTCATTATAGCAGGAAAGTCCAATCATTATGCAAATAACAGCCAAACTCAGAACACAGAAGCCAACTGTTGCCCAAACAACGTTGTCATTGGCCACACCCTCAAATTCATCCTTGACTGTAACAGATAAAATTGCATTCTGTTAGTCCAGTGTGCTCGACCTACATATGTATTTGAAATAATACTCAATTACTCACTAAATTGGACTCTGCTCAGTCTTATTACCATCATTAATCATTTCTATAACAAAACTCTCAATTGTGATTGGTCGTCTGCTTGCCTATTTCTTTTTGTAATTGGACACCTACCTTACATGATCATAAATCAGGTACACTTAAATGGGTTCGTTTTTGCAGTTTCTACTTGTTTCAAACTGATAGAAAATACCCAGACTGTTAAATAGAATAAAGTTCACATCAATTTTTTAATCTTAAATTTTGCTATTGATGCAATCAATTTATTAGTACATTGTTATTGGACTTCTTGTCTTACAATTCCATGATAATCGTGCTTGCAATTTCAAATTGTCCTTGTGTTACGTGCTCGGCCGATTTCTCCTTGACTTGTAGTCCACTCAGTCCAATAACTGTTAAAGTCAGGCAAAACCCTTAACCCCGGCATGTGTTATTAATAGCTTCTGACGAAAATAAATTGAGACCCTTAATTAAGCAGGTGGTTAATATACATGATGATTAACAATACTTTACAATAGGGCCATTTATACGAGACCAAATAAGTCGCGACTTACAGAAGACGCGAACTAGACCATTTATACGAGTGAGGCTTGCATAAGTCGCGACCTAAATAAAATGCGAACACATTTTTGTATCATTTATACGAGTGGTTCGCGTCTTCTGTAAGTCGCGACTTATGTAAGTCGCGACTTATTTGGTCTCGTATAAATGGCCCTAATATCCAACTGCTTAAGCTAAAAAAAGTCTTTATTTAGGCTAATGTCATCCCGGTCTTTACTTTTCTACAACCTTAACTTTCGAATCAAGTTGCCAAGTTTTAAAATTGACATATTGACCCACATTTAGTTAAATCTTTGCTTATTAGAAAACGTCGCAAATTTTTATGCAAAAATACAAAAAATAGCAACGAGTTATGAAGCTTATGATAATGTTCTCAAAATCAGCGAACACAAACAAAAGCTTATAACTTAACCTTAAGTATATTAACGATACCAAACTAAGCTTAACACTATTTGTAGAGAGCAAATAAACTTAATTATTTTGTTTTCACCTTCGAAGTTCCTTTCTCTGGCCCCGAGTCCAAAATCCTGTTTGCTCACTCCATTAAACATTCCGAAGTGTTTAGATCCTCCTTTCTGTGTCGAATTTCCAACTTCTCGCTCGAGATCGGCCATAACCCAGTATTCTGAAAGAAGTGCAGCTACAACCATCACGAACGCAATAAAAGCGAAGGAAGCCGCTACAATTCCCGTTCCACGTCGTTTGAAAATAGTCGCCATGTTTTTATATGGAGTGATAAAGCAATGAAGTGGAGAGTCCTTCGCTAAATTATTGCCAAGGGTATTGAAAACCACATCACCGACATTATTAGATCGCTTTTGTTATAATTTTTAGATGTATGTAGCGCCGCCATACAGGCGCGTGCAGAATTAGCCAATCGCGTGCGGTTTCAGATAAACCCAGACTCGTACCAGGGCGCTGCGCCCTGCTCGTACCCAGCGCTTTCTCCCTCCTTCCCAAGCGCCTTTGCGTCCATCAACTTCCTATTCGAATGGAGTACGAAGTGTGACGTCACAAAAATTGAAATTTGGGAAATTATGGGATTTGATTAGATATTTGGAAAGGGCATGACGAAAAATGTCCGCTTACCAAAAATCAGCATCTTATTGCAACTTGGGGGTGAGATATTGGTACAGTTATGTCCTGATGACTCCATACAAACCCTACTAATTTTGCCTTGGTTTAGAAGGGTTTGTATGGAGTCATCGGAGAATAAAGGGGCCAATATCTCGCCCCCAAATTTCACTAGGATGCTGATTTTTGGCAAGCGGGCGTTTTTCGTCATGCCCTTTCCGAATATCTAATCAAATCCCATATAAATGTCTCAAATTTAGTTTTTGTGACGTCATCACTTCGGTACTCTATTGCCCATAATACACTTTGTTTGCCGCCCCAAATTTTCAGATACCACGCAGCTCTTTACAACCTCTAATTTCATTGGACCTGTATATCATGCAGCTCTATTGTTTTTAGGTCTAGGGTCTATTGTTAGCCATTGTTGTGTTGTTTGTTCTATTGTTTTCTCAGCAAATCAGAGAAGACCTTGTAAGAGCTGCGTACTGCCCCCAAATTTTGCATAAACTATTGTCTGTAAATGCTCTTGGAAGGACTGCATATTCCCAAGAGCATTTCAAAACAATAGTTTATGCAAAATAAACTATAAACTTAAACTATTAATTTAAACTAATAAACTATAAACTTAAACTATAAACTTGTTCCCCGAAACACATGATGTGGCACGCGTGTTTCGGGTGACAAGTGAGTACATAGTTCGGAACCTGATATTGTGGACGTGTCATTGTGCAGTCTATTTGCGCTGGCTTTCTATGCTGGCGACATTTAGATCGTTACACCGTGCTGATGAGTTACAATAACAACGAAACAATTGTCGACGGTTACGATCCTACTTTATCGGTTTCTGTCGTGACGGTGTCTCGCAAATTTTACTTTTTTACGTGGTCAGATCAGCCTTGCAGTTCATTGTTTTTGTTCATTCATTTTTTGGCTGGTTAGGTCTCTCGTAGATCCTACGTATCATTAGCAGCATTATCGTTTGCGGTCTTCTGCAGTTTACTTTTATTTGTACAGTGGAATCCCGCCATACGACCACCCCGTTAATACGACCACCCCGTCATTACGACCACTTTTTTGTGGCCCGAACAAACGCCCACACATTTTTTTTTATCTGAAAACTCCGTTAATCCGACCACCCCGTTATTACGACCAACGACCACCTTTTGGAGTCCTCGGTCGTTATTTTCTTTATAAAATTACCCCGTTAATACGACCAGTCAAAATGCCTGGCGAGGCTGCTGAATGAAAGAGGGGGTAGTGAGGATGAAATCGACGAACCTCCGGCAAATGCGCCCAAAATGGCTTCATATTCGGAGGCGACATCTGGCTTGCAAGACGTTTTGCATTTCTAGAGGCAAAGGGCAATAAAAAACTGCAAATGAACTCGCAAAAGTTATTGCTAATGTACAATGTGATTGGCTTAAGCAAAGGCGAAGCTCACAGACTTTTTTAAAACCGTTTGAACTTTGTAATAATTGTGAAAGTGTTGTAAGCTACAAAAAAGAAAACAGTTCTTCGAGACATTTCACTAGAAGCCCTTTCCTTTTAAAACAAGGGCCGTGCCTGACGAAATATTGGATAGAATATTATAATCCCAGTTGTACAGTCAGCCTTGCTTTATTAGTTCCTTCATATTAATAAAGTGAACGCCAGCTTTATTCAGTTTCTTTATTCATACATTCCAAAAATCGCAATTTATGGCACTGCATTATCATTATCGAGTTCATTGCGAAAATAAAACGCACAGAGACTACAAAGAGGGAGCTATTTCCCCGTGCTATTTCAGCGTGCTTATTTTAATTCAACTCTTTAAATATCCACCATCTGAAAGCCTGAAACGGTATAATGAAAAAATACATGACGTACAATTCTTTGCATTTTTGCCTGTGTAAACCTGGACTCCCTGTGATACAATCACAATGTAATAACTCAATGAACGGACTGGGGGAGTGTCTCACTGATAACATTTATTAAATATTTCGTTTATTTCCCTTGTGTCTTGAATTTGTAATAAGCCGCTGTCACCTTGTGGAGCTGCCAAGAAGATACCTGATATGAAAAGACAGTGGAAAAATGAAAACTTAAGGCACGCTATACCAAAGGTAGACCATTAGCCATAGTCCAACCAAAAAGCGACCAGAAAAAAACCACATTAATTGCCTGCAAGGTGTTGAGTTCGTTTTGCGGCAATAAGCTATACATGGGGTGGTTACCACAAACACTTGTCTTTCATACAGTCTCCCGGACACACGGTGCAAATTTTTTGGCAACGTTGCGAAAATTTGCACCGTGTGTCCAGGTCTTAAATCGTGTACACTAATTATTTGTGCGATGTAACATAGTAAAAGTTGCACGGTGTGACCGGGCCTTAAGTCGTGTACACTAATTATTTGTACGATGTAACGTAAAAGTTGCACGGTGTGTCCGGGCCTTAAGTCGTGTACACTAATTATTTGTGCGATGTAACATTGTAAAAGTTGCACGGTGTGTCCGGGCCTTAAGTCGTGTACACTTATTATTTGTGCGATGTAACATTGTAAAAGTTGCACGGTGTGTCCGGGCCTTAAGTCGTGTACACTTATTATTTGTGCGATGTAACGTTGTAAAATTGCATGGTGTGTCCGGGCCTTAAGTCGTGTACACTAATTATTTGTGCGATGTAACGTCGCACATAGCATACGTATAATTCCTTGGCAACCACGTTTCCTAGGCTTCAGGATTAGGGTTAGCGTTTGCCAACGTTTGTCTGGAAGCGAAACTGGTGGAGGGGTCGGTGGTGGACTAATAGTGTCCCCATCTCTACCCCCCCCCCCCCCCCCAGGAGCACAGAGTAAGGGTGTCCTTACCATTCATTTCTGCATTTTACTGCTTCCTTACGGACCAATCTCTTTTTATCATCGACTGAGTCAGCCAAAGCTCTGCAAACTTTAGTCTTATATGGATAAACCTGCGAGGAAAACGATTAAAAAAGTAAATAAATCGACATGTTTGCTGACGACACCACTCTCCTGGCGTCTTCTGATTATGGTAATGTAGTAGAACTTGAGAACACTCTCCCCAGTCTCTCCTCAATGTTGATCTTGAGAACCGGCTCTCTCCCCAGTCTCTGCCCAATGTTGATCTTGAGAACCGGCTCTCTCCCCAACGTTGATGTAAATGTAAATGTAAATGTGATGAGTGGGCAACAAACAACGAACTGCCACTTACATTGTAATTGTTCCAAGAAAAAGACAATACTAATTGATGGAAAACGCCTTGGAAAACGTTTGAGTAATGAGGATCGCAAGCTCGATATATAGCTCAAAGGATGCAAATTAAAACAGGCCAAGAACGTTAAGCTGCTAGGCCTTTAACTTGATGAACAACTTAGTTTCAATCTTCACACTGACTGTTTATGTAAGAAGATATCAAAGCGTATCGGTATTTTTAACAGAATTAAGACTTACTTACCAAGAACAGTAAATTGACCACCGTAAAAAGATTCAAATAGCTGACGTTTAGAGCGCTTGCCCTTCGTCGGAGCGAATCAAGGAATTATGGGTAGTGAGCGGTGGAGCTACGCTATTGGTGGAAATTTGGTGACGTGAAAAACAAATGTATAAATTAGTTGAATGAAAAGCGTTCGTTGATTCCGTGGGGTTTGAGAGTGCCGATTTGAAAGATGATTTTTTGTTCTAAGTTTTTACGGCTTTGTGTTACCCTGGTGTAGGGAAAGGCCGCAGAATGTCACGTGTTGTTTAGAATGGTTAGTAAGATTGAAATGACGCGCGACTGGTTTGGATGCGTCTTTGTCATTTTTTCCGAAGTCTAGGAGATGTTCACGAAAATGGTCGCCCAGTCTCCTCCCTGTTTCGCCAATATATAGAGCGTATACTTTATTATAACTCCTTAATTAAGCCATTGATATTATATTGTATCATAACATGGACAAGCTGTTGCAGCCACAACAACACAAATAAGATATTTAGACTGCAAAAACGCTGTACCGGTATCATCCTTGACGCCCAAAAACGCCATGCAGTGTAGATCTATTTAATACCTTAGGATGGGTGCCATATTACATCGAGTCTGACATAAAAAGATGCTTTAATGACTAATAAAAGATTTTGGGTGCTTGCCTTGACTACATAAATGAACTATTGGAACTAAACAGCAGCCAACACAGAAATACACGGGGCGCCAATCTTAATATATTACCTAAAAGATACAATGGAGTGAAAGAGGGCCGGGAGGCTGCACGTTTTCTGTGACAACTTCCAAATGTTGGAATCACCTCCCGCTTAAGCTACGCACCACGCCATCTGTAAATATTTTTAAGAATGCTTTATATAAAAATCTTAGGGATAGAATTTTTACCCCCGTTTTGGAAATTTACCTTTAGCTTAGTTTTTAATTAACATTTAATTAGGTTTTACTTTCAATATATTATTAATTGTTTTTAAGAGGGCCACAAGTTCATTAGTTGTCTAACTATTAGGTATTACCCTTTACAGATAAAGTTTGTTTGATTGATTGATTGATTGATTGATTGAAACAAGCAAACAAGAAATGCAAAGATTACCGCGTGATGAGGCAGAGTTGTCATCGCTCCCAGACACTTTAGAGCTTCCATTCTGATTTGCTAAAACGTAGATAAAAAATAACTATATAATTGTATTAACCTGCATAGTTCTTAAAATTTAAGCCAAGAAAGAGAGTTTAAGGATTACCATAATAATTGACTGATAATTGACTAATAGTTAACCAATGACTGATTGTGTTTATAATATAGACCTATTCTGGTGTAATGACTGAGTGGTTACCATTGAAAGCTGAAACTTTGATAGCCCCAAGAGCATGGGAACTAATGAAGTCACGTGACGTGTGATTATCTCTGGTGCGTCCAATACAAGTGAGTACATGGTTTGCAATGTTGACAGCTTGAGGCTCTGTTCATCACAAGACAATGATTGTACCAACAGAGGCATCAACTAAGGAAGTACAAAAAAGTTACGTCAGCTTGCCGTAAACATTTTCTTTAGTCTTGAGAATAAAAGCGGAGAAGGTGTAAATGCTGTTACAACAGAGGTGACAACAGAGGTGGAAGGTAGACACTCCATCACTGGCTTTTTATACAGCGAGAAACATTTCATCGAAAATTTCGAAATTCATTACATGTGATGCTTAAACATTATGTAGTTTTCTCTTTATTTCATATCTAACTTCAGTGGACTGAAAATTCGCTCCCGGGACCTCTCTTACTGATTCAAGATTTAAAATACGCTCAGTCCGCGGGCCCTGTAAAGTGAAAGCGATTATAATCAGACGCATGTCATTCTGGGTGGGACTTACATTGGGTACCTCTGAGAGAAGAACCTGTTTGGGAATCCACTGCAACAAATGAGACAGCGCACACAGGTAATGATGCTTAAATTCTGCAGAAGTAAATAAACACATGATGAAAGAAAGACTAACCACTGGCGTCAATCTTTATTTGATTTTATTTCCCCACCTTCTTCATTCTTCTCCCTCCCTAAATCCCTCGCCCCTTCCTTTAATCCCTCGCCCCCTCCCTCAATCTATCGCCCCCCTTCATCAATCCCTTGCCCCTCCATCAATCCCTTGCTCCCTTCCTCCCAGCAGACAAGTGACACGTGATAACCTGTGTAACTATAATCGGGCAAAACCGCTGCCGTTTACGAGTTTTCGCCGCTCAGCTCAATTTCCAGGCATTTTATGCGTCAAGGTTTCTCAGAGTACACCGTTGGGAAAATACTGCAAGCTGCAATCTCTAACACTATGTTCTAAGGTGGCTTACATCAACTCACCAGCATCTGCTGAATGAAATCCTTGAATCAGTTTAGGAGCGGTTTCCATGAACAGCCGTTGACGGTACATTATCTACAGTTAAAACAAATGTTAGAAATGCACGGACCTATTATCACCATCGTGTAACCATTTTTAAAATTTTTGTAAAAATTCATTAATAATTCATAAGGGTACTAACAAATAGAAACGAGCCATTCTAATCACATGGTTACCCTGTAATCCAGATACAAATCATACAACTCACTAGTGAATTTACATGTGAATGTGGATTTCACAAGTTGTTTTCTACATTCGCGTCCGTGTTGTATCGGCACAATACATTCACTCGGCTGCGCCTCGTGATTGTATAGACCGATACAACACTCCCGCTCATGTAGTAAACATTACTAAAATACATCAATTCACGCTCACCCTGTAATTAACATGCATTTTTACGTTCATCACTTCATCATAATCGGCCATGATGATGTAAAAACCATCTGCAGCCAGGCGACCAACATCTTTATCTACCAACAAACTCAACACCTAAAATAAACAACAGAAGAACAAAGCAATAAATGTACAATACCGACCAATTCTGCCTAACAATGTGTTGCGACTCAATTAAATTTCGCTTGCCTCTTTTCTCTTACTGTGGCGCTTTGCTTGAATAGGCTCTGTCCTCGTGTACCGGTTCACAAGGGATTTCACATTGTATTCCTTTTTATTTATTTATTTATTTTTTTTTTTTCACACAAATAATAACAAAGAAGGATACAATAGAATAATTTAAATAATTTACAAAGAAAAAGTAGCGGGGAGACCGAAAAGAAACTACAAGGCTTAGAGTGATTTTACTTCATCTGTGAAATAGTTAGTAGAATAGTACGTACTTTTAGACTATAATTCCTTTGTTTTCTTTTGTTTAATTTTGACTATCACACACTAATTGTTAGATAGTGTTTCACAGATGAAGTAAAATCACTCTATACGTGTTTCGGCCTCCCCTGTTAACTAAGTTGACTTTACAAATAATTATAAATTAGTTTGTAACATGGCGTTGAGTCGCTAAATAAGAAAAAATAGTAAGGTAGAAAATAAAATGTTATTCATAGTTTGTAATAATTTTTTCTTAAGGGCTCTCTTGGGTATGTTTAGAGGGTATTATGTCCGTGAGGTGTATTGTTTAGTCTTGTTTTTGTCCTTGTATACCGGTACACCAGGACAGAACCCTTGAATAGCTTCTGTTCATTAACATGTTGTTCTACCATTCTGCCACAAGCAAACTACAAACCGCAAACCGCCGCGGGGAACATAATTATTTTATACAGTTTAAAACTGTTTAGCCTTTTATTGCGAATATATCTACTGATTATTGAGGCAGCGAAAATGGCGACTTCCACTACCGAAAGTCTCAAAAAGTTCTCTCCTTTGCAGACAAGTCCGCATTGGATAGAAAATGTATTGTCAAAATTGCAAGCCACAAAGCAAGCACAAAATAGCGTCGAAGAAAGTTTCGGTCTGGTACAATCGGTGGTGAATATTTTGCTCTCTGCTGTTGCAAACTACGACGCAAAGTTTTCGTTTTACCCTGTCGACTCGTCGAGTTTCTTCATCAGCAAGGCGACAAACCATTTTGAATTGCTCGTTTTTGTCAGCTCACAAAGTCTTCGACCCGCAGAAATTTGTCTTCAAGCAGATGGAACATGTCAGGGACTTGTAATGATCAAGATGGTGGAGAACACCAATTCTTATCGAACATGGAAAAGTCTTTGCAGGAAATCAAAGTCGGAAAAAGAGTTTTTGTCGTCTAAAATGTTACGCTGTGAGCTTTCTAGCCTTCTTTCTAAACTCTTGGCAGATATGTTGTATTTACAGAATTATCACGACAAAACACTGGAAGGAATTAAGATCAGAAATATTTCAACTGAGAATGTTGTTTGCTTGGAGATAAATATTCGAGGCTTGAATTTGATTGTGGATCTAGTAACAGCGATTGATTGTGAAGGTTTGTGGCCCGCTGAAGAGTTTTCAAGAAAGGGCGAAAAACTTTGCAAACACGTTTCAAACACGCAGTGCAAACGAAAGCCAATAAACTGCGGTGTTCAACTGGTTTCCAAAGCCACTCCAATGGAATATCACTGGAAGATTTGGTACTGTAAAGCGGAAAGATTTGAGCTGAATTTTAATAGATACCCCCAAAGACGCAAATGCTTTCAACTTTTGAAAACATTTGTTTACAGCGAGCTTGGCTGCGATTTTCTCAAACCCTACCACCTGCAAACTGTTTTGCTGCACGAAAGCGCGAAATACCCAGATGAAATTCAGTGGACATGTGAAAAACTTCCCGATCGCTTTTGTGGACTTGTAAGACTCCTCGAGTCCTTCATTCACGACAAATGTTGTCCTCACTTTTTTATTCCGTCACTGAACTTGTTCACTGCACTAAGTAGTTACAATCAACGAGTATTCTGCCAAAGGATAACATTCATAAAGGACACTTACGGAAACTTTACGGATAATAAATTTCCCGTGGAAGATCACTTCTTCCATTTGAACACATGGTTGTAGACTGCTTCGTAAACCCCAGATGAGAAAACTCACATGAAAACAGAAACCTTTCAGCTTTCAAGTAACAACTGATATGTCAAGTGTTTTTAAATTTCAGTTAACATGGGTTCAATTTTACAGCATGACAAAAGGAAGCTAATCGAAACACTTGGTTGCACCCAACGGCTGCAAGGAGCATATAAAAATCACGTCCAAAATCAGTGTTGTATGAAATGTAAGTTTTAGTAATTTTGAACTACAAATGAGTTTTAATCGAAAAGAATTAACTCTCTCGTATTTTCAACTATTACCCTAACTATTACTCTTGCTAGTACAGCTATTACCCTAGTACAGCTTTCTAGTATTTTCTTTTTTTTAATAGAAAAATATTATAAAGTGTTTCTAGAACTGAACGACCTAGGCCATTAAAGAGTGATATCCTCGACTAACTTCAGTAACTTTTTGTAATTTATGGTAATATTAACCCGTTACACATTTTTTTTTATTTTTCCCTACTGCGCCTCGGTAATAATTTCAATCTAGGCCTAGAAACAAAAATCCCGAGAAATGCTCCAGAAACCTATCCGGAAATGCCCAATTGTTTCTCTAAAAATCCCTCCAAAAACCTCTAAATATCCCAAAAATTTTCTAAAAATCTCCAAATATGTCGCAGTGAAACCTCAGCCCCCCACCCCCCTTAAAAAAAAGAAAATGGCTCCTCCGCCATATTTGAAATTTGACTGACCACTTACTTCCATTGGAATGATGGGAAACATTACAAAATGGAAACACCGCTGCACGGTTGGATTGCAGTCACCAATTAGTAAACAGCAGGCATGAAAATGGATAAAATTGTCATTTTGTCGGAATTCTTAATTAAGCGGCTAAGAAAATAGAATACGTTTTCTTGAAAATCATCTAAATATCCCGCCAAAAATCCTATTTTTTTCTAAAAATCCCAAAACTTTCTAAAAATCTTCTGATAGCCTAAAAAATCCTAAAAAATACGGCTTTTTGTGCCCCCCCCCCCCCTCCCCCTGACGCAGCATCACAGTTTCTTTAGAAACTAACCTCTTTTATCATTGGAACAACGTTAGACTCTGGGAGCGAATAGGTTGATAAATCAAATTTACATGACATCTTACTAACCTTTTCAATGAACTGAGGTGCCAGCGAGTGAGAACGAATCACCACAGCTTTGGTCAACTGAAACAAAACAAAAACAAAACACTGAGAATGAGATGGGATCTCAAAGTTTGCTCTGTAATGACGAAGACCTTTAAATTTTACTTGACATAAAACATAATAAGTCTATAGACGGTTGATTAAGATGGCTGAGTTTTAGCAATTATTTCATCATTTGACGTGCTTGTCGCAACCATTCCTAAGATTCTATATCACTTTTCGCTTCAACTCAAGACGAAAAGTGCCTGTAGTGGAAACACGGTCAGAAATCTTTTAAAATAGACTTCATCACCCACCCCCCCCCCCCCTTCCCAATACAATGTTGAATTTCATCACCCAACCTATTCATGCATGCACAACCAATTTGTTTTCTGTATATGAATACTTGTAAGCTAATATTACACTAAAGAGAGAGATAGAAAAAACGTCATACCCAAAGCCAAGTTATTGTCTTTTGTTTCCTTGATCCTTCTTTCTCACTAATCTGCCATATTCTGTTCATGAGATCATTTAGCACTGACATTAAGTGATCACCTAAAATGACAATAAACACCCATTAGAATGAAATGAACAAAGCAATAAATTGTCTTAAATTAACGTCAATGTATAGGGAAAAAAATTTAGTGCGAGAAAATACGGATCGATAACTCATAATCATTTTTTAATCTCTGAAATGATCCTGAAATGGAGTAAATGTCTGCGGAAAATGCATGTGCGGAATACGTTTTTGTAGCAAAAAATGTGTAATGAAAATGAGGCATTACAGGATATTAAACAAACATGTCTTCGACTTCTTCTGCAACTTTATTTGACACATTTTCATTGTGTGTAGCTGAAGAGACACAAAAGACCACATACCCTCAGGCAGCTTGTTAATTATTCCAGCCAGACACTGAGCCCCATTTTCTACGCTTCTCTCATGATCACAATGGCAAGTTAAACATTGGAGCTTGGGAACTAGATCTGAATGGCGTGGAATTATAACCTGGCAAAACGTCACATAAGTTAAGGCAATGTTTCTGTGATCCGGCTTTAAAAAAGAGACTTAATACAGAGTTTTATGGCCCCAAACCTATTTAAAACATTTCAAAGCAGAGAAGTCAGTAAATGTCACTACCTCACGTCTTGCAGAACATAAGGTGGCGGTAAGAAGTGAAACCAGTTGAGTTTGTTGCCATGGCGATGAGGACTGAAAAACAATGATCAAAACAATGAACACTGAAAAACAAAAACGAAAGATGAATTCGTAAAATTTGTTATATTATCAGAACGCATGTCCAGTACCTCAAATGGCCTAAATGCTACATCAACGGTTTGTTCCAGATAGGACGACTTTCCGTCTAAATATAGTACAACAAAATCATCCAGAAGATTATGGGCTGCTCTGAAAACCAAAAAAAAAACAGTGTTTATATAACAAGCAAATCTGATTGGAGTAAGTTTTCAGGAATAACAATACTTCATTGAATACACACAGTTAACTTTCCAGCATTATGTCAGTATCCCTTATATAATTTTCCATTACCCGTTTACACAACTGGGCAAACAAAGGTACAGCTAAAAACTGCATTTAAGAACCTTAGAGGATTAAATACCAACAGGCGGAGCAGTTGTGGAGTTCAACCCCAGCTATATATTAAGGACCCACTTCAGCATGAAATTGATTCTCAGTTGAAGAAGACAGTTCATATGACAAGTGAAGTTAGGCTTTACAGTGTGTATGACTAAAACGAGATTTAGTGTTTTTATAATTTTTTCATGATAAATTAAATTGTACTGTTTTTTTTTTTTATATTATTGAGAATGAAGTACAACACATCTGTAAGGACCCACATCCATGTTCAATGACTTTTCAGAATCTCTTCAGGTTGTATTAAGAAATATGCAGGTTGTTATGTGGGTTTTCACTGTATTGTCAAACTTACAATGTAAGGCACAACACAACAGTAAAGGCCTGTAGGTTTTAAGCCACCCCAGACCATCACAACACAACAGTAAAGGCCTGTAGGTTTTAAGCCACCCCAGACCATCACAACAGTAAAGGCCTGTAGGTTTTAAGCCACCCCAGACCATCACAACACAACAGTAAAGGCCTGTAGGTTTTAAGCCACCCCAGACCATCACAACACAACAGTAAAGGCCTGTAGGTTTTATGCCACCCCAGACCATCACAACACAACAGTAAAGGTCTGTAGGTTTTATGCCACCCCAGACCATCACAACACAACAGTAAAGGCCTGTAGGTTTTAAGCCACCCCAGACCATCACAACACAACAGTAAAGGCCTGTAGGTTTTAAGCCACCCCAGAACATCACAACACAACAGTAAAGGCCTGTAGGTTTTATGCCACCTCACACCATCACAACACAACAGTAAAGGCCTGTAGGTATTATGCCACCCCAGACCTTCACACCTTCACAACACAAGAGATAAGGCCTCAGCTCTGAAGTAAAAGACTGAGTTCCATAGACAGATACATTGTATTATCAGGTCATGTTAACCCCAGGTTTAAACTCTGGGTTTGAACTAAGTATGATTAGAACGTTTTTAATTCAAAAGCAAAGGATATCACCACATGAAACTATCAGAATCTGTTAGTTAAAAAAACCTACTCAATATCTAAGTTACTTGTCACAGTTCTTAAGATGGCAGCTATTATGTCCAAACTTTCCTTAGACAGTACTCCAACAACACCTTCATTTGAATCTGCAAGAAGGACAACAGTAACATAAAAAATAACCTGGAATAAGTCATTCCAAAAACTATCTTGTGTACTGCATAATGTAAAATTTAAATAAATAAAACCTAGTAATAAATAAAACTTATTTAATAAATAAATGGTCTTACATTAATGATAAAAACTACATATCAAGTGTTACAACAAAGCTATAGACTGTCTTGCATTTCATATTCAGTGCCTTTTTGTTTTGGTATGAGCATTGTGTGGTCGAAAATCCCATTTCTAACACCACGTTATGTTCCAAGGGACTCAGTGACTCACCCAAGCACATGGTGAACAAGATTGAAACAAAACACGCGTTTCTTACGAGGTGAAGCAGTTTGACTGTCTTAATTACATTTCTACAAGTGAAGGCTGTACACTGGAAAAGATCAAATCATGTTTATGACCATGAAACAATAAATTATGGTGATAATTATTGTTGGTACCTCTTAAGGCAGATTTTAGGACTATCCTCATAACTTCTGGGATAAGAAATTGCTTAAAGTATTCTGGTGATGAAATTCCTCTCTGGATGGAACCTCAAAGAAGACAAACAAATGACAACATTAATCAAGCAATTAATCAATTCTAAGGTATTTGTGTTTGTTCTCACCAAGAATAAAATATCTTGAAAGCAGTAAATATCTTTTGTATTGTGAGGTAATTATCATAATGATGTAGTTCAACTGATGATAACTTTGTTACCCTGTACTATAAATGCTTGTAAAACTATTAACTTTATGAACAGTTGTATGATCACATTATTGTTATATTTTGTTACCTTCTACAATGGCCAAAATACAGTGAAAAACTCTGCTTATTTGGGACTGAGAATCATCACCAGAATCGTCCACTAAATGAAAAAATTACTTGCCATTAATACTTATTATATCAGTTAAGTCACAGTGTGTAGAAATTGATGTTGTAACCTTTGAATATATTATCTAATGTTTGTTTGTTTGTCACATAAGACAGAGTTGCTGTTGGTCCATTCACAGTTTCATCCTATGCCACCATTTGACCACCTTGTTGTTGGTGATGAGAGAATTGTGCCATCTGAGTTTGCTGCAATTAAGAAGTATCTTCCAAGGGATTGCTTAGAAATTGTTATTCATGCTCTAATATCATCCAGGCATGATTATTGCAACTTGTTACTTTATGGCATTCCTAGATATAGCCTTCAAAAATTCAACGTATTCAAAACACGGCTGCATGACTTATAACTCAAACTAAAAAATTAGCTCACATTACTCCAGTCTTAATTGAACTTCACTGGCTTCCCGTGTTTTTTTGGATACAATATAAAATTCTTCTGTTTGTCTACAAAGCTCTAAATGGTCTTGCCCCGTCCTATTTGAAGGACCTTCTTCATTACTATGTGCCATTACGGAGTCTTCGTTCATCAAGCAACCAGTTTTTACAAGTACCCATGTCACGGCTAAAAACCTATGGTAATCGATCCTTCAGTGTTGCAGCACCTAAACACGTTACCACTTAATCTTAGGAAAAGTGTTTCCATAGATGTTTTTAAGAAATCTCTGAAGACTTATCTTTTTAATCAATTTATTAGAAACTCTTAATTTGCTCTTTTATGATTATAACTATGATGTACAGTCACAATTTATATGCATTTATGTTATGATTGTCAGATCACAAACAATTCCAGACAATTGTTTTTAAGAACCTATTAACATTGCTTTATCTTGTTAATTATTGCTTACGAAGTTTTTACTATTTGTTATTTTTAATTTTTTTCATTTAAAGTATTTTAAAGCGCCATGAACTGTTGGAAATGTGCGCTACATGTATATAAGCACTTGCTTATATAATGTGCACACAACAAGGAGATTATAAAGGAATTAAGGATAAACAAGTAAATTTTAATACAACAGATATCCACTTCTCTTACCATCACACAAGTGTTTTGCATGTTCCACAAGTCGTGGGATCACATCATGAATGACTGACTCCTGTGTACATACAGCACTGAGAGTATCAAGGACACACTCATGACTCACAGGAGTAGGCTGGGGCTCAAAGCTGTCTGTATCCATTGCTGACTTATCTTCTGTTAAGGAATTGAAAATTGTCTTCGGTTGCATCGCATTAGAAGAGAATTGATTTCTGTTCACTAATGTTACAGCTGTTAATTACGATTTTTGTCATCCATTGAATGTTGGCATGTTTTATGCCGATGTAAGTTATTTGCATGCACGTGCATTTGCTATGCCCGTGGAAGTATGTGTATAAATAGTTGGTTCTTTAGTATGCGAGTCAGTTCTCCGTCGTTACACTGATGATTTACCCTGGTCAAATTTTACTTGTTTGTTTTGATTAGTCGGTTCCACCACTGAGCTTTACTTGAACATTATACATCAGTTTTTTCCTGCAGTCATTAAAGTTAAATAATCAGTGGCCCCGTAGGAAGGGTCTCCGGAGGTTTGAGCTTTCGTTCCTACCCAGGTTTCCTACAATTTTTCGCCGTTGAATTTTGGATTTTTAAGTAGGTTTTTCCTGGCCCCCGAGTATCTTTTGTGATGTGCTCTCAATTCTCCAGTTATTTTGTTTTATTTATTTATTTTCTGTAAGATATTTATCTGTAAGTTGTCATTTTTTATGGCATACGTGTAAAATAAAGTGTAATGGCCAAGTACAGCACAACACTCCAGAATTCGTTGTCCGCATCATGATTTGTTAAGGGGAGTATGAAATTATGGGCACGTTGTTAAGAACAGAATGAAAGAACATGACACTTAACATTTATTTTTTTTCATTACACTTAGTACATATTCATATTATATTCCACCCTAAGAGGTAAGAAACCAAAATGATAACTCTTTCTACTTTTGAAAGTTCTTGAATGCACCAGAATATGAAGAAAAGGTGGCAAAAAAGACACTTAAAACCCTTAGAAGTACCAAAACTACATACCGGTACTGACATATTGAAGTACCAAAACTACATATTGACATATTGAAGTACCAAAACTACATTTGTTACATAAAGTGACATGTAATCAATTGACCTCATCACCTGATGAAGACTACATGTAGCAGTAATAGCAGTCAAAATGTCACGATCTTTATTTATTTATTTACCGCATAGGTCTGTTGCTCATTATGTTGAGCATTTTTAGACCACTCTAAAAGAAAAAATATAAATTAAACATTGGTAGCAAAGTGAAAAATACAAGCTAGAAATGGCATGACTCCATCGTGAGACAAATGAACAAGCATTCACCTATCTTACACACCACAATGAACAATAACCACACTTTTAATAAGATTTTTATAAATTTGAAGGTATGACGAGTACCCCTGTCACTCAACCCCACCCCCTTCCCCTGAGAATGGACAAATTAACAGGAACAAAAACTTACCTGTTTTAAGATACTTCTGCAATAAGGGCAGTACAGTTGTAAGAATGATATCAGGGTATGTCTTGGACAGCTGAGTCAATGCAGCCAAACTGGTCCGGCTAAAAACAATAAATTGTCATTTCATCAGACAAAATCTAATGCTGGTCATGCCTTTGCCACACAGCAAATGACAATGTTTTTTTATTATGTTAAAACCTTGAGAGATACCTTATAGAAGCTTCCCGGTTGCTAAGTACAATAGAAGTAAGATGCTGAACTATTAACTCCACCTGTAAAGGAAAGAACTTTAATGAATCTGCTACAGATGACAATGTTATGGGAACAGTGAATTGTTGGGTGACATGTATCTAAGTGTACAATTTTAAAGAAAACAAGAAAGGTAATTTAAATGCATTATGCAACTTAGAGTATTTAAGAATTGCATGGAGTGATGCTAAATTACCCTGTACAAGTTTGTGTTCTTTAGTTTATATTTATCATGTTTAGCTTGAGGAGGAAGCCCTGGAATATGTGGCGCATTTGACTTTTCTGAAGGATTTCTGTTCAAACTCTCTACCTAGGGTCAAGAAAATGGGACTTATCAGATCAAATCTTTTCACCTTGGGCAAATTACATCCCTAAAGTACATCCGATCTTACTAATAGGAATCAACAACTGCACCAAGCCTTGAATTTTCCTCCTTATGAAAAACTCAAACATTCCCATTCCGGGGCTCAGTAAACTTTCTGATTACCTGGTGGGGACGAAAATAGTTGAATGCCTCACATATGTCCAGCCTCCCCCACCCCTCTCCCTCAGCTTAACAATGATTAGCAACACTACAACCATGGACAATTCTGGTTTAATCAAGTTTAATCAGGTTTAATCAACAAAACTTTAATCAGGTTTAATCAGGTTTAATCAACAAAACTTTCCCCTCACCACCTATCCTACTTTACTACAAGATGTAAGTTTGGTTATGAAATAAAAGGTGAACTAAACAAGACCTGAGACAACATTGCAGAAGGGAAGGAATATAGTGCATGTCGTAGATGTTCTTGGAACAAAAATCAATAATTAAGTATCACTTGCCTCCTTTTCATCCATCAGTCCTGTTAAATCAACAAGCGCCATGAGGCAATCCACTGCCACACAACACACAGCTGAGTTCACATCAGACAAGAATGTAAATAATGTAGCTGACAGCATCTCCTTGTACTTTAAAACTGGGCTGTCTGTAGAAAAATTAACAACAAAGAGTGATTTAGGCGTATTTGGGGGGGGGGGGGGGGGCGGGGGGCGAACGAGTGCTGACTTAAACTGTGGATGTCTGAGGCGAGTCAAAAGATGAGACCAAGGGTTTGGGAGTCAGGCTGGAAGGCAAAGGAGGGGGAAGGGGGAGAGGAAAGAAAAATATGCCTGCCCGCACTCATTGTTCATTTGGGAAACTCTATTCATGGACAAATGGAGTTCCTGATTGGTGCGGTAGGTCCCATATCGATTGATACCTGTCAGTCTTTGGCATGTTTTCCCTCCATGCAGATTGAAGGAAAGCTATTTTCCTCATCAGTTTACTCATAGTTTTTAGCAACAATCAATATTCAGCTGTGTTTGATCACCTGAGGAGACACCACAGGCCCGAATTGTACATTTTTGATAGCTTCAGGATTCTCGCTAAATGATGTTTTAATAATTTAATATTGATATCTGGGTATTTTATTAAAATCTTCTGAACATAACCTTTACAGTTACGACTGTACGAAAACTCCGGGGTTATATTTTTGCCATGAATACTCCCGCTGTCAGATGCTAATAGTAACATGGTTGATTTAATTACAACAGCATGGCAAACCACAATTTTCTCCTTTGGAAACAGAGGCAATTCAAATAATGTCTTGGTGATTCTATTTTCATGAAGAGGACAGCAATGGAATTAAAATCCTGCAACTAAAAAGGACAGAAATCAAACACAGCCATTTTGAATACGGTAGTTGCGTGTGAACTATTCGTCCCTAGGGATACAGTACTGTAGGTTAAGAATGATTGCAAATTTATGACAACTGTAAACTCGAGCTTTATTTATCACTTCATTATAATATTGATAATGAAATAAGTCCATAATGAAAGTCCAGCTTAAAATAAACGCTTTTGCAATACCTTTTAAAAAATTCACACAGAATTTACAGTTTACATACCAGGCACCTGTAGGTGAAAGGTTTTGGCTACCTTGAGAAGATTGGTTATTGCTGTGATGAAGTTTTTTCTATAAGTAATCTGAAAAAAGTTGTTAGCAACTGAGATAAGTAATTGAAACAAACCCAGTTTATACAAACATTGTGCAGACAAGACTGAGGTACAGTGTGTAGGTAAAAAAGATAAAGTTGCATGCAAACCACAGGTCACCCATGCATACTATAACATACAATACTATAGCAGACTAACCACAGGTAACCCATGCATACTATGATATACAATACCATGGCAGACTAACCACAGGCAACCCATGCATACTATGACATACAATACCATGGCGGACTAACCACAGGCAACCCATGCATACTATGGAATGCAATACCATGGCAGACTAACCACAGGCAACCCATGCATACTATGACATACAATACCATGGCAGACTAACCACAGGCAACCCATGCATACTATGGCATGCAATACCATGGCAGACTAACCACAGGAAACTCATGCATACTATGACATACAATACCATGGCAGACTAACCACAGGCAACCCATGCATACTATAACATACAATACTATAGCAGACTAACCACAGGTAACCCATGCATACTATGATATACAATACCATGGCAGACTAACCACAGGTAACCCATGCATACTATGATATACAATACCATGGCAGACTAACCACAGGCAACCCATGCATACTATAGCATACAATACCACGGCAGACTAACCACAGGCAACCCATGCATTCAATACCACGGCAGACTAAAGAAAGTGTCCATATTAACAGTTGAGAGTGTCCATGTAGAGTGGATTGTATTTTTTTTATCTAAAGGTGGGTGGTTTGAGCCCCAGTCTCTGCTCTCTCTACATACAGGTGAAGAGAACCAAACCTTGGTCAACCCTCTGATGGTACCAGTTGGATGTTTAAGAGGTTTTTACCATGAAGTTAATGATTAAGGTTTGTTTTGTTACTTTGTGACCCACCTGGTGTAGCTGAGATGTTCAGCTGTAAGGGATATCTGAAACAAGCATAAACTGACTGTATTCATCAATAAACTTACCTCAACATCATCTTTTAATTGCTCCAGAAGCAATGGAAAGGTAGTGTCGATAATTTTCTGGCAAGTGGACTCTGCAGAAATACACATCGCAACACAGAAACAACATATTTCAAATCTTCAATTTACAAGAAAAGAAAAGGTAGGTTGAGGTACAAGCTGGAGACCATTGGTACATCAATGGTACATCATTGGTACATCATTCACTTGGTTCATGTGTCATGTGTCCTCCATACTGCCAGGATTGGTAGTGTCAAGAGAACCATGTGTAGTAATGAAAAGATAGTTAATGTTAAGCAAGTGTTTATTAATATACCTCCTGCTAAAGCTACTGCCTGGAGAATTCTCCCACAAGATCTCATCAGCTTGACATCAGAACCAGTTAAGTGACCACAATCTGCAAAAAAAAAAACATTACCAGTTAATCACTTTTGAGTTACTCTTCAACAGCTTGTGTCATTACATGGCTTTCATTACATATGACTTTTTTGCCAATTTTTATATAGAGAGAGCAACAATAGTGTATGGAGTTGACATGATGTCTTGGAGTGGGAGCTGGTCTTCAATTGTTCCACTTACCTCTTTGGATGGTCTCTAAAAACTCTTCATATTTTTCTTTGGTGTTTTCCTTTAAGGCAAAATTAAGGACACAGTTGTTAACATTTTGTCTTTTCTCCTACACCATCTCACACTAAAATTTGTACTGGATGTTAAAGGACCCAGTCACTATTTGAAAAGAGTAGGGGAGGTAACTAGTCCCCAGTATTGTAGTCTGACCTTTTCAGCTTGTTTCTTTACTCCATCACAGTGGCTAATTCACTGTCAGTGATAAAGTCATTACTAAGGACTGGTTCTCACATCACAGTGGTAAATTCACTGTGATAAAGACATTACTAAGGGCTGGTTCACACATCACAGTAGTAAATTCACTGTGATAAAGTCATTACTAAGGACTGCATCACACATCACAGTGGTAAATCACTGTGATAGTCATTACTAAGGGCTGGTTCCCACAAGCAAAGGAAGAGATGAGAGTGAAATCAGAATCACAAGAAAGTGATGATCTATCCGGGGAGGGGGGGGGGGGGGGGGGTACTCCTTGGAATTTTTGGTAGGGGTGTGCCATCTGGTTCTCCAAATCCTGACCCTATTTCAGACCAAAACATGCCATTTTCCACACCCATTTTCAGACCTGGCCTCTAAAATCCACATCCATTTTCAGACTGCTTAGGTCAGAACACCAACAAAAGATTTGTTAAAATGCAGCTGGAATGATATATTTAGGTTATTTCTCTTTCTCTCTTATTCATTTTGAAAACCATACCTGATTTCAGACCATAATGGTCAAATCTATACCCGTTTTCAGACCAAAATGGCTCAAAAACCATACTTATTGTGCCACACATACCTATATATAGCTTACATAGGGAGTGCCCTTGTGGAAATCAAAACAATGGAAGTAGATAGTAATATATAGAATCTCAGAACTTTGTTGGTTAACATAGTATTTTAGCTTTCCTATAGTTTTTACATTTTTTTTACATTTTTATAGTATTTTAGAATTTGTAAGTTTATTCCTAAAATTTAGTCACAAGTTCAAAAATTTTAGTGGCAAAAAAAAAATACCTACTACTACTACTACCAGAACCGGAAATGAGAAACAAGAAATTTCTGAGAAAGTCTGAAAAAGTGCGCCCGTGATACACTTCTTGGAAACCGCGTAAATGGAGCATGAAATTGATGATTAAGTCACACAACATTCGATGTGCATTTTGCAGAATTTTTCCGATAAAATTACAACTACCAGTTTCAAGTAAGACAAGACTCTTGAATATAATTCCTTTATTTATCCAATACATTCCAATTTTTTGGTATTAAATTGTATTTTAATTTACCCCCCTTTGGGCAAGCACGTGCTCAAAGGGATTAATTGTGCAACTTGCACCCTCTGGTATCGGGTTATTGAAGTTTCACGTTTCATTTCGCTTTCACTTCGAGAGTACGTGTTACTCTAGTCTTGTACTGGTTTCGTTTTTCCCACCCACCCACCCTGGGTATATATTAGAGAGAGGTTTATAAGACACATCGGTGGTTGTTGTTTACTTTCAGATTTTAACAAAGTTCTCTCTGTGCCAAAAACAAATTGTGTGTTGTTTTGTATTAAGGGTTGCATTGGAGAATTATCAGCCCAGGTACATCTTTGGAATATTCATCATGTCATCAAACAGCAAAAAAAAAAGAGCTCAATTGAAGTGATTTAACGTTATATTGATTTCAACATTATTTTGTTGTTTGACAAAATTAATGTTAAACGATGTTGAAGGTCAGTGATGACAAACTATAGCCAACAGCCAACAGACAGTTAACTAATAGCTGACCAAAATAATTATTATGGATAACAACATACCTCTATAGACTGGCACAGGTTTCTAATGGTGCTTGTCACAGCTGCAAGACCAGCTTCCTGCAATTTAGTTTTGATAAAAGCTGTCATATCGCAAAGTGCATGGATTATCAATTTACAGCAACAATGTTACATGTTAACTTACCTCTAATTCAGAATTCGTAGGATAGAAAACCTAAAAGGAAAGTAAATTATTTATGTTACCAATTAAGGAAAGAATTATTTTCATAAAAACTTCATTTACTATAAATTGTGTATGTGTAGGTATGAGGGCAGGGGTGGAGGGGGAGTGGGGGGAGCGGGAGTGGGGGGGAGTGGGAGTGGGGGGGAGTGGGAGTGGGGGGGGGGAGCGGGAGTGGGGGGGGGGGAGCGGGAGGGGGGAAGCCCTGCTTTTTTCCCCAGTTCCTGCCCATTTCTTGGATTTTTGATAGTACAAAAATATTTTGCATTATGCCAAAAATATCCAACATGAATTTCCTCCACATTCTTCTGCTCCCTTCTCTACTATACTACAACCAAAGACAAAAGTGTTGGGAAGGTTCCTTGTTTTCCTCACCCCTCCCCCCTCGTCCCCCCTCTTTCAAAGTTGCTGTTAGCGCAAATACTTAACTTACACTGTCTTCTGTATAGACGTCTTCAACATTGGCTTTGGGGGAGAGGGGGGCTATAGAAAGCGTTGTGCGCGCCTTTAATTGAGCTGAAACCCAAAGGTGGTGTCATTTTTTAGCGTTTTACAAGCCTTCCCAACTAATTTTGTCTTGGGTTGTGTTGAAGATTACTTGGGTGTGGTCTACGGATAACGTCTTTTTCTACAACAATTGAAGGCGTAAAATACATTATCATAGTATGAAATGTTTTGTGATTGTGTCGAGCATGAATGTCGAACTATTAGTAGTTTCTTTGGTCAAGGACAGAACGGGATAATTAAGTTAAAATTGAATATTCAGACCTTCAAAGAACGTTGTTAGTCGAGTTAATCCTGAATACAGAGATGTTAAATGTAAGATGGAAATATCTACATTTCTGGGGGCAAATTCCTCCAGCAGAACAATTGCACTTGGTACCCTATGGGCACTGTGTTGCCCAGTTATTAAGCTAAACAGTAATTTAATTATCAGTCATCGGTTTTCGACGTTAATTGTGCGAGTGCATCATTACTCCACGAACGTGCGACATTACTCCATTCATATATGGTGAATTATAGCTGTTGAAAGCAATGTAAACGAAAGCAAAATGGCCAATGTTAATGTCTTTGTTATAAGGGCTTGTTGGAATGAATAATCCAGTTGTTTCGGTTTCATTTCAGTAGAAATCCAACATTACTCCACGAAAAGTACGAAATATAAACAAGATAATTAGATTTATGTTTTAAGGACTGTTTCCCAATGGAGTATTGTTCAAAATAAGGAAAATCCTTTACTTTAGAGATTTATAACAGGGTCCTCTACTGAGCTGTTAAGTTCTTAACCACAATCCACTGTAATCGAAATGAAAGACCTTTTAAAAGCTATTTTTGAGTGCTTTTTGGTGTGGAGTATTGTGGAGTAATGTTGGCAGAAGTACTCATGCGAGGTCACGCAAGTTTGACAGGTCGTTACCACAGAGATAATAAATATACTAATAATCGTTTTTATTTGCTTTTCAAGTTTTTTTCTGTTTGCTTGTGTTGTTAGTATATCATTCAAAGCTCAATCAAGTTACTCCTAAACGACATTTTCTCGTTTCGGATCCACGTTCATTGTCCATCTACGTGATGTTTTTTCTCGACCTGCACTTTGAAGCGTCGTTCCAGAAAACTACTATTGAACTCAGTAATAACACGTATTAACATTAACTTATAACGTAACATTGCTAAAACGCTTTCCTATGTAATAATATTTGGCTGTTTAGAGTGCAATGTATTTCGAGGTTTTCACGGACTTTTTGTCACGCAACCGTTACCGTTTGATCATTATTATACATTTGTAATAATCCGTCAATGTGAACGTTTTAACCTCTGACATTGACACAGGCAAGACTAATGAATTATCATTTAGCGGACGATGTCTTAGCGCTATATCGTTAATACTTTGGATTTTATGAGTAGTTTAAAGTTCTTTTCAGTTTTCATACAACCAAAGACAAAAGTGTTGGGAAGGTTCCTTGTTTTCCTCACCCCTCCCCCCTCGTCCCCCCTCTTTCAAAGTTGCTGTTAGCGCAAATACTTAACTTACACTGTCTTCTGTATAGACGTCTTCAACATTGGCTTTGGGGGAGAGGGGGGCTATAGAAAGCGTTGTGCGCGCCTTTAATTGAGCTGAAACCCAAAGGTGGTGTCATTTTTTAGCGTTTTACAAGCCTTCCCAACTAATTTTGTCTTGGGTTGTAGCTCTGAAAGTACCTTCAGTCAAAAGTGCTTTAAACTTACCACACTTTTTATAGCCATCCAAAGCGGCTCCAAATGTTCAAGTAAATATGTGCTTTGATACACTTCCAAACACGATGACTGTGTAAGCAAAGAATAAAAACTTAATAAAATTTTAAGTGACTAAAAGACAAAGTGAGGAACAAAGAGCTGTGAACAACTGAATGTGCAGGTGACGCACACACTGCAGAAAAGACATCACCATTATACCCGCCAAGTCTCATGCCTGTGAGCCCAAAACTCCGATCTCATGCCAACTCACGCCTGTCTTACAGATTTGAGCTATCGGCCTTAACTGATCGCATGATCCAATTAAAAATATTGTTATGTTCATGAAAATTTGGCACTTTTTTGTAGGTTTTTATCGTTCTGAACATTACGAAATCTTATAGCTGGATTTTCTGGTTAAATGGAGGTCTGAGGTCCATGGAAACTTCTGAATTCTTTGGAACATCTTTGGACATCTTCGGAATAGATCAGGTTGTCTTCTGATTTGGTCGGGTTGCTTTCAGAAATCCTGGCACTCCCACGAAAAAATTCTCATGCCTATCACTCGGCAAAAGTTGGCAGGTATACACCAGGCATCATCTTAGTTGGAATTTATAAGGAAAAAGAACGAGGGGAAGGCTGTATTCAATGTAAAGATCCATCAATGAAGAATAAAGGGAGCAGGGTATAAATGGGGTATGCCGATTTGGTTAACCAGAAACTGGGGATCACTGGAAAATGTTTGTTGGTAGCTGTTGATAGTAGCAGAGTAGCAGCTAGTAGCTGTCTTTGCTCATTGCACACTCCTTTCCACAAAAGTTCATACAGCTGGAGTTGTGACAAGTTTAAAAACAATCTTGTGTGGTTTAAGTAACTTTATTTTCAAAAACTATCATAAATGATTGAAATATGTGCACTAATGCATAAACTTACTAGTGTCAAAAGTGAGTCAATTTTGGCATCAACAATGTCAGATGTTAACTTTTCCATTAGAAGAGGCAGGCAGAACTGTGGAATAAACAGAACAAAATGTTAGTGGACAGCACCATGCAGAGATTATATTAACTAAAAAACAGTAATTAGTACAAGGCTGGATGGAGAGACTGGGACCATGGAGAAAATGGCTGCAGTGAGCAGGAATAGGACCCTCGTAGAGAAATATCATATACTTACAGCAGCAAACTGGTTTGTAGCAGCAAGACATTTTCTCAAGCTTGACACTAAATCATCTTTCTTGATTCCATAAGGATCATCTGGAGGCTGAAAGAAAAGCTTAAAAGTGACTAAAAGTGGAAGAAGTGAACAGTCTGGCAATGTTTTGATAACATACAAATAAAATATAATCTTTAGCCTGGGTAAACATTTCAGCAGGTGGCCTGGTGAAACTAGGGCAAATGATCATGAAATTTTTCAAAAAGTTAGCAAATAGATTACTATGAAAAGGCTCCTAGTAGAGTATCAGGGTGTGTTACCCCCCACCTCCCATCTTCCTTCTCTTCTCCAGTTTCTCACTTGGCTCAACCTTCATGTAAAGCTGGCACTAAGGAGTGTGTTCACAGGTTACACTGCATATCAATCTTTAGAATTAAAACAAGCAAAAACTAACTGACAGATTACTACCCATTTTTAAATATTTTAAAGTGTACTCTTGGTTCAAAGACAACAGTTTGAAGATGTGTGAGCATGAGTAGCTGCATGAACTTTGGGACACTTTTTAGTTTGTGAAAGAGTACATACTACATGCATGGGTATTCAAAATCTCCATTAATTACTTAATACATGCTCTTATAAATATCAACGTTAACAAAGACAAGGTTTTAAAGTGTTACACTTACTGGTGTGAAATCAATGGGAAAGTAGCAAGACGTGACTTCAAATAAATCCTCAACAAATAAATCTGAAATTATAATAACATATTTAATATTTTTTACATTCCAGCACTACATTAAGGCCCTGTCCACACTAAAGCATTTTTGAAAACCTCTGTTTTTGGTTCCCCGAAAACGGATAAAGAGATCTGCGTCCACACTAGCATTTTCGCATCGTTTTTGACCGTCCTCACCAGGGGCTGAAAAACAATGATCAATCCAAAGATGCGTTTTCATCACCAGGCTCTGCTCAGACATTTTTCTGTTCAATACACATGCTCCAATAGCGTCAGCGATACTATGCATTACTACGCGTCATGTAAGCATTTTTGGAAAGCTCCATTTTTGCCATCCAGGCTAAAACGATAGACCTGCGTTTTCAAAAGTCTCCACTCTGAAAAGTGTTTTCGAAAACCTCTGTTTTCATAGATACGGTAATCATCTCCATTTTTGATTGTTTTAGTGTGGACAATCGGTAAAAACGGATAAAAAAAGTATGCGTTTTCAAATGAAAATGCATTAGTGTGGATGGGGCCTTAAGGATGTTAGTGCAACAGATACCAAATACAGTCGAACCTCTGGTTGCGACCACCTCTCTTAAGCGACCACCTCTCCTCAGCGACCAGTTTTCAAAAATACCAAAAGTTTCCAAGTAAAATCACTATATTTGGAACCTCTTGTAAGCGACCACCTCTCGTAAGCAACCGTGACCACTTTTAGAGCTAAAAGTTTGAAATTTTCATTTGTTTTTAACCTCCTGTAAGCGACCACTTGAAGCTACTTGACAGATAATAGAGCAGAAATTGGATAATGAGGTGTCGTGACATTATCGCATTCCTCAAGACAAGTCCTGTTTTTCTCGTTCAAAACCTATGCCAACTCAAATTCTCAAATTCTTCTACAAATGGTAGGAGGGTTTAGTTTCCGAGCTGTAAACGATGTTTTTGACTGTTAGGCCTCAATTTGGTTAGATATATAATGGCCATAAAATGGCATTTGTTGCCTGAAAAAGGGTCTTTTTTGGTGGAAATTTGGGTGTTAAGGGGTTAATGTACAGTTTTTTTTTACGTTTGTTAACATGTAAATCACCAGTAATATAAAAGGGCTGTCAAATTTAAAGCTAGCAATCCAATCCATATTAGTTCATGTTCAGTTCCCCTTAACGTTTAGACAACATTAAATGTAGCTATCGTGAGACTTGTTCCATTCGCCTTATTAGGTAAATTTACAGAAGCGAACCACGAAACTCTGAAAAAATATTTTGAAAAGCCTAAATATTTTTGTAACTACTAAAAGTTATTACATGGGTTTAGATGGCACATGGGATAAGTCTCTGCAGTTACCATATGCTTATAAGACAAAATTTTGACCCAGTATGGTCTGAACTCTCGTAAGCGACCACCTCCCATAAATGACCACCTAGGCTTGACATTTTGGGTGGTCGCTTACGGGAGGTTCGACTGTATACACAACTGAAAAAAAAAAGGACGAAAAATTATTATTTTTTAAATAAATAAATATATAAATTACTGTTTCTCTTTCTCTTAGCATTCTTGGAGGAAAATACTCAGGACATACCAATATGTTATTAAAGAAAGCTTACCTATTGAAAATACTCAGGACATACCAATATGTTATTAACACTGTACCAATATGTTATTAAAGAAATCTTACCTATTGAAAATACTCAGGACATACCAATATGTTATTAACACTGTACCAATATGTTATTAACACTGTACCAATATGTTATTAAAGAAATCTTACCTATTGAAAAGTTGCTTATTATGATTCTTGTAAGTTCAAAGACCAGAAGCAAGTTTCTTGGATCCTACAACAGAAAGTTTACAGTACATTAAGTTGTAAAATATAGTTTATGGAGCACACAGCTGGTCTACATAAAGATATTTCTTTTTTTCCTGAAGTCCTCAAGCAATAAAGTGAGGTCTGTACTATGACATCCCATAGGAATAACTCAATAGAGCAGTTTTGTTTTCATTTGAGTGACAAAAGTAAGTTCATTGATTGCTTTGGTTTTCTATATTCAACTGAAAACCACTCCATCAAGATTAAATATAACTCAATGACAATATTGAAAGATAAAAGAATGTTTTTATTGACCTTTTCTCCATCCACAGCTTGTATGAAACCGAACACAAAATCATTTCCAATGGTCTTCAGAGCTGAAAAAATAAATAGACAAATTTAACTTACAAATATTGGGGCAACCGAAGTTAAAGAGCACTTTTTTTAAAATGGTTACCTTGTAGATGTTTATTTAAAAGAATTGCAAACAAATTGAATGCAGTTAGCCTTCCCTCCTTCAACAGTGACTGTTAAAAGAAGTGATAAAGTCCAATGATTATTAAAAATCCAAAGATACAGTGTAGGAAGCACAAAAAAATCCAAAAGCAAGGGAATGTAAGCTTATGTTACATACATGTGAACAAAAATAATATTTAGCCGAAAAAACATGTTTTATGGTGCTATATTACCGGTATGTATATTTTCCCATAATACAACATCTGAGAAATGACAGCAAAACATCTATCAAGGGTTTCAATAATGTTTGATGTAAATGTCAGAGTAAGCACAGGTTGGAAGTTAGATCTCTTTATCAAGAAAAAGTTTTCATAAACATTTTAAAAGAAATTTAAGACAAAGTAGACTGCCATTTGGTTTAAATAAACATCAAGATGCGCCAGTTTCAGACTTCTAACAAACAATGATCCAAACAGGTGTTTGTGATGATGTGAGGGGTCAGGAAAGGCATTACGAGCTTTTTCCTATATGCCTTGATCTCAGTTGTCGCCCTTTCCATGGCAGAACCACTACCAATCTTCCATTACCTGGACATGAACTTCTTTAAATACAGTATGGATAATTTTTACACATTCTGCCTCTGAGAGAGTTTGGTTTGTTGCCTGCAAAGCAACATTTAAATTTATACATTAAAATCCATTACAGTTATATTATAATGTTTATAGAGAGAGTTCTATACTTAACTTATCAATAAATTAAATATAATATTTACATAACTCTCCCCACAAATTTTGGCCAGTTATCATAATCATGGGTATGTCATAAATTTATGTCAAAGCAATAAAAATTGTAAATTATTTTGGTTGTTGTAATGTTACAGTTTCAGATTTACTCTGGATATAGCGGTTGGACTTTAGCCTGCCGAATGTACTTATTGTCTTGTTAAACTCATTGCCAATAGATGAGCTTGGGAACTGGTGAGCAGGCTGGGTGGGACAAGAATCCGAGAAGATTCACTTGAGCAAAGCAAGTTATCCGCAATGATCAGCAAGAATGAAATGTGACATGCCAGATAAACACAGATAAAAACCTGCCAAAATGAAGGGCCACTTCGAAGGTCACATATTATGAGGGGGCATACCGCTGACTGCATTGTCTTGCGTTTAATTTTGCCTAAATTACATGTAGTCACATTACTAATATATTATATAGCAATCCATATTTTACCTACCAGGGAATAAATGCCAAACAATGCATGGGGAATAATGGTGTAATGATCCTTGAGTCTGTCACACAAGAATTCAGAAAACAAAGACACTGGAAAACAACAAAAATACCATCATTATAATATTAAGTATGAGCTAAATATTAATAAGATAACAATAAACTAGTTAAGAAAATTTGATTTCCTGTACGAGCTCCTTATATTTCTATTATTGTCCAATCAAGTTAAGAGTTAAAAAAAGCAAGCCACCTCCATCACACACATATGCTACAGTAACTAAAAGGCAATTTCTTTGTCCAACTTATATGACAATTTTGTTGCGAGACAAGTTACAAGAAACTTTGCAAATCAAAAGAGCTGCTTTACAACCTTCTTTCTCTTGGAATGGAAACCCAGCAAGACGATGCAAGAGATCAGACAGCAAGCGGACCCCATGGCATCTTTTGTCTACATCGGTGCTTGTTAACTGTGGACTAAAACATAAAAAAGATATTACTGACGGATGTCTGACTGCTCACAGTTTATTAGCAAAAGAATAGAACACAGCCTCAATTAAATAAAACACCTAGAGTTGACCAAACAAAGAACTTTAGATAAAGGAAATTTCCTTTCATAATTACTGCAGTCAATGTTAATGAAGTGCATCAGATATCACATAATTTCATGCACCTTAAAAGTACTTTGCTTCAAACTTCATCACCCCATCCGATTCATAAATGGATACTATCAATTCTTGGTTTGTACATGATGTCATAAAAATTCAAAAATCTTAAGTATACATCCTACAAAGCGGTTTCTTACATGTTATGTGGATACCAGTGCTATAATCTTTCACAAAAAGTTTCAGGTTAAAACAATGTTCTGCTTCTGATTTATAAAGGTTTTAAATATGTCATACAATTTGTCACACTATTTCAGATAAGCCGAGAAAATAAACAAAATTGAACCAGTTGAAAGTAATTTTTGCATTATAGATGCTTATAAGCCAGTTTAATGGAACTTACAGTGAATATGTTGTGGTTCAAAGTTTTCTTTGGTTTGAAAATTTTTATTTTTATTTTGCTTTGTCTCAGACACATTATTATATAATTTCTGAGACAAAGGAAAACACCAATCAAACTGGTTTAAAAAAATTTCAACTAAAGAAAAATTTGAACCACAACAAATACAATATTTCTTTAATGAGAGTTTTAGTGTAATTAAGACTTTGAATTTTGGCCACCATGTTGATGCCCCGAAGTAGGGCACCAAGATGGCCACTCCATACATTTCTTGCCTAAAAATGTCTAATACTAGTCGCCTATAACTCTTAAATGAAATGTTCTTGCATATCACAATTTGGCCGAGATGTGTAGTTGTAAACTCTCTTCAATTCCACAAACATTTGGAATTGAAATCTGTTGTTTAATGCTTCTGAATTTTGATATGACGTAAGTGCAAACCGAGAATATAATGCACATGTCTTCAGCTTGAGATTACATACATACATACATACATACATACATACATACATACATACATACATACATACATACATACATACATACATAATCCTTATCACCCCACCTTTGTGGGGTGATAAATTCTCAGGGTCCTGCCCCAGGGTCCTACCCCAGGGACAAGCTGATGACATTTGCATAATATTGATGAACCTACCAAAATGCTATAAGGGGGAGGGAGTGAGGGAGTAGGTTCTGTAACACTCTCAGTTGCTAAGTACCTGTTGATTACCCTTCTTTAAACTTCACACTTCCCAGTCATACCCTTTATTTATAGTTTAATCCCACTTCTGCCATTACTTCCGCCATTTACAGTTTCCCTTCTCTACTAGTTACTGTCCACTTTGTTTTGCAGTCCTATTCACAGCCTATATGAGAAAATTAAAAATATTTGCTATGGGGTAGCTTTAAGATTACGTAACCGCCTCTGTCGGTACGGTCCTATCACAGACATCTGACCTGCACTCACCCTAACTCTTCCACAAAAGTTACCAGTTCTAGCCTTTTTGAGCGGATATCTGCAAGAAATTGCAGCTTATCAGTTAACGGAACGTCTACAATATGTGTTGGAAAAATTTCTGACCTTGAACTATCTTGGAAAGGTGTTGTTCCGTGTATTTTTCGTTCAGGGCTTCATTCGCGACTGCCGCCATTTTGAAATTATCGCCATGTGACAAAATGCGAGGTGACTGGGGCAAGGACAAATTAAAAGGTACGCAATGCATGCAAAGTAAGACATGAACTTCATTCTGCACAACGTGAAGTTATTACTCGTGCCGGTACGGCTACGAGTTAAGGATTGGCCTCCGTTTTTCTCCTAGTTTACCTCCGTGTTTTCGTATCTACTTTTGTGCATTGCGTTAGATCTGGGTACGAGAATACGCACGCATGCACTCCGAGAAATTTTGAGCCCACGGTACTTGGGATTCGGTGTAATCGGCGCAAATTTGGGTTTTATTGTCTGTTGCTGTTTACTCGTGACTGATACGGTAACAAGATAAAATTTGCCCTCCGTTTTTCTTTTTATTATTCTTTCTGTTTTCGTCTCTTATTTGTGCATCGCATTAGTTCTGGGTACGAGAATACGCACGCATGCAAGTAGAAGCGAAACTAATTTTGGTTTTATTTGCCTGTTGTTGTGTTACGTAAGTGTTCCCCGCGAGTAACGTACATTACCGGTACGAGTATAGGCTACGGGTAGCCTCTTGTCTTTTAAGGACAGAAGAGCATTATTTGTGAGCTCGTCAGATGGAATAGTCCCTCTTTTTTTTCTGGGAAAGTCGCATATAAAGCAAAGCAGGAAGCAGGCAATTTTCAGCGCACGCGGCGTGTTTCGTGTGTGTAGCCACTTGCTTTCGTATTTCATTCATTTCGTTCTTTTGCTATAATAATTGCACCTTCCTTTAATTCCTAAAACGAAAAAAGTGCTTGAAATTGACACCGTCACTGTCTGTTCCGAGCATTGTTATTCTGGAATAATACTAAAAGGACACACACTGAGAAAACATCAAACGTTCGGGCGATTCAAGGAGCGCGCACTTATCATTTGTTCATTCGAATTTGGCTTTATGACGTCAGTTTTGTTTTCTGGCTTTGTTCTGCGTCGTAAAACGAGTTGAGTCAGTAACTTTAAAGAAACACTCAAGTCATAATGGAAACGCTTTTGATTTACAGTATTGAAATCCTCACTTCTTCGAGAAATTCAGCTTCTACAGGGAACTAAAACAATGCAAAAGGTAAGTCTTGTTTTCAAGCTGAACGCGAATATATTCTTTCTTCTCATTAAATGGGACGCAAGCCGGTACTGAAAAACAAAGCAGCTGTAAAAGTAGCTATCCAGGTATAACAGTTGAGCCTCCACAATACGGACTTCAAAGGGACGAAGTCAAGTGTCCGTACATGACATCATTTTAAAGGCTGCATAACACATCCAAATGGTCTATTGTCGGTCCTATAGTTATTGCCGTATATATTTTAATGTTTATGGTTTGCAGTCATTTGATTCTATTACTGAGAAAAGTGCATAAAGATGAAGAATCTGTTACAATTGATAATAATTTGTTAATGTGTTAATATAAAAACATACAGCTTTTATTAAACGAAAAGTGGGACAAATGATGAATTTGACTTTTATCACAAAAAGAATTAAATCCGATGTGACAATTGATTATTTTTGAAAATTGAAAATTGTATTTTCCCCGTAAGGGATCAAATGCGATCTCTGTGGTGTCCGTGATAAGAGGTTTTTGGTATGAAAATTTTCTCTGCAGTTAAGATTGAGTGTCCCAGCGTAGTCCGTATTACAGACTCGGTCCGTGCGTGTTGTAGAGGTTATTATAAAGAAAATATATGAGAATTTTGCTGGGACCAAATGAAGTCTCCGTAATGGCGAGGTGTCCGTATTGAGAGGTTTGACTGAACGTTTTTTCGAAATGAAATGTCAAATAATGTGTCCTTTTGATTCTCGGTATATTCAAATATGTTTGAAACACATCTCCTCGTTCGCTCTGTTGAAGTACGGCCTTTTTGTTTGAACTTTGTCGGTTACGATTCCGGCTACGATTCATCATTTCTGAAGCCGATGTCTCCTGAGTGTGGCGCACAGTGGAAACTCATTTGGAACACCGTGAGTCCGTAGATTGAATTACTATCGATAAAAATATTTACAATGACTTGAGATAAAAGTAGATCTGAATATAAAATATTGATAAAACTGTTGTAATCATAAATACCAGGCGAAAATATACTAATTATTATTTATTTAAAATCTTCCAAGATTAAAAACGCAGGCTAAAATGTGACATCTGCAGTAAAGTTGGGAATAAAAGAGCATTTAAATCTCTTGGTCTTGATTTGCGGCAGTTGACATTTTTAGTTCTCTTTTTATAGTGGTTTGTACCTTATAGCAGCAACACGACCAAAACAGATATAATAACAAACTTCCTAGTGTACTCGGACCTCTTCAATCAGCACGAAAAACTGCCGATGGCTGGAGCGGATCCAGATTTTTAGCAGAAGGGATTCGATGAAGGGAGCTGCCGAAGGCCCCTGAAGAGGGGTCCCGGGGGCATCCTCCCCCGGAAAATTTTGAAATTTCGAAAGTCCTCGGAAACGCGATTTCCGCCATTCTGAGGCCAAGTCAGAGCGTTTTAATATCTCATTTTTTAAAGTTAAAATGCCATTCTGTATTTATTTTATATTTTTACAAGTTTTTGACGTTAGCTGTTCTAATTTAGGGGGTTCGATCGAACCCCCAACCCCCCTAGATCCGCCCCAGGATGGCCTTCGACTATCGGCCGATTAATTTTCTTAGCCGAAACGCAGACGTCTCCCATTTTCATCTGCGCGCAAGCTTCTGAAACTCTGAAACTTGAGGAACTAGCAATGTTTGGGAGTTGTATTCATTTTTTAAGTATCATGCAACTGAAAAACACGAATGAGCGTTTATTTTCGTATGGGACCTGTGTTAGCGGGCACCCTTGTGTATGGTTTATACCCGAACGAACGAAGGAACGAAGGAGTTATGCTACTGGTAAAAATGCGGTAACATACAAAACATGATAAATTAGTTGAACGAGAAGCATTTTTGATCCATGTCTTTGTGGCTTTCTGTTATACCCCCATGTAGGGAAAATAAAAATCGCCATGTATTGGGTAAAATGGTCAGGGAGTTCCAAGTGTGGAACGACTTGTTTAGAAGACTTCTCCACAGTCGTCAATCGTCATTTGAGCCGTATGTAGTTTATTTCAACGTCTCATAGACATTCGCGTTAACGGTGGCCCAGTCTCCTCGCGGTTTCACTAATATATCTTTTCGCATAAACTACGGGTTAACGACGGTAGGGAACTTCTGCCGCGGTGCATATAAAACGGTCAGAGTCCAACAGTGCGCTGGGGTCTCGAGATTTTGTCCGCGTTGTAAATGAAAGGTTAAGTAAGGGGATCAACTCAGTGACCGAAGAACAAATTTTTGGGTTACACTTCCTTCCTCCTTTTTCCATTTGTTGCATTTTTTAATGTTAATTTTCTTTCTCGATTGAGGGTCTGGAGTATTTTGGGGTTTAAATGCTCTCGATTGAGTTATCTACTGTCATGGGTTATGCGTTTTGCGGATCACACAATTAGAATTACCAACTACTAATGCGGGGTTTAAATGATCACACAATTAGAATTACTGCACTACTAATGCGGGGTTTAAATGCTCTCGATGGTGGTACTTCAATCATTTGCGTATGA
Source organism: Cladopsammia gracilis (assembly GCA_022457155.1). Taxonomy (NCBI): domain Eukaryota; kingdom Metazoa; phylum Cnidaria; class Anthozoa; order Scleractinia; family Dendrophylliidae; genus Cladopsammia; species Cladopsammia gracilis. The sequence continues at coordinate 3,240,069 of JAJGOT010000012.1, read as the reverse complement.
ATTACTTTTGATGAGGGTATTCCACTGATTTACGTATGAAATGCTGATTTACGAGCAGATACCAAATGTTGTAAAAGTTCTTTTTATTTCTTTTCTTCCTGGTTGCCCAACGTGTAGGCACGTACATCCCAACATTTACAATTGACAATTTCCCACTACACAGATACAGCTTCGGTTCACATTACTACATTTACTACAATACACAACACTACAGTTACAATACCATGACAGAAAAGCACGACCAGCGAGACAGACAGCTTCACGCGGTAGAACTGTACAGAGCGACAACACTGCACGAATGAACAACCTTTGTATGTTGAAAAAGTTCCAATTATCATTTACGGTGTTGGAAAAACTACAAAAAGCTACTGATGTTGATTCAGTGTTGGTGGCATGAAAAATAGTTTTTTTTCATTTTTATAAGGAGAGGCTGGACCAGACTGCCGTCCACAAAATGAAATGAACACAATAAATACAAAATATACTTTCCTAAACTGTACAAAGTATACGTGTATGTTAGATAGGTTTGTGAATAAAATGCTCTTAGCACCTACAAAGCTACTTTTTCAACACAAAAGGGTTCAACGCCAAACAAGGCGTCGTTATAGCTTAGATTTTTTTGTGGATTTCCATCAGAAGCGCGTCTTTTTTCTTTTTCTTTTTAACACTTCTGCTGCATTTTCTCTGATTAAATTGTTCTCTGCCTTCAGAGAGGTCACGTCTATCGTCAACTTGGTTGACGTAAAGTGTTTTTTTCTTTGACTTGTTTTTAAGTAGTTGTACCACAGTGAACTACTGTGTTGGGTAGCCTGCAGCCTGCTGCATGACGTAAGAAGTTGCATTGCCAGGGGCGGGCGCCCCTTGGTGAGGTCCCATCATGCCTCCTACTCCGATCATCTGTTGCGTCTGTGTGGGAGGCTGCTGACCAGCCGTGGATGCTGGTGTCATTTGAGCTGGGGGAGGACAAAGAAGTACAGTGACTGGAGGGAAAACCATTGAACGTGATCAAAAGACCTTAGTGGTCGTGTTGACGCTACGTGTAAGATGAGTTTCAAAATGATGTCTGTTAGCCACGAATCCGTGGTATTTACGCTCCAATCAAGCAGAGCACTAATGTGTCAATACATTACATACTTTATTAACCACGTCTCAAAGGGGATTTCAGAAGTAAATGGTTAAATATTAAACACAGAAATAAAATAATTGATTTGTTACACTTCGAGTTGACAAGGTATCTGGATAGGTTGTTCTACGTCATACACAATTTGAATGTACTGAGGAACACATTAGTTATGAAAGTGCGCAAAGATAAGTTGTATCCATGAGCCTTGATACAAAAAACTGCCCCAATTATTCCAAAAGCCATTATTCACAAGATAATCTCGATGAAGATATGGACAAAAATGATGGAGGCGGCAGGTACGTCTCGGAACGTTTCATGTCACTTCCACAACACTTAAAAACTGCCTTTTTGGTCGTGTTCTATCGGTTTTCAGGCTCTCAACTGTTTTATTAGGACATTTCACCCACAAGGAACAAAAAGGGTGATAAAGAAACAGTTGGTCCAAATAAAACAAAAACCAAATTTGACTGGAATTACAGACAGACATCATTTTCAAACGATCATCTTTCCAAAAATGACAACATCTCACCAGGGTATCCCTGCATAGTGGCTGGAACGACTTGCATCGGTTGGTTTCTGTGATCAGAGAAAAAAATAAAACATTACTAACTACTCATGTTTATTTCCAAGGTTACCATCAAAATTGTCGTGCTTTTTTTTCCTAGGGCCGAATTAAATCGTACAACTTTTGCTTATGCCTGACGCGCGCATGCGTCTTTTTTCCCGTTATTGAGCCCTAACATCAAAATTTAAAGTCTCATTTCTAGTCCTATACATTTCTTATAGAAGTAGTGGGGAGAAATTGTTTGGATATCAAGAGAACTCATCTTGTGTGATCATGTCCTTATTCTTATGACCTTTTTGATTGTTAAGGCATTGATATTACAAGGAGAAATTTGATGCTGATCACTCTTAGGGCTTAAAGGGTTAAACCAAGGTTTTACAACATGTTTCAAAATCCTACATTTTTCGTGTCGTAGGTTTGCTACAAGCATGTTGCATGCAACAAAATCAAACCTTCTAAATCACTCCACGTATTTTAAACCCTAAACTGTTTCTTTCGAAACAACGCAAAATGATTGTTTCCTTATATGGGTATTTTTTTACTTCATCACATCATAGAGCCTGGTAACTTAGTTCCATCATCTTTACAAACACAGCAATATGCACCACAACTATCTGTTAATTTTCTTTTGTCTGCAGATATTAACTCACCCATAGGCCTGCTGCTGATAATAGACGGCATACTGAGGGGCCGCTGCTGTGGCAGGGTACTGAACAAAGCCTTGCTGAGCCTGGGACTGCTGTTGCATGGGCTGCTGGTTATAGAACTGTTGGTAATACTGTTGATAGTACTGAAAAAATATAACAGAACAAAAGCCAACTGTAAGTAGAAACGGTGAAAGAAGGCAACGGGCATTAGCTTAAACAGAGAGTCAGCAGACTGCAAATAACAAATACATTTAGATTGTTAAGTAGTGTGTGTAAGGAGCCTTGTCTTGTTAAGCACCTTATTTGTATTGAAAATCAAAGGAAACTCTTATGAAGACTACTTGAAAGTATTCCAGTTAATTTATGGCTCATGATCTAATTAACTAGTGAAAAACGTCATTGAACTGAAAAGTGCATTAAAAATGATTACCTGTGAACCCAGTATTTTACATTGTGGCCTTAAATCGAATAAGAAAGTAAGCACACAAAGCGGAGGCTGACCAGACGGACTATCTACACTTCCAAATAAATGTACTGTGTACCTGCTGCCACTGCTGCATGGACTGTGCATTGTTGATTTCTGCATTTTCCTTCCCCCAAGAACACTGTGAATAAATACAAACAATGTATGTTGAATAATTGCATATTCTTTTCATTTTAAAACTGAATTCCACATATTTTAGATCTTGAAAGCAATCAGTGAAGCTGAGAAAATGAGCCAATGAAGGGATTGAGTGCGTTTGTTTGTGCCACTTTACTGTATGCATAACACCCACAACATGGCCCCACTTGAGAGCTATGATTTTAAGTGCAAATTCACTACTTACTTTCAATAAATTATCTCCTAGTACCATTCTCTGTGACTGGTAAATTGCTTCTAAAGCTTGGTCATGTGTATAAAATCTGCAAAAGATGTTAAACAAAATTATGACTAAGAAAACACTGATAACCTATGTTTCTCAGCATGAAAACCGGTGAAGCAAGGAGAATATTCATAGATTTGCATGAAACTGTACAGTCAACTGCTAAATTATGGAACACCTCGCTAGAATGGGAACCCACACTGAATTATGGAACACCTTGCTATAATGGGAACCTACACTGAATTATGGACACTCGCTATAATGGGCACTCACACTGAACTATGGACACTTGCTATAATGGGCACCTACACAGAATTATGGACACTCACTATAATTGACACCTCACTATAATGGGCACCCACACTAAATTATGAACACCTCGCTATAATGGGCACTCACACTGAATTATGGACACACCATAATATAATGGGCACCCACACTAAATTATGGACACTTGCTATAATGAGCACCCACACTGAGTTATGGACACTCACTATAATGGGCTCCTACACTGGTCTCAATCTCCTCAGTGTTGTGGGAGCATGGTTTTATTTTCAGCACAGGTTTTACCCACTGCATAACCCAGGCTCTAGAATGTATTTTCTGGTCAGGTTGTTGTCAGTTACCAAGAACAGTGAGCACACAAAACAAATTACAATGACTATTTAGTTCAGACTTACTTGATAAATCCATAAAACTTCTCTGGAAATATTTTGACATCATAGATCTGTCCAAACTGTGAAAAGTTCTGACGAAGTGTGTCATCTAGCAAACAAAAATTAATAAAATATTAATTACTATTCTTGGCTTGCACATGACATCATAAAAAAAATCTAAAATCTAAACTTTACATCATACAAAACTGTTTTTAACATGGTATGTAGATACCAGGATTACACTCGTTCACAAAAAGTTCCAGGTTTAAACAATGTTTTGCTTCCAATTTGTAAATTTTTTAAATGTGTCAGGCAATTTCAGATAAGCCATGAAAATAAACAAAATTGAACCAGTTGAAAGTTATTTTTGCATTATAGATGCTGATAAGCCGATTTAATTTAATTTAATTTAATCAAGTTTCAGATTTACAATTACAAAAAAAAAATCTGAGGTAGGCTTAAAATAGAGAACAAGACTCCTTAAAAATAAGCTACCTATTATTACATCATAAATATATCTAAAGAATTAATTAAATAATGCAATTATCTAAGGCCCGGTTTACATGAGGTAGGGTGCCCCTAGGGTGTAGGGCCAACTCTCTTTGTTTGAAAACCTCCAGGGAAAACATCAAAACAAAGAGAGTTGGCCCTACACCCTAGGGTCACCCTACCTCATGTAAACAGGCCCTAAAAAGTTATTAAAAAATATCATTAAAAAAATTACAAAAGACAATGATTAAGTAAAGTACAATCTAAAATTAGAAAAAATCTACATTAAACTTGTCATAATAAAAGGCCATCAAATTCTTACAAAAGATTGACAAAGTATTTGACTCTCTTATACTAAGAGGTAATTCATTCCATAGACGACAAATCCAAACAAAAAATGAATTCTTAAAGACGCCAGTCCTGCTAAAAGGGACATCAAGCGTTAAATGATCAACATTCCTAAGCGGTTTGGTACAAGAGTGAAATAATACATAACTTATATAACTTAACTTATATAACTTATACATAACTTATATAACTTATAAACTTCTATAGTGATCGAACCTTTTGTGATGAGATTTTTTGTGTAATTTTGACTTTACATGACACAAATGACTCATAACTGCATCACGCAGTCATATTAAGGCATATCGAGGATGCAACCAACCAACCTCCAAGTGGGTCTTTAAGAAATGAAACATAAATGAAAAACCAGCATCCCAACTCGGAAAAAATTTCCGAGTTTCAGATGGGATTCGAACCCACGACCCTCCGTGATCTAGTCAGATGCTCAACCACTGAGCTACTAGAACTCTGTGGTGAGCAAGGGTGAAATGTGGGCTTTGACTGGAACCGCATCACGAATTATGACTTTGTAGTTTTTGCCACCATGGTGGTGTACTGAACTGGTACACCAAGATGGCTGCTCAACACATTTTTACTAAAAATGTCTAATACTTGTTTGCCTATAACTCTTGAACAAAATGCTCTGGCGCTTCAAAATTTGACCCAGATGTGCAGTTATAAACTCTATACAATTCCATAAACATTTTGGAATCAAAATCTGTTTTTCAATGCTTCTGAATTTTGATATGATATGTCATGATATAACGTAAGTGCAAGCTAAGAATATATTATCCAATGGGTGAGCCAATTGATACTTTACAAGGAAAAAGTAAGAGAGAGAAGCCTTTAATGTTACTCAGTTATTTTACACAAGGGATAAAACAAATATTACCAGTGCAGTTAGGAGGAAGATTTCCCACATAAACAGTTGAGTTATATGGTGATGTCTGTCTTGCTATTTCCTCCATTGTCTGGGGCTTTGCTGATTCAAAAGAACAAAACAATCACTAAATACTGCAGAACTCGATAACAAGAATAGGACAACACCAAACAAGAAGAGATTAACTTACTCTGTGGAGTTGCCTTCCGAGCTGCCCAGTTTGTCCGTATTGGTCTTCCCTTCAATTGCGCTCCTAGATAAAAATAACTTTGCATTGCTCTTAAACAGTTTATAACCAACAGGTGACTTTTGCTACTCATGGAAAGAGGTCATGTGAACAACGCTCCATTAAAAAGATGGACGAGGACCACAAAATTGCTAGAAACAGGAAGAGCATATAATACAGATTACCAGTTGTCCCTCATTTTTCTCAGGGATAGCCAAGTGGGCAATCAAGCAAGTGCCAGTGAAACATCAAATCTGAATTTCAGTGCTCTGCTGACATGTGCATCAATTGAGACAGAAGATTTGCAGCCCTAATCTCTCACGGCACTCATAACAAATAACCCACAACACTTCAACTGGGAGGTCAATAGGTTTGTCTTGTATTAACTTTGTTCTACTGGGGAAACTATCCAGTCTAAATTGTTAGGCTACATTATAATGCAGGAAAAAATACCTTTCATTTCTCTCATGGCTTTTTCAGCATCCTATGAGGAAAAGAAAGGGACATTACAATAAACCTTCACATAATTTTCTTCTCTAACCAAGTCATTTGTCAGTACAGGGTGAATATTGACCGGACAAGAAGTCAGTCTAGTTGGGCAATTTTGTTCCACATGTGCCTGGTGTATATATAAAGAAAGCGTTCCATGTTTCACAGAGTGAGAAATTTTTTTGTCTGAATTTAATTGTAGCAGAACTACCCAGTCCATCTGTTATGACAGGCTGATAGTTGCAGCGCAGTCATGTCAGTGGGGGGGGGGGGGGGGGGGGGGTAGGGTTACGGAAACCAGATTAAGCTCATGCAGACTTTGTGAGCCATTAGGCTTGTGAAGACTGACCCCCCTTTTTTACCTTTATTGGATCAAAAGGGCTTGTACAAAACATACCTCTTTTTTGAGGAAAGACACAAAACCATATCCTTTAGACTTCCCAGAAGCAGTATCTTTTACAACACGACAATCCCTATGCCAAGAATAACAAGGTAATTTCACAATTAATAAACGAAATCTGAGATACAACTCAATAATACTGGAAAAAGAAATGAATTAATGAGAAATTTTTAACATTAAATTACAAGTTCAATTTAAAATAAATCATTAAAAGCACTATAATTTCTGTTAACCCAACAGGCTTGTTTTGAACATTACAAGAAAACAACTTTAAGTCATCTGAACTTACTGAAACACACCCCTTACTTTCAAACTACACAACAAAACATGAATTCTTTAAAAAGCTATAAAATATATCACTATATGAATGAAAAAACTCTATGCACACTCTAATCTGAATTCTTTACTAATTTAGAAGATAAAAAAGAAAAAACAAGCAAGGAAAATGGCATACATCGCCTTGAGCGGGAGGCAATTAGTGCACATTCATCTGTATTCAAGCAAATAAGGAAGTGTTACAACACATAATATAGTAAGCATGGATAAAAATATCAAAAATATGAACTCAAAACAATCCTTCAAACATGTTCAAAGCATTAAAAGGATCTAACTAATCTTGACAACAGACATAACTGCATAGTGACAAAGACAAGTTAATTTTAGCTTTAAAGACTTTGACTTTAAGATAGGGTGTTCACTGATGATAAAAGACTTAAGAACAGTGGATGTTAATGTAGGGTGGTGACTATTACAGATCATTTAAGAAAGTCTTGCCAAAAATATGTTTGCTACAAAGAGATGAAGATATCATAAAAATAGAAAAAAAAACAATGTTGGGCTATGTTTTAAAACAGTCCTAAAATCTTTGCCAATGTCCAATGATTGTTTCCAACACATCAGAACAAATAGAGACCATTGGCTACCATTTAGACCTCATTTAAAAAATCAACAGGTTGTGTCTGGCTCCTCCAAGCATAAACACATGTCATATTATTATTTCTCTGTAAAACTATCAGGGTCTTTCGGAATGAAATAAAAATTTGGAAAAAAATTGAAACTTACCATGTGAGCTTCTCTTGACCAATGCTAACATAAAACTAATACCACTAAAAACTACAAGTGTGTACATTACATGTGCCTTTCAAAAGAACAAGCAAACAGTGACATTGGAAACCCAACCAACCGTCACATTTTTTCACTACCAACAATCACCATAGCAGGTTTTTAAATCTTATCAATGAAGTTGAGATTGTTCCAATGATTATTGCTATAATTATGACTGACAACACTGTTGGGTTTTGAATATCAGAGTTCATCTGTTATTTAGAAGCACATTAATCTACTCTGCCTATAAAAAAGTAAAGGGAGGGATGGAAACTTTACCATAGCAACTCAAACCATCTCAGCAGGGCTTGCCCACCCCATGCACTGCATCACTACATGTATTTTGGCTTTTTATCTTATTTTATTGTTGTTGTTTGTTTCCAAAATATTAGCTAACTTGAAGGGTGTGTTCAATTACAATATTCAAGATGTACTTTCTTTTTCTAGACTAGGATCTTTGATCATTCCATGCATTTTTTTTTTTCGCAGAATACAATGTAAGACCAGAAACAACTCACCCTAAATTTCTTTCACTAATTTTTTAAAGAAACCTAGAGAATGTTTTATTGGCCTTATTCTTTAATAACAATAAATGGACTAGTCTGGTCCCACTTGCACTGTACTGTATGCTGAAACTAAATTGAGTATTCCAGTTATTCCATACCTTGATCTGTGTATGAGCAGCTTTTACCAAACATTATAAGAATTCAAATTCCACAATATGACTAACTGAACAGACCCTTCAACTGCAAATATTGGAATAATCTTGAAAAGAAAAGGGGCGGTGCCTTACTAGTTATCTATGGTACAAACAGAATAAAAAAGTGAAGACAAGAAAGGAACCTAACTGTAACCACTCCCTTTCTCGGCATTCAAATGGTAACCACTGCAAACCAAAGACTTTGTCATTCCTGGGCTGGTATATAATATAATTGAAGAGTTCAGTGCTGGGAATAGGAGCTGAAAGCAACTACAAATGGTTCAAGTACATTTGTATTTCTCTTAAAATTTCTTTGATCAAATGCTAGAGACATTAAAATGATTAAAGGGGCATCTGTCATCCTATGACCTGTACAGCCTAATACACATCAGATATAGTCATTATATGGCCTGTATAACTTAACACACATTCAGATGTTGCCCTGTGCATTAATGGAAGTAGAGTCTGAACCAGTAACACTTTTTTACAATGCAATAAGGTCAAGTAAGGGACTTAATACCTGACAAGGTTAAGCTGGATAGGAAAACCTTTGGCTCAAGGTCACTCTGCACTGATCTCACTGTAAATGGTAATTAACTTAAGCCAATGACTTTCTTATTCAGCTAAACTACTCAAACTTTAAGTGCAAATTATTAACACTGAACTCAACAAGAATATTAATCACATATGTTAAGCTCATTTAATACAAATTAAACACCACTCAAGTTGCTGTTAACTGAGGCAATTGCTTTTTTAATTGTTATTAACACTGTGTCAGGACATTTCCAAGCTACAAAGAATCAGTTACCCTAGTTCAATAAAGTAGAATTCTACTCCAAGCCTACCTCTTTAAAGTAAAATGACAGTTTGAAAAGTGTGAAACTTTAGACATGTCTAAGTTCCCAGGATAAACTTTATCATTAAACAATTTTAAACTTCAACACCAGTTAACAGATCATTAACATTCACAGTGAATGTTTCTTACTTTTTATGAATAAACTAAAAAAAAAAAAACTATCAAAAAACTGTAATGAGTTGACAATACAAAGAGCATCAAAGGAAGACATGAAAGGTCTGGAGATGTCAACAGTGTTGAAGTTTTAAACTGACTCTATGTAAGGATGGAATGATAAAACTTTACTGAAGGGCAAGTATATGGTTCATAAGAAATAAAAATGCTAATACTTACGTAACGTGCCCAAAAGCTGCAAAAGCTTTATAAAGGTAGTCATTCCCAATTTCTGAATCAAGGTCACCCACAAATATGTGGTAATGATCTGCAACGAAAAGAAGAAAACCAAAGACTTAAACTGATCCAATTCCACAATCATAGCTGCAATAATATGTGGAATGCAATTCAGTGTTGAAGCTACACCTGTTGAAGGACCACAACTTGTTCACAATGCTCACCATATCTTTTCTTAGTAAAACCACTATTAGGCTATCAATGGAATCAACTCCCAAGAGAGACAGCATTGTCTGCCCCACTGGCTGTATTTAAAAATGCAATTTCAAACATTCATTAACATTTTATTACTTTGCACTTACAAGCATCATTTCAAACTTGTATTTTTCACTTTGCTACCTTTTTACTAAATAAATATTATTCTTTTCATATTTTAGAGCTGTCTAAAACGCTCAACATTGAGTGACACTCCTATGCAGTAAAAGTAAATGTATCACCTCTTAGCAGTGTAGTTATAACAATATTATGAAGCTTCTTTGCTTCATGGAAGATGAAGTGTAAGTACAGAGTGATACCAATATAATGAAGACATACATGTAGACAGACAGATGCCTTTATTTAAACAGGGTAAACCCATAACTATTGAAAATCACTGCTATCAACAGCAGCCATCAAGCAGTGGTGCAGTGGTCAGTATTTCAGGCTTTGACCAAAAAACTGGTGCCAAACAATTTTTATCTTATTCAATTATTTGCAGACGAAGTCTCAATAAAAATGTTAATCCACCTGCCCTGCAATCTAGTGCCAGTTTTAATCAGCAAGCTAGCCAGGTGGTAGAATTGCTAGCATTTTGGGGACCTGAAACATCTTTTGTCATGACCTGTTTGATATAAAGTCTGTTTTGTCCACACTGTTTTTCACTTAGAACCAACTTCCAAAACTATGAACAAAATTCTGGAATTTTTTAGTCACTGTAGCTGGAAATATTTTGGCTCACTATATTTACAAGGACTTATAAATGTGTGCCAGTTAGACTTTAGCCCACTCACTGTTAAAACAAATAAGGTCTTCACTGAGATAAAATTTAATTGCAGATAACCATGGACCACAAAAGAATAGAATTTAATATAATTAACTAAAGAAGAATTGATTGTTTACAAATACTCTTTTATTTTCAGATACGAAAAGGGTTGCTTCTTCTGACAACAATTCTGCCAAAAATCTTTATGTAAGTTTAGAAAAACAAATCCATTGAGAGTGTCCATGAAATTAACATCACAGCATCCTTGGAACAATGGTCATGAAATAATACAAAAGTTGGTTCTTGATTCAAAATAACCACAATAATAATATTGCTGTTGAAAATGAAAGTGAAAAATACATAATTTGTTATTGAAATGTGTAAAAGAAGTTATCTTATTTTAAGAAAGATCACACAAGAAATTATGTTATATTTATCTATGTGTCAACCTTGATTGGTTTTGAAGCTGGAAATTGCTTAAAATCAAGTGAAGGTTGAATTGAAATATTACTTCTATTCATAGAGCTGTCAAACAGATAAAGAATAACATGACATGCATTGCTGGTGAATTAAGAACTGATCATGAAGGGCAAAAACATGAAAGATCTAGAGTTAGCAAGAATATAAAAAACAAGGTTAACATTTATACAATTGATCTAAAAACCCAATATATATTTCTCATGTCTAAGTAAGGTTTCGGTGAATGCAATCAATATTTATGAGGTCACCAATGAATTAGTTCAAGCCAATGATTCAAGCAATCCTTCAACCATGAATTCATCCCTCTTGATAATATTACAGTAAGCAAGACAAGCCTAGCTAAGGGAGTCTGCTAAATCACTTTTATAGGTGTAAAAGAAAGAAAATGAAGAGAAAAAGCAAAGGAATCGAACCCAATCAGCAAGTCCAAAATGTAATGAATACTCATGTATATGATAATAAAAGTAGGAGAAGGGAGTTTCTCTGTTATAACTCATCAAGATGAATTGTATAGTTCCTGCTGATAATCTGAGTGAATAGATTTGCAATCAGGGAATTGAACCATAAAATAGTTCTACTTACTACTTGTATCTTTCCTCATGCCTCCAGTATTGCTTGTAGCCCAGTTCACCTTGATATTCTGGGCAGGACAGGAAGAGAGAAACAATGAATACCATGTATTATTTATCACTAATTGATCTTCTTATTATAGCAAGCTGCCAGTAGCAGGTATTCACTCCATTATGCAGGTGGCCTGCACTGAAAGTTAGTACAGAGTTCTAAAAGAATCCATGACCACACAATTGCACTTCATTTCACCACCATGTTTAACTCAATCTGTGCAAATTTGTGATCAATACAACTCTGTAAAAGAAAATTCTTAAAAAATAGTACAATTTTACAAGTGGTACATAATTGATTTCTCAGCTAGGAATGTTTTTGTTTGAAGAAATACAGTATTTATAAATCCTGGTCCTTAGACATGACTGATCTGCCATTTGGAGGGAACCCATTGGTTAAAAACAGAAATAATATTCTTCAGACCTGTCATCTTTTAAACCACTGGATGTAAACATGTCTAAGAATGATAACCCTCACAAGAGTTCTCAAGTTTCTCTCTTGCCCTTTGCAAACAATCACATTGTTGAACCTTTGCCTGCCTTCCCAGCTTTTGTGCTCCACACAAAAAATACTGCCCCAAAATCAAGAGGATGGTATTTAGACAGATTTCTTGATAAAGTTTGAATACAAAAATATAAAAATATGAAAATCTAGAACACTGTTGTTATAAATATGTTTAAATTATTTTTCAAAATAGTTTGATAACTTAGGAATAATAATATTTCCCTGATGGATTTGGGTGGACATTCACAATTTCCAAACAAAGTTTAAGAACATTATGCTTTATTCTTTTTTAAAAAAATCTGGTAGTATCAATTAAATCTACTGCAATGCATGGCTATATAGACAAAATACATTCATACTATAATTATAGTTTACCCTAGATTTTAATGAAAACTCTCTTGGTAGCTAAAGACAACATTCAGGAAGATGAGAAACCGATCCCCCTCAGAGAAACCAAAGTAAATAAATTATAAGGACACAGAAATTTATCTCAAAATATTGGCACAGCTAATATGATCAATACAACTACATCAGTCAAAGAATTAATGAGTTCACAGTCAGTAACACACACTACTGTGGTGGACAGTGGACAAATCTTCTTCACAAGCAGTCACTAGCCAACAGGCACCCCTCAGGTTGAGATTTTGAGTAGTCGACTACAAGGTTCTCATAAACAGCCCATACAATGTAGCAAGAGAAAATTGCCTCTTTACAGAAGTCTTACCAACCAATTCTGACCTAGTATTTTACTATACTCATTAATTTAACAGGTTTGTCATCATTGTGTTATCTGAATGTCAATGGTTGATTCAGATATCACGAATAAGCTTTGCCTGGACCAAATAAAGCTTGGTGTTAGATGAAAGACATACATGTACTACACATTGTTTGTGGTTTTTATGCTAATACCAAGGTCAAGGCCACATTAAGTATACATTATAGCACCAGTAAATGCCACTCAAGAGTGAGCATAAACACTAAACAGACTAAATGAAAGAATGAATGGATGGGTTGAACACAATAGAGAACTCAGGGGTATGAGGTTGCTTGTTTTGGAAATGGAAAAGTGTTCTTGTAAGCTTGTAAGATTTGTGTGTATTAGTTATGATTCTAAATGTTTCCTCTCTTGATATGGACATCAATCCATGTATACAGTACATGTGTATCTGAAAAGTAGCATCCTTTTTTCTTTCTTTCATTTGTTGAATGCTCACCTTGTCATAAACTTTTCGATTATTCATAGCAAAAAGAGCATACTCTGCAGCATCTTTGGCTTCAAATTCCACAAAGCAGTATGGATCAGTTGACGAACTCTAAAGATGAGAAAATATCTCATTAGAAGAATGAAATGACACAAACTAATATCCTGTATTGTATTTTCGGACGTGACATAATAGGCTCGATTTGCGCCGCTTTCTCGGGTCCGGTCTCTGAGCCTCCCCGAGAAGAACGGCTGGACTCGTGGGCCACCAATCGTGTCTGTGACGTAAATTCAAAATTTAATTTAGGCATTGTTACTGGTCATTGGATATGTCAAACACACGTGATGTAGCACCAGATCTTGTCAATATGTCTATGTATATAAGTGTGAAATACAGTTAGCTTCATCCACAACAATGAGGCACAATCTCTCTTCATAGACTTCAATCGACAACATCTTCCTCCATCGATCAGAACACAAAAATGACTCAGGTGATCCAAAGACGATCTCGCAGTCTCCCCTTTCAATGGCTTTTTCACCTCCTTGTCCTTTTGATCTTCACCAATAAACTCAGCAGCAATGCATATCGATTTTAGGAATTTTACTTGATCTTCTATTAGTGAAGTCAGGGATGAAATAACGACAGCAATGGACTTAAAACTCGTTTCTTTCACAATATCGAAAATCATCGGTGCGGATTGGAAAATAAGGGCCTTTCCTGATCCTGTAGGTTGAATAACAAACAAATCTTCACCGTCAACCAGCTTTTCCAGCACTTTCCGTTGTGAAACTTTGAGATTTTCAAGTTTAAATCTCTCTACAACACGATCACCAAATACTATAACACAACATTCCATGTACTGGTATATGTATTTTCAGATTACATTGGGGAAGTTTATCACATGTACATGAAACTTAATAAATAAAACTTAAAATGAAACCTTACTGACAACAGTAATATATCAGTTTGTGTCTGCTTAGTGTAAAAACTTCATTCTTGTCCAGTAACTTATAACTCTTGAGCCAGTATTGCAACTTTGAATGATAGTCATAAAAACAGTTAGAGCCTTCCTTTTCAATGCAAAGGTAAATACTACACTTCATACACTTGAAGGTGGTCTTCCTGTCTTTATATAGGCAGTCTTTCTTGCTCAAACCTTTGTTTATCTCCAGAAATTCCTGTTGTTTCCTTAAAGAACAGCACACACATGATCACTGCCAGTACCACAACACTAGAGAAATCTGTCTCACTTTGATGCTTAATTTTTCCGCCATATTTCTTTTGTTGGAGTGTCACAGACTCTTTTTTTATTCGCCAGAAAACCGGCATGTGGCGGTGAAAGGGTTAAATTTGAAATCATCATGGCTACAAACAAGTAAGCATTTAAGATCTTGGCTAACTTCAAAGTAGTCATTAAGATCCTGGAAAGTTGAGCTTCCCAAAGATGGGTCACTTACACTGCCTGTTTATTAACATGGAAGCTAAGTGACCAATCAAATAAAACTGATATATTTTTTATGCAAAATGATACCAAATGACAGTGCACAAAATTAGCGGCCGTCTGGTTGTCTGAGGCGACCACAAAGTTTACCGGGCAACCCATTTTTGGTAAAAATAAGAGGCTGGTCGCCCGAGGAAAAAGCAACGGGCAACCCAGCCAAAAATAGAAAATAAATTGATCATCAACAGCACCTGATTTACTTGATGGTTTTCTATTGTCAAGAATGGCCAATAGTATGAAGTTAATAATCAGGGTTCATACTCTTTTCAGATTTTTTAATTCCATGACTTTCCATGACCTTTTCCATGACCTTTTCAAATTTTTCATGACCAAGAGTTTAACAGTCATTTTCAAAATTTTATCAAAAATAACGTATACTGCCTTAGTGATTTTGTACCACGAACATAATTTTCCATGACTTTCCATGACCCACACTTAAATTCCATGACTTTCCAGGTTTTTCCATCACTGTATGAACCCTGAATAATGATTGCAGGGCAAACAAATCAGTCAACTCTTTCTTTATTATACTAAGTATACATTGTTGTTGTTTCTTGTTAAATAAATTGTTGTTGTTGTTGTTGTTAAAAAAAGTTAATTACCGCAGCTAAGCATTTTCCTGTGTTTCATGGCTGGTAGCAAGCAAGATGGAAGATGCCATCTTGAAAATGCCACAACTTAAACCCAGACTTAAAAACCTACGTGAACTCTAAGAACTATGGGATATTCAATCTTGGCTGCCATTGTGATTTCATCTCAACATGGCATGTAAATTAAGGTACTGTAAGAATGTTACCATTCTTTATTTTGGTTTTGGGATTTTTATGACTTCAGTTAGCAGTACAAAATGCAAGTCTTTTTGTTTACAGAGTCAAAATGTGGCGTTATATGACAGGAGTAGAGCCGCTTCCTCAAAAGAAAGTAAAACAGAATGACAAAGAGGCATGGTACGAAAAAGAAAAAAAGAAAACGACAACCTCAAAGAACATGGAAAGACCATCGACCTTGGCTGCGGTTCACACTATTAGTTAATTAGTGTTGTAATTATAACTATGCATGTAACTAACCAAAAATGATGTATTTAATTTATAGTATCAGTATTACTAAGTTTTTTTTTTTTATATATAAATAAAGGAAAAAATATTATTCCAGAATCAGGGAAATAACCGAAACGAAATTAAGACAAATATATTATTCACATGTGGGAAAAATCTGAGACCTTTTGGAGTTCACAGCATGGCAGAATTGAAGGATTTTGCCCATTTCCATGGCAATAGTGTAAATTTAATTTATGTCACCCAACGTTTTTCAAGATTCTTAGCCTGCGTGACATATCTTGTGACAAAGATCTTCATTGAACAATGTTAATTATAACGTGGCGTAGTCAATCGATAAAAATCGGTACTGATTTATCAATCGATAAATCGGTAAATTTGATTTGATTGATATCAATTGTATCGATCAATCGGTAGAAATCCATGACACACTTTTTTGTTTTATTGATTAGTCTTGATTTTTACCAATTGTAATCAATTTTTTTATGAGGGAATGTTTGGCCTTTTAAATCAATTAATCGCCTTATTTATGAAAATCAAGGGACAACCAGTGAAATGGAATGGATAGTGTCAATTCAGAAGATGTATGTTACGAAGACTTGAAGAGGTGGACAAGGAAAGACAAATTGAAGAAATTAAGGAAATGGAAAGGAAAAAACCTGAAGAAAAAAAAAGATTGTCTTCCAGAAGTCACATTTCCATCATTCCTCGCGAAGCGAGGTTTATAAATTTGACGTGTGCATTTGAGTGGGGACCGCGCGTGGATCGCTGTAGGGCAATAGAATCTCTGATCGACTTTATATATCGGGTTGGTGTCCTGCAGTTGCCTAGCAACAAAACAGTGTGACATCGATGCCTACAAAATCTCAACCGCTGACAATGTCGCACTCTCATGTTTATTCACGGTGGGCCGATCGTTGGTTAAAAAGTGCCAACTGTCGGTGAAACCGGACCAATTTCACATGTAAATGAGATATAACAGCAAACACAACAATGCTGGATTGAACAAGTGGCTAGAAATCCTCGCCCGAGAAGATTTAAAATCGAAAATCTGCTGGATGGAGTGAGGACAATGGCGACTTGAAATTCAGCGTGAGCAACTGAGAAGAAGACAAGAAACCACGCAACAGAGAGAATATCGTGCATCGATTACAAAGCCTCTGAACGCCAAGGTACACCGATTGAGCAATAAGAATGAACAGGAACGTGAACGAAATCAGCGGTTACAAATGCTTCGACAAAAAGCTGCCATTAGAATTCAAAACCGAAACTTATCAGGAGAGGTGACACTGAAGTTAGCAGTTGGACAAAATGATTTTGTTAGATGGAACTAGAGGCAGCAAGAATTACCCGATCAGCAAGCAAAATACTCGTGACAAGTATCTTTCAAACGGATGGAGAACAGTCGATCGGCCTTTTTTACACCAGCCACAATGAGTTCAGAGTGAGATGGCCAAATTTCATGGTACTATAAACAGTAAACAACACCCACAATGTGTTACATGTAAGGAAACTTGGCCTACAAAACAAGGTTAAATACTGCCAATGTTTGAATACTTAAGATGTAAGCGAGATAAGAGAAATACTAAATTATATTTCCAAGAAAATGATATCGATCCGGGTGCTTTACCAGTAGAACTTCAAGACTTGACTGATATTGAGGATACAGACTGTACATTGATGTTTATTGATATCAAGTTGTACAAAATTTAACCCTATGAAAATATTATCTCAGAACTTTGATAGAATTGCAGTGAACTTCTCCCCTTACCATAACATTCATATCTGGGTACACTTTCAGCTTTTATATTGTATGCATGGTGTCAACATGTAATTTCTCTTTCAAGTACATGTATGATCAAAACTACAGATAACACAAGTGGAATTTATTTCACAAATATACAACATTTACATGATATTAGCTTTATTTGTCAATGACCAGTGAGTAAAATATACATTACACATACTGAATTTTTGCCATTCCTTGTGAAATAGTTTAATAAGCTGTATTCAAATGGTTTAGTAGGAAGAATTTCTGTTTACAATTTGGATAAAAACATTTTATTAGGAAGGAAACATTTTTCTGTAGCAATAACCAGTGTAATGTGTAGCAGCTACATATGTTAACACATGATCAAAATTACTGTTTGACATTAGGGATGGACCATTAGAAATCCTGGGAGGGGGGTCAAAAAATTTTCAATGTATGAATTTTTTTTTCGGCCTGAGTTTCCTGCAGGATTTTTTTTTTTTTTTTGGGGGGGGGGGGGGGGAGGTGCAAGCCTGCAGGGTTTTTTTTTCCTGAGATCTTCTTTATAAATGCGTGCAAGGTCCAATTTTTTTTTTTATATGTGGCCCAATCCATTTTTGGTATTAAACGCTGGAGAGTATATTTAAGTCAGACTGTGGAACCTTTGCAAAAAAATGGCGAGAAATAAGAATTGAGATTGAGTGGTTGAGCGCCGAAACTCCATTTCTAGTGTTCTGAGACAACAGTTTCTGTCAAAAATGTTTGGCAAATTGATGTGTCTTCTCGTTGCTTTGCGTCTCTTTGTATGGCTCCACATACAAGTACTCGATTTCATTTTACATTTCTTACTGTTTCTTTAGTTGATCTGGATATCAGAGTTAAGTATACGCAATTTCGTCTTTTTGTATAGTAAGTATTATGAGAATTTGACGAAAATGACAGAACCGGATGTCAAAATCAGGATTTTTCCTATCCCGATCGCATTGGTCGGGATTCAGGATTTTCAAGCAAAATTGGGGTAATCTCGACGAAATCGGGACAGTTGGACAATCTGTAATGTATTTTAACAAATACTTGCGTGTAGTAGAGCAGGTTACATATTTCATGATGTTTACAGTGTTTTCAAATATGTACATAAACAAGGTTTTAATTTAAGATATTGGTTCATGTACCAGATAGATCTTTCAGGCAGCCAGGTAATTTTTGACAGCAATTGACTCAACCTGAAGTTGCTTTATGATGAATTTTACTACCAGAGAGCATGACATACTCTCATATGTTCCAGTTTAAAATAAATAAATAAATATATATGTATATATAGCCAGTTAGCTTGCAGGATTTTATTTTTTTATGGTCAACTGCTTGCAGGAATTTTTTTTTGAGACAATTTTCCTTTGCAGGATTTTTTTTTTGGTAATTGTCACCCCCCCCCCCCCAAGATTTCTAATGGTCCGCCCCTTAATTATTGCAACACTGATCAGCACCTCAAATCTCCTCAGAATATCAGTGTACAAGCAAGCACGTAGATTATAGGAATTGAGAATCTAATCACCTTCAATATGAAACATAAGTTGTCGGTGGACATTGAATATAAATTCACTGCACTATGGCTATGTGAACTGTATCGACACAACATGTTTGATTTTCGGATTTTTAAAGGGGTTAACTGGACATGAAGACCTAAGTCCCTCAACCTACAAATTCTCCTTCCTGGTCTCCATACATTGCTTATAGCATTTGCAAATAATTTGTTGCTGCATCTACATTAAGACATATAAAATTTTGCGGTGCATCCTCCCTCGAGCTTCGCAAGGTTCTGCGAGACAAGTATTTCTAGTATTAACCTGTGAAAAACAGTAGTTGCTGTTTTGTTATTCTATGTTGCTGACATTGTAAAGAAATTAGCTATTAATAGAGTGCTGCTGTTTTTCTGCATTTATCGTTTGCCTTGTTTATCGTTTCGTATTTCTTGTGAACGTGAAAATTAACTCCTTCACGTTACAAATGGTGAAGTAAATTTGCTTAATTGAAGAAGTACATTTTGTTCATTGTATACCAGCTATTTTTATACCAAAAAAGAATGTTTTCCGTTAGAAATTGATAGAATCATTCAAAATCGGTAATATCGATTTGACACACTGCACTGTTTTATCGATTTCTACCGATTTACATTACCAATCGATAAAAATCACTTGCTTTTTATTGATTTTTATCAATTGACTACGCCGGGTGTTAAACAATGTTGCAACCTGTTGAATGAATAGAAAACACATTGCTGTCGTCTTTCAACAAGTTGCACCTTGTTGAACGGAATAGAGCCTGTCTCTATATCATTCAACAACGAGCATGTGGAATGGTCTATTTCAACATTCAACACAGCATGATGCACTGTTCAGGCAGTCACAACATCTGGTGATCAAACACTGTTGAACCATTTATCATCGGTGTAAGACACTTTACTGAGTCTTGATTTCACCCTTACTCTTTCAGCTACACTGGGATGAAACTACAGTGGTGTACCAATCATTACAATAAAAATAAGTCTGGGACAAAAATGTAGCATCAGTAAATGGGAATGGGAGTTGACAAGCTTGTAAGAGATTTCAAACTTGCAGAGAATGCTGGGGAGTTTAGGAGAGCAAGTGATTGTTAGCAGTCATACAAAGGTGGCACAACTCTCTTTCTTATTTAACCCCGGCTTGATCAGTGTATAGTTTTGCTTTTGTTTTTTCTACATAGAATTTTTCCTTTTGTTTTTTCTCAACTCAGTTTCTAAACTGTTATCATTATGTTAAAATAAATATTTGAATTCCTGGAGCAATAAATTGAGCTTGCACTTTCTAGAACTAAAAGAAATCTAGCTTTCATGATGTTACTTTCCCGCTGAATAAGAGTGATAAGACCGATAGAGAAATTTACTACCGGAAGTTTGGCGGAAGACAGTTACATAGCAAAGAACTCGTCGAATAAAAAATAAGTTATTCCATCAGAAAAATTTTTAACATTCTGACCTTATCATCATATTCAGTTACAATGCTAGAAATCGAGTCTGTCTAGTGGCCATTCTGAAATAAACAGCTGTACACGTATTGATGGTTTGATAAGGCTCGCAGAAAACATTCAAGCTTAACTGCAGCTTGAACACTAACAACCTAAGAAGTATAGCAATCATAATTAACAGATCAGCGTCTACCAAAGATTAGCTAAAAAGTTAACGTGATGTAAATGATTATGAAGTCGCCCTTATACACAAAGACTAGTAAACTGAAAACATGTAAGATTTGGCTTATTAGAACTGCTGTAGCGTAGAAAAATGCCGGCCGGCTCAACAATACGAGTTATACAACATTCAATACGCAACAACAAATAAACTACCCACCGCGTTAATCATCTTGCACCGTACAACCTTTCCACATTTGGAGAAAATATCTTTGATAAACTGTTCAGTACAACGGCGATCTAAGTTCCCCACATAGCTGAAATGAAGAATCGAAAAAAATATGTTAACGACAGCGTGCAACTTCCTGAACAACACAACTTAAAGATCTCCAATTCTTTCGAAGTTCTTTTACTTACAGACTAGTTTTCTTGTCGTCGATGTCGTCCTTGAAACAAAAACATGGTTTGGTTAGCGAGAATAATAGGCGAAAAATCCGATTAAGTTTCTGTTTTACTCACCATTATGGCTTTATCAAAAGATGGAATAGTACGGAGGAGAAAATTTCAGAGAAGCCTGTGGATGACTGCGCACGCAGCGGATGATGACGTCATAAACGTTCTCGCTTGGAACTCTGGGAAAATGTATCGTCTTTTTTCCTTCATTTTTTTGTGGGTTCTCTGCACAAGTTTTGCGCTCTTAACATATAACACTGAATAAACTAGCGTACAGTTTATTCAAAGTCGTCAAGATATAGACAAAAATAACGAGCAGCCTTCTTTGTTTTTTCTTAAAGTTAAGTAAGGAGGAGTGAGAACACGCTGGCGCGCGTAGTATGAAATTTTTGCATTCGCTGTATTCGACTTTTTCACTTTTTGCTCCCCGATGCCAAAGCGCAATTGTTGTCGATGTGCCGAATTGTATCGTGTGTCCATGGGTAGTAAAAATATTATCTAACAAACAAGCGGAAGGCGAGCCACTCTAAGTTTAGAAAAGTTTAAGGGCTTCTGAGGTCACTGTAAGAACGAAGTCCCGGTATAAAAGGAGCCTGGCCTGGCCATTCTCACCTCCAGTCGTCAATTTAATAACCACTGAAGCATTAACAACTGACAAACAACATGCGTCGTTGCAGAGACCTTTGCAAACAGAATTTGCAAAATTTTATGAAAGTTATATCAGAAGTCTTTATGAACTTCTATTTCTTTTTTTGCTCAGATTGACTCAGGTAAAATCTTGATTTATTAGATTTTTGAAGCAAATTATATTTAAAGGACGCGCAAGTTAACCATGTTTTGTGACTGAAAGACGCCTTAATTTGCAATTCACACCCAAAAAGTGTAAAATGGGGAAGGGGCTTAGCCTTTTATACCAGAACTTCGTGTTAATTTTCGTCAAACAATTTATAGCATGAACAAAATGTGATCGTGTTTTTATAAGGTTCAGGCTCTGTCAATCTTTTCTTGTATACCAAATAACTGATTGCGAAGTAGCGAAAACACCGTGAAAACATTAATTCCGAAATATAACATTTACATCTTTACAAAGAGCTTTTCAACCGTATAAAAACACATACAAAGAAAAACACGTACAAGTTGATCAGAATACTCACATTCTGTACCCACCCAGCAGGACCCAAGTCAACTGACACTGCTCTCGAGCAACCCAGTAAGACCCAAGTCCACTGACAAAACTCTCGAGCCACCCAGTAAGACCCAAGTCATTTGACACCGCTCTCGAAACACCCAGTAAGACCCAAGTCATTTGACACCGCTTTCGAGCCACCCAGTAAGACCCAAGTCAACTGACACCGCTCTCGAGCCACCAAGTAACACCCAAGTCAACTCAACTGAGCGGCTAAAATGGGTTGGACAAGTGCCTCACTTGCTCCAGGTTAATTCAGTTGCTTGTAATGTCAGCGGGGTTGCTTCATGAACGTGTAGGGAATGGATAAAACTCACAAGCACGGTCAAAGTCAGTTTTAAATCTAAATCTCAAGGCGTTTTTGTTTAAAAACGCATAAATGTTTGTGTTTTCGCCAAGGGTTAGGGTTAGGGTTAGGGTTAGGGTTAGGGTCCACAGCCACCGAAAATATATCTTTTTTAAAAAAACGCTCTCAGAGTAGCTAAATTGGAAAACGCCGGCTGGGCGTTTTTGTGTGTGCACGGCGAAAACGGATTTTTTTTCGAAAACGCTACCGTCACGACGTTGGTGAATAAGGCGATGTGGGGTCCATATGGACGATAAGCTAAAACGTAAAAATAATTATCCGTTTTCGATGCGAAAACACTGTTTTCACGTCAAAACGGTTTAGTGTGAAACTCTTGTTTTAATCAACAATGATGGCGAGTTTTTCTAATATTTATCAGCTGTGCAATTACCTTAACCACGTTTCATTTTATGTTTTCAAAAGTTCCGGCGAGTGGTTATATTAATAAAGTTTAAAATTGGCCTTAACGCGCCCAGAGGCCCGATGCAAATTAGTGCATTTACAACACGATCGTACAAAGCATTGGAAACTTGTCTCGGACTCATTTTTTCACTGTGTTCACACCCTTTGCATATTTCCGGTTTGACCTGTAAAAAACGAGCGCATCGGCAAGAACTGCGGTATTCATTTTATGAATCAATTTTAAAAGAAGCGGAGTTGTTTACAACGATGGATGACACCCTTTCTTAAAAAAACCTAAAAACAAAAGACCGGCTACTTTCGCCGGATGGCTTAGCTTCAACAATTCATCAGTTTATAACTTTATATGTACCTTGATTCCTCTTTATTTTTAATTGATTTTACCAAAGATTATTTCAGCGGACTTAGTTTCACTTATAGCTAACTAAGCTCTAAACATATTATTTATTTAACATGACAAGCGAAAGTCGATCCTTTAAAATACAATATACACCCTTGATAAGAATAAAGACCGCCATAAATAAAAAATGACAATAAACTTGGTCAACTCCATATACCGCAATGATTCAATTTGGCGCCCTCCTTCAAGTAAGTGCCCCGTTTCTAATGGCTCCGTCAATTCCAAGCCCGCTCATACATCCCCCCCCCCCCCCCCCTCTCCCCCGGCCATTTGTCCTTTTCTATGCCCCACGGTGGGGTCAGCCCCCAAGGTGGGGCATCTGAAAGAGTGCAAATGCCCGACCCATGGAACAAGATCAAAATTTTTATTTCAATGATTATTGATGGAAGCAATAATTGCTCACAAATAAATGGATCTTTATTCGTGTTAGGAATTCTTTCGTTCTACCTCAGTATTACTTATACCCGTTTCCTCATTCATTCCAAATATTTGTTATTTTTCCGCAAAACTTTTGACTCCAGTAATTTCCTGTCCATCCCTTGTTAATGTTATTAATTTTGATTAAAATTATGCTTACATTCATCCATTTACACGTAAGGTCGCCGTTGATTGAAACGCTTTTTCAAGTTAAGTTGCTATTGAATTTTAAATAGCCAGATTCTTCTGTTGCGGCATATCATGATGGAAAGACACCACGGCCACGAATGTTGGCAAATAAGATGTCAACAAAAATTGAAAAATTGCCGTGATATAGATATTATCTCCTGTGGAACTTGAAAGGTAAGGCAATAGGCGGTCTGTTTTGAAAATTGTGTGAAACTTTAAAGGCCGGCACACACTTGGGGACATGAAGCGAGGACATGTTGCAGCGACAGTTTTCCTCGTGTGACATCCCTGTTTTTGCGAAAAAGTTCTGTTGCGGGACCGATTTTGTCCCCGCAACATGTTGCACGAAATTCAGCTGGTTTGAATTCGTGCGTCATGAAGCGGGGACAAAATGATCCCCATTTCGATGTCGCATCGTGTGCACTGTTCTTGCAAACTGTCCCCGCTACAAAATAGGTGTAGTAGGCTCCTTTTTCTTCTCTTCTTTTCAGCCACCTGCGTATCCATCGTTTTCGGTCAACATAATTACACATTTCTTCATCTAATAATATCATTGACAGTAGTAGCTTCTTTTTCCTAACCATAGAGTCCGCCATCTTTCTTTGCTCGTATACTAGTTCCCACGCGCCCTTAGTGATTTCTGTGATTTTTATACCTCAATCTGCTTTGTGTGCACCAGCTTGCGTACTGTCCCTGCAACATGCGCCAGTATGCTGTGCACACGAAGGGGCTTGTCCCCACTTCACGTCCCCGCAACATGTCCCCTAGTGTGTGCCGGCCATAATATTTTCACTTGAAAAGTACGGGACACAACGACGTTTATCAACTAAGTTTTTATATTTTTAAATCGGGAGCAAACAGAAAATTTAAAATAAACAACGAAGCATGTACGAATTTTATATCCATAAGATAACGTTTTTTTGACAATGCCCCACCCCAGGCTGACCTGTTTTAGCAAATGCCCCACCCTTGGGAAGGAAAAGTTAAAAAATGCCCGACAAATGCCCCGGGGGGGGGGGGGGGGGGGATGAGCGGGATTGGAAATGACGGAGCCATAATAAGCGCCTCCTTATTTGATTGCCGTTTTGTTAATAAGCGCCCCTTTTCTAATACGCGTTCTCACTCCCTTGAAGATGCTACGCCAAAACGTAACTTATTGAAGAAAGTGACATTGATGCTGAAGTTCAACAGCGAATTATATTCTGACTATGCGAGCCATTATATTCTGACTATGCGAGCCATTATATTCGGACTATGCGAGCCATTTTTACAGTTGTTCTGACTATGCGAATTGTACATTTTCCCCAGGGTCTGTTTTTTTCCGTCTCCGCAGAACGGGAAGATCAGAGACCCTGGGAAATGGTTGTTTCTTCCTTTCCCTATTATTCTCATTGCCTAAGCCTGTTTTATTAAATTGTCGTGATAGCACGCGCTATTTAAGGTCACTACAACGAAATTGTTCATCCAGAAACTTCTACGAAACCCTTTTATCCAGATTCAGCCGATAAAATTCGTGTAACATGGTTCCAGTCCAGTCCAGTCCAGACCAAAGCAGTTAAACAGTCCCTTGTTTGCCGTTTCTCCTTCAGTTTTTTCTAACGGTTTTGAACTATACAGCAGCTTCCATAAGAATAATTATATAAAGTTGCTTTTCTTCTTATTCAGAACCGCAGGATAGTAATATTCCAGATTCTCTTGTCACATGTTTTTTTTAGACATTGTAATTTTGATGCGCGACTGAACATTACATGGAAGGCTCGCTTTACAAATTAAATCATTATTATTATTTATTATTATGGTTTCCTCAAGGTTCAAACTCTTTCATGTTTTTGGCGATCGTCGACAGCTGAATATTGGAGGTTCCCTCGTAAATGGCTCCTGAAGGATTAAAATATAAACAGTGAGATATAATAACCTAGTATTTCCTTACTATCATCACAACTGGAGACAGGCAAAAACAAACGCTCAACAGAAAAGACAAAGGGCGTGTCGCTTTGACAAAAGAAAAACAAATTAGTTTGTTTCTTTGAATGTCAAAAGCGAAAAGAAACAAGAAAACCAAGTGAAATATTACCTTGCGAAATATCAAGGAACAGACAACACCAAAGGAAAGTACTGCTCAAGAGCTTTAATTCGCATGGCCACTCTTTGGGGTTTCATACACAGACACAAAAGTGATGTAGAGTAAGAGAGGAGGTTTGACTCTGGAGTCACTAACCTATTTTACAGTCTCGGTAGAATTTCTCCACTGGATACTGTTTGGAGAAACCAACGCCACCCATAATTTCAATACACTTGGATGTTGTCAACGCCGCCACCTGATCACACGCAAAACAAACAACATTGAAAAACAAAATAAACAGCCAGGAAGTAACCAAGTTCTTGATAATGCATATGAGAGCTCCTGTCTTGAAGAACTGAGCCGACGGAGGAGAAACTAAAAAAAATCATGATTTGCGGACGCAGTTGGGTGTCTTTCCGCGCTTGACACCACTCTGAATAATTCAGTCATTGCCTTGTGTACATCTTTTGTGAAGATCACATGTGATTGGTTTAATTTTGGGTTTTTTGGGTTTCGGTAAAATACCGCTCTAGTAAATCGATATTGACAGGTTTTACAATTAATATAAACAGGTTAGACAAGTAAGTAACGAGTGAGTGAGTTACTTGTCGCTATCTGTTCAATTGGTGTTCCTGCATGTAAGAAGATTGAAGTATACCTCGCCCGCAAAGTATTTGGCCATGGCAGCTTCCCGTACAAATGAGAGTCCAGCCTCTTTTCTTCGCGCTGCATTGTACACCAACAATCGAGCGGCTTCAATCTGCGTGAACACATGGGCGGCCTGGTGTTGGACAGACTTCAGAAAAAAAAAAGAAAAATTAAAATAACTTAACCGTCTTTGACCAATAAAAAATTCCACATTGTAACACCATAAAGAGATTAAGCGCTAGCTCTTAAAAAGAGCTTATTCGCTCTGACAAAGGTGTTCACACTCCTTATTTGCAAGGAACCGAGAAACCGCGACACCGGCATTCTTGTATTGACGTCACAGCGGACTATTTCCAGTCTTTCTTATTGCGCGGTTTTGTAACCAACCGTAAGTGAAATTCCACGTTTTAGACGGCTAAATCACGGAAAAGAAAATCGATATCGAATTTTTTTTTCGATTTTCTTATCAGAACGTCATGTAGATGCAATCAAGCAAATAGAAAAATATCTGTCATAAACACTTTAAGGAAGAATTACAAATTTGTATTCATACCTGAAAGTCCCAGATCTTTTGACCAAACTGTTTTCTTTCATGTGTGTAAGGTACTGTGCAATTTAAACAGCCCTGGGCAAGTCCAAGCATCTAAGAACACAACAGTAATAAACATGGTCACGAATATCTCTTTATTTGCCTTCTATCTCACTTCCTCACGGTTTGTAACGATTTACACACACAAAAAAAAAATACTAAACATTGTCCCATTTTGTATATAAGAAGATTTTAAGACAACAGTTAATAAATTCAAACATGATAGAAAATAGCATGAAACTTGGAAAAAAATCCGAGTCCCAAATGGGATTTGATTTGATATGATTTTATTAATTGCTCACTTTGGAGGTTGGTTGGTTGCATCTTTGATATGCCTTAAAGTGACTGTGTGATACAGTTATGAGTCATATGTGCCAGTCATCATTTGGCTGTGTGACCACGCGATGCGGTTCCAGTCAAAAGCCCACATTTCACCCTTGTTCACCACAGAGTCCCAGTAGCTCAGTGGTAGAGCAAACGGCTAGATCACGGAGGGTCGTGGGTTCAAATCCCATCTGGAACTCGGATTGGTTGGATATTCACAATTTGGGAATTTTTTCTCCATAACACAAAATCATATGCCTTTTCTGAGTTTCCTCAACACCGTGAGCACTCTGCAAAATTAGTCAGACATATTGGGAATTTATGTTGGATGATCAATGTCAGATAGCCGATTGCTCTCGGCAGCACTGAAGAGCAGCTTTCAATCACGAACCTGGGCTCCAATCCCGATGCGTCCTTCATTAAGACACTCAATAGCATACTTGTACCCATGACCAACCTGACCTAGAACACAGCTCTCTTGTACCTACAGTATTGTACAAACATAAAAGAAGTTAGTCAGTCTTTTTGCCACAATGACAATATTATTATCTTATTATTTCTTTTGTTCTTAACAAATAGTTTCAAAAAGAACCTCTCTCACCTTTACATGATCAAAGTGGACAGGACAAGTTGACGATGCTCTTATTCCGAGCTACAACAAAACAAACCAATTAGGTACAGTAGGCCCGGGGGAGGGGGATTTGTGGTAAAGAATTGCTGCTGTGCATAGCGCCTGCGTAGTCCTACGAAAGTTGTACAACCAAACTTGTTATATCATTTAATCATTTAATCATTTAAGGTTTGGGTATTGCTTTTTGCCCCCATTTGCACATCCCCTTTACTTTAAATCCAGTGTAACCCTCCCTGGGACAGTAGGCTAGTTAACTACTTACAACTTGGATATTAACAGTGCTACATTCATTTCTTTGAAAATCAAACCTTGTCTTCCTTATTGCCAAGTGAAAGTCCTTCTGTTTCTCTTGGAACTATAAATGTTGTAATTCCTTTGTAGCCCTAAAAAACCAAACAGTCATAATAATTTATTATTAATTTAATAGAGTACAAAGTCATTAATGTACCTGTGTGGTCTTGTAACATATATACTGATTTGTTTTTACCTTTTCTGGTGCAACATTGGCAAAGACAAGATATACTCCTGCATGTTCAGCATTGGTGATCCACATTTTGGAGCCGTTCAGAACATAGTAATCTCCCTTCTTTTCAGCTTTTGTTTGCAGAGCAAAGGCATCACTTCCAGAGCTTACTTCAGAGAGGCAAAAGCTTCCAACCTAGAGAGAAAATAAATCATCTTAAAAAACTAAATTGGCAATGTCACACAGAATTGACAAGTTTTTGATAACAGAGTTAAAATGTAGAATAAATCACAAAATGATGTCACCAATGGAGTATGCTCCAGTATCTTGGTGTATCTACAGTACAACTCACCATATTCTGAGATAGTCTTGGTAAATACTCTGCTTTCTGTTCAGATGTGCCATATTTTCTGAACAGTGTATTAATTAAGGTATTTTGTACATCGCACATAACGCTGACAGATGGATCAATTTTGGCAAGTTCTTCTATAACAAGACATGACACAAAGAATGACGAATTTGTGCCACCATGATCAGCATCAACTTCAATTCCCATCAGCTTGAAAAAAAAATAAAAATACATCAGCACTTGTCAGCAATTACAGCCCTCTAAAAATGTACCAGCAGCTTACTATAACATTGAAGAGCTGGGAGCATAACCTGGTTGCCCTGCTCGTCCGAGTTGTTTTAAAATGTTTTTGCAAACGACTCAGACGATCCGGACAACTCAAACAATTTGGGTTCTCATATGATCATCCTGGTTGTCCCAAACATCAATAGCGCTGTCGTAAACTGGGTCCGACAAGATGTTTTGGGCAATAATACTGCATTCTGGGGTAGATTTGGGTCGCTTCAATCGCCTCAGTCGTCCCGGTCGCCTGAGAGTAAGTCTCATATGATCGTACCCGATTTTTCATGATCGTCCCAGTCGTCCAGATAAAACACAGTTCTTTCCAAGCGACTGCGATCGTCCCAGTCGTCCGGGTCATTTGCGGTCATCCCAGGTCGTCTCAGACGTGTTCTCATATAATCATCCCGATCGTCTGTGCACTTTTTGAAACAACTCGGACGACCGGGATGATTATATGAGAACCAGCCTTAACAATAAACATGTCAAAACCAAATCATTAATTATTTGGTGATTCATAATTTACGTAGTTGGAATTTTGGACTGCATTAATTTACACAACTTGGAAAGGTAACAAATATCTATGTAAAAAGGTTAGTGAAAAGGGGGCATGATTTTGGATGAAAACACAAAAATATGTTTTTGCATGCAGGCTTTCTTTGTGTGAAAGTTAAACACTGAGCAATATTTTGAATTTTGTCTGAAAGCTTTCCAAGAATATAGTCTTTTATCTAAAGCTAACATTCCAAATTTATTAGCCTTTTAAAACAAAACAAAACAATATGAGTTGACATGATTTATCTTGTAATGCACTTATCAGCAGCCATCCCGGGGGTGACCCCGGGGAACCCCCGGGCATTTGCACAACGACATTTACAAATCCCCCCTACCCAAAACCAAGATTGTTTAACAAAAAGCTAGTAAAGCCCCTCCCCTGGCGGCAAAGAAGTGTGCTCTGCCAAGTCAAAATGTGCAATATTTCGAAAGAGTTCTATTAAAAACAAGAGAAGAAACGGCTATTCTTCTATATCGAGCTCTTATCGAGCTGCACTTCGACTACTGCTGCCCTGTGTGGGACGGTCTAAGTATTGAATTGGCCGATAAGCTGCAAAAATTACAAAATCGCGCCATTAGGGTTATTACTAGGTCTGATTTTTATTCTAGTGCTACTACCCTTCGCACCAGTCTAGGATGGGATGACCTCTCTACCAGAAGGAAGAAAGTCAAAGCGAAACTAATGTTTAAAACTGTAACCAACCAAACTCCAGAGTATCTTCAAGGCCTGTTTACACCTTTCAGCACAGACTATGAACTTAGAGACAAGGAAAACAAATTCTGTCTGCCCAAGCCCCATACAGATTTTTTATAATGCAGTTTTTGCTGTAGTGGGGCACTGTTGTGGAATAATCTTCCACAGAATGTCAGAGCCATTAGATCTTATAAAAAGTTTAATATCGAAATCAATCGCCTCATGTCCACCTCGTGCAAATCCTGTGCCATGCCCGCGTATGTCCCCGGGGTCACCCCCCGGGATGGCCACTTTTCAGCCCTTTTGTCCCATGTCATGTTCCCTCTTTAATTCTTTCATCCTTAAGCTTAGAAAAGAGAACTTAGTTTAACTTACCCCATGTTCAAACATGCCTTTGATGATGGATTCATCCATTTCAGAATTCTGGTCCATTTCTGACACCAAAGGTTGAATTTTTTCTGTAGCAAATCTAGCAACTGAAAAAATAAAACCAAGAGATGCTCTGTCTATAACTAGCCAGCAATCACAACAAAAAAGGGGAGACCAAATTCAAACCACATGGGCTGCAATATATCCATATTTTCCCAACACGACACATTCTTCCATGCCTTTATTTGATAGAATATCTTACAAAACTGCTTCCTATTTCCTGCTTACCCCTTTTTCTCCCAGGTTCCTGTCCCCTGTCCCAACTGTCCCACTATGTAAGGTTTTACACAGTGGCTCAATTAACAGTACTCATTTACAGTGAACTCTCTCTGAGCTGGTCACCCTTGGGACAAGACCTAGCTGTCCAGCTTAGAGAGGCCCCGGGGGGGGGGGGGGGGGGGGGGGACTCCCATATAAAAATGACGGGGGTGCTCGTCGGATATTTTCGAAAAACACCCTAAAAGGTACCAGAATCTGGTTTGATGGGCGTGGCTCAAAATAATTTTTACCCCTAAGAGGTACCAATTCTAAAACAACACATATTCTGTCATATTTTTTCGGCTCATATCCTAAAAGGTACCGCGATAGTTCTAATGGTGGTCATTTTAGATTTTAGTACCCTAAGCGGTACCAATCTCCAAATTTTGACCCCCTAAAAGGTATGACGAACACCCCCGTCATTTTTATATGGGAGTCCCCCCACCGGGAGAGAGGCATCCACCTTTAAGAAAGTTCATTCAGAATTTCCAATGACCTTCCATGAACTGCATAATCCAATACCCTCTAGATGGTTAGATGACTATCATCATACCTGAACTGCATAATCCAATACCCTCTAGATGGTTAGATGACTATCATCATACCTGAACTGCATAATCCAATACCCTCTAGATAGTTAGATGAGTATTATCATACCTGAACTGCATAATCCAATACCCTCTAGATGGTTAGATGACTATCATCATACCTGAACTGCATAATCCAATACCCTCTAGATGGTTAGTTGACTATCATCATACCTGAACTGCATAATCCAATACCCTCTAGATGGTTAGTTGACTATCACCATACCTGAACTGCATAATCCAATACCCTCTAGATGGTTAGATGACTATCACCATACCTGAACTGCATAATCCAATACCCTCTAGATGGTTAGATGACTATCATCATACCTGAACTGCATAATCCAATACCCTCTAGATGGTTAGTTGACTGTCATCATACCTGAACTGCATAATCCAATACCCTCTAGATGGTTAGATGACTATCATCATACCTGAACTGCATAATCCAATACCCTCTAGATGGTTATAGTCCAGTAAGGCTATGAAATTTTATAGGCGAAGATCAAACTAATTGCAACAAAAGCTTTTTAACTGTTTTTAGGCTCAGGACAACGTGTTAAACAACATACTAAAAGTTCCCCAAAATTCGGATGGAGGAACATGGTGTAATTGGCCTTTGAAAAAAGTGACAGTTCACCACAGGGTACCCAAGTCATGTAAATATATTTTAATTTATTTTTATTTTTAATCAATTTTCACTTTTTGGCGTTAGGAGTGTCAGTTTTATTACTCATATAATTGCTGTGGAACGTTTTTCAAATATTTCACCACGCATTTAAATCTAATTTCCTACATTCTCAACGAAAAAAAACCACAGGTATCCCGCTCAAGCATGAAATTTATTTATTTTGTCAAGGGCTTATTATTTTGTTCACGGTACAGAAAAAAATGTACTTTAATATTAGCTAAAAGAAGAGAGAAACATTCAAGAGAAATGGAAATTAGAAGAGAGGTATACTTACCTTGAAGTGTAATTGTAGTTCTCTGAGATATGCGTAGCATTATGGGATAATTGTGCATACTTCCTGCATACCTACTGGTCAGCGGTCACATTTCAAAAAAGCTATTCAAATGCAAATTAGTAACAATATAAACCCCAGAACCAGGCCTGGCTAAAAGGATAAAACGGATGACAAAAACTCAGTATTAACTCTCAAGGGATGTGAAACAATAAATCGAATAACCAATCGTCTTGACGTCAGACCTGGGCTGAGTATTCATCGAAAATGCCGTCTTCACTTCATAAGACCTCCCAAGAAGTCGTCAAATGACCTGCAGGGTGAGGAGTCCAGCGGCAGGGGCGTTGTTAGACGCCGCTCGATGCAGCAGCAATATAATGCTAGGGAACATTGCTTTTTCTGCAGAGAGCGTTCAAAGTATGACGGAAAGACAAAGGTGCTGGATGTGATCCCTGTAAGGACAACAGAATTCCAGGAAAGTATTTCAAAGCTGTGCAAAGAAAGGAATGATGACTGGGCACAGACTGTGTTTGGCTGTTTACAATATCTCCAGGATCTTCATGCAGCAGGTGCTGTATACCACAAAGCATGCAGCAGCAACTTTAGAACAGGGAGAAACATACCTCTGCAGTACAGAATTCCTGACGACAGCGGCTCTAAGAAATTCAAGAACTCTCATGGACGGCCAGTTGGCACTGTTAAGTACACAGCTTCTTACAAAGTGATTGACTATGAGGAGGAGAATGAGAATGAGCAGCTTACTATAGCCGATCTTGTTAGCAAGATGGAGCACCTGGATGCCCACCAGCGGGCAGTTTGACAACCCTGAAACCATGTTCCGGTATGAGATGTCAAGCTACCCTACCTCCCTATTTGATGGTTCACTGTTGCTCAGAGAAGCCAATAAACCCGCGTTAGCCGATTCCATCTGGATAGAGACGCAACACAAACAAACGGCCAGTCCCCAAGAAGCCCACTATGTCCTTGATGGAGGAGCCCTTATCTATCTCATTCCTTGGTCAAACGGTGCCTCTTATGAAGAAGTCTGCCTTTTGTACGTTCAGTATGTACAAAGAAGATACGGAAACGCCACGGTCGTGTTCGATGGTTACGAGGATGGCCCACCACAAAGGATTGCACTCAGCAGAGACGAGCAAGTTCCAACGCACCGCCAGTGTTGTTCGACCCTGGTATGCCTATCACATTGAAGAAGAACGACTTTTTGTCAAATAAGGAGAACAAGCAGAGGTTCATTACTCTTCTTGGAGAGAAGTTAGAAAGCGCTGGTTATACTGTCCACAACATGCGCAGCGATGCAGATCTTATTGTTAAGACCGCAGTAGAAGCCGCCCGATCTCAAAGCACCATTCTCGTCGGAGATGACACCGACCTTAGCTTCTTGTCTTGTTACTCTATAATGGTGAAATGGACGCACGGGATCTCTTCTTCAAGCCTGAACCGAAGCAAAGAAGCAAAACACGGAGAATATGGAATATCAAGGAGACAAAGGCAGCTTTGGAGCCATGTGTCTGTTCAGACATACTCTTCGTGCATGCCCTACTCGGCTGCGATACAACTTCGCGAATTCATGGTATCGGTAAGGCGATGGCTCTGAAGAAGATAAAGAACAGCCATACTTTCCAAGAACAGGCAACCGTATTTAACAGCGACGTAAGCTCCGTGACCAAAGATGATATTGTAGCAGCTGGTGAGAAGGCATTGGTGTGCCTATATAATGGTGGCCTGAATGAAACTCCTAGATTCTTTAAGGTACACCAAGTTTTGTCAAAAAAGTGGCTACAGGAAGTGCATTCGTCCAGCCAGAAAATCTTCCCCCGACCTCTACTGCAGTAGTAGTAAGTCCAGCAATGGAAGGGTATCGAGCTGCAACCGCAAGAATGAGGCTGGGAGTCAAAGGATGGTAGGCTTCTACCGACCCGCACCACCCTACCGACAGCACACGCATCTCTACTAGTGATGATCCGCTGTAGCTGTAAGAGTGACTGTAGCACTCCAAGGTGCTCATGCCGCAAAAACGGTCTGGAATGCTCTGCAGCTTGTGGAGTTTGCCGCGGTGTGAGTTGCACCAACTCACCAATACCAGACCTCATTGAAGGAGACGGCTGATAGGAGATCTAAGAAACTCCGAGAGAACTTAGGACAGTAGTAGATCCAGCAAGTTAAAAAGGCAGTGGCCAGTACAAAGAAATTGGGAGGGGGGGGGGGGGTGGGGTTGACTTCAAGTAACAATATACTGAGAAAATTGAGAAAAGGGGTTTGTTAACCACCCTATTCACCCTCTGGATCTGCCACTGGAGAACTAGATTCTGGTTCAGGAGAACGTGCATTGAAAGAGGCACCTAAACTTTCTATTTATTGGCAGTTAATCATGCTATGAAAAACTATAATTTTTCTGACAATTGACATTTATCAGACATGATGTTGTTGTTATTGTTTTTATCATATATATATATATATACATATGCTTTTTTGATAAAGACCTTTCTACGATCATCTATCTACGTTTTTCTCCTAAATGCCTTGTACTTGGGTGCCCTGTGGAAAATAAAATCATTTAAAGTAAGCGTTGGTGTGATAATTTGTAAAAAGCAACGAGTAATTACTCCTATTTAGACATATATACACTTATCTTGTCACAAAATAAAGCGACCGTTGACTTTTTTTGCATTTCTGAATATTTCAAGACTTGGGTTCCCTGTGGTAAAACGCTCTAAAATTCAGTTTCAAATTTCGTGATGTTCCTCTGAAGGAATTTTGGCGAACTTTCAGTATGTTGGTAAGGCTATCCATCCCCTTCATATTGCGTCGAGAAAGTTTTTGTTGCAATTAGTTTGATGTTGAGCCACAGTCTTACTGGACTATTAGTTGACTATCACCATCATACCTGAACTGCATAATCCAATACCCCCTAGATGGTTAGATGACTATCATCATACCTGAACTGCATAATCCAATACCCTCTAGATGGTTAGATGACTATCACCATACCTGAACTGCATAATCCAATACCCTCTAGATGGTTAGATGACTATCACCATACCTGAACTGCATAATCCAATACCCTCTAGATGGTTAGATGACTATCACCATACCTGAACTGCATAATCCAATACCCCCTAGATGGTTAGATGACTATCACCATACCTGAACTGCATAATCCAATACCCTCTAGATGGTTAGATGACTATCATCATACCTGAACTGCATAATCCAATACCCTCTAGATGGTTAGATGACTATCACCATACCTGAACTGCATAATCCAATACCCTCTAGATGGTTAGATGACTATCACCATACCTGAACTGCATAATCCAATACCCCCTAGATGGTTAGTTGACTATCACCATACCTGAACTGCATAATCCAATACCCCCTAGATGGTTAGATGACTATCATCATACCTGAACTGCATAATCCAATACCCTCTAGATGGTTAGATGACTATCATCATACCTGAACTGCATAATCCAATACCCTCTAGATGGTTAGATGACTATCACCATACCTGAACTGCATAATCCAATACCCTCTAGATGGTTAGATGACTATCATCATACCTGAACTGCATAATCCAATACCCTCTAGATGGTTAGATGACTATCATCATACCTG
This sequence comes from Cladopsammia gracilis, assembly GCA_022457155.1. Classification (NCBI taxonomy): domain Eukaryota; kingdom Metazoa; phylum Cnidaria; class Anthozoa; order Scleractinia; family Dendrophylliidae; genus Cladopsammia; species Cladopsammia gracilis. The sequence goes on along the minus strand of JAJGOT010000012.1, from coordinate 3,203,226 downwards.
AACTGCATAATCCAATACCCTCTAGATGGTTAGATGACTATCACCATCATACCTGAACTGCATAATCCAATACCCTCTAGATGGTTAGTTGACTATGACCATACCTGAACTGCATAATCCAATACCCCCTAGATGGTTAGTTGACTATCATCATACCTGTTTCTCTCATCATCTCTTCTTCTTCAGAGAGCATTGTCAATGGTCCAGCGACAAAATTTTCTGAGGACTGTGCCACTTCTTGGTACAAATGACGGCTAGACCAAAAAGGTAACTGCCCCACATTGATGCCTCGCAGGATGTTGGTACCTCCTAATGACCTTGCAGGCCTGACTACTGAGGTCAACATCTATCACAATCAATCAATCAATCAATCAATCAATTAACTTTATTTAAACACGGTAAAACGGCTCAGTAAAACTGGTTTTCAGACATGCCATGCACTTAAATATAATCTAATCTAATATATAATATATATATATAGTGGCAAAACTACAACATAGTTCATAAAACTATTTGACTGTTTAAGATTACCAGTAAATAAATCAGTTATGCAACCTTTGTTACTTCTGAGGAAGGTCTGATGTAACACAACCCATTCAGGGGCGATGCTTTGCACTACTTGCTACAATTAATTCACCATTTCAAAGTTTTTGAAAAAGACAACAAGAATAATAAAAGGCTAAACTACAATTGAACAGGTATCACCTCAAGTGGCTTGTCAATGACTACTGAGCTGCCAAGCCATTTAATTATATACCTTCCTCATTCTACAAACTCTAAGTCGACTGACTCTAGCTGCCGAGCCGTCGATCCACTAAATTAAAAACCTTACTTGGTTTATAGACTCTAAGTTGACTGGCGAGTCGCCGAGCCACTAAAATATAATTTATACATTCCATGTTCTATAAACTCTGTTTCTAGATATGATTTTAGATTGTTTTCCTTTACTGATGGACCACAGAGCCACTTCAGTAATACCTCAAGAAATGTGGCCCTCTATTCCGGGCCTGGTTGTTCATAAAGTGGATAGTGCTATCCGCCAAATAAATCTATTGAGCGGATACAGAGGTCATAACAGACGTCCTGGCGGATAACACACAGGATTTTGTTGATACTTATCCACTGGAAAGTGATTTATACAGTGGATAGCACTATCCACCTTTTAAACAACCGGGGCCAGTACAGTAGTTGCCGATTACTTACTTTAATTTATTGCATAAACTACTTTTAGGGGCGCTGCGATATATAGCGAAAAGCAACTGTATTAGCGTGCGCTAAAATAGCGAATTTAATGTCGTCAAATTACGTCAGCAAAGTACAAATTAAAGTTCAAAAATGAAAAAATGAAAAAATTTATAAAAGAACGAAATGTCACTGAAAAATTGTTCAAACACAAAATGTTACATTCCATACGTGTAGTTTGCTCTTAACAGGTTTTTTTTCTTTCAACCATGCAATTGCTGACTCGAGAGAAATTACTACGTTTTGAAACTAAAACTAGCTATTATTCATCGTTTTCTCAAAAAACACAAGGAAAAATCGAAGTCTTGTTACAAAACGTGACAGCAAAGAAAGAGCAAGCGTTGTCTATAACTTTCTCGCAATCTGATTGGTGTTTTTCAAGCGCTCGTGATGTTAGCGTCAGCACCGTTGTCTGGACTCTCATTTACCACTCACGTCGACCAATCAGATTGCGAGTTTAGCGGCAATTGTGGTAAAAATGACAATTTTATTCGCCATATGTGATCGCGACATTAATTCGCTATTTTAGCGCGCTTATTGCGCAGCACCCCTAAAAGTTTTTCTAGCCAAAGATCGGAAAACGTGCCCATAATTGTCCATCATCGCCTGATGTTCTCTAATCTCTTTATGTGACAATGGCTCTTAGCTTTAAACACATAAAAAGCAAGGAAATCAACAGTATTAAAGCAGAATAAAGAACAAACCTTGCAAAACGTAGCCATGTTGTCATTAAGGGAGATTGGGACGTCATTTACAGCCACTTCGACTGTCTTTCTTGCTGTGACGTCACTTGCGGGCCAAGCAACCAGGGCCAAATTGTTCAAAAATCACTATCCAGCGGATAACACAATGGTAATACTTATCCACTGGATGGTGATTTATCCGGTGGATAGCGCTATCCACCTTTTGAACAAGGATGCTTACCATTTGTAGGAAAAAAACGGTTGGGATGACCGTCACATAATGGTACTAAAATCTGCAAAGGACCGCAAACGATAATGCTGTAAACGATACGTAGGATCTACGAAAGTCCTTATCAGCCAAAAAATGAACAAACATAAACGACAAACTGCAAGGCTGATCTGACTACGTGAAAAGGTAGATTTTGCAAGACACCAATGCGACAGAAACCGATAAAGCAGGGTAGCAACCGCGGACAGCTGTTTCGCCCTTGTATTGGGGCTCGTCAGCGCGGTGTAGCTTGTAACAAACTAAGAACAACTACAAGAAAGCAGCCGTAAATAGATTGCACAATGACCCGTACACAATATATCCTACGTATCGTTTACAGCATTATCGTTTGCGGTCCTTTGCAGATTTTAGTTCTATTTTCATATTTTTTTGGGACCGTAGGTCATTTATTGATCCGATATGCTGGTTCTCTTTCAGCATGGTTTTATCCATGCGTTTGAATGTTAACATTGGCTTGCCATGTACATTCAGTTTTCGCGAGACACCATTGTGACATCTTGGGACGGCTTATTATGGAACGCCATAACTGCCTTATGATACTTGTTTACATTCTTTAGGGTGGTTTTTTCATTATATGCGGTGGTTACATCATTATATGCGGTGGTTATATCATTATATGTGGTGGTTACATCATTATATGCGGTGGTTACATGATTATATGGGGTGACTTCTTCATTATATTCGGTACTTTTTCCATTATATGTGGTGCTAATTCCATTCTACGCGGTGGTTTCGTCATTATATGCGGTGCTTTTTTATTTATATGCGGTGTTTATCGCATTCTACGTGGTAATTTTTTCATTATACGAGGTGCTTATTTGATTATGTGCGGTGGTTAATTCGTTACGTGCATTGCTTTCTTCTTGCGGTGCTTTTCCCGGTATATGCGGTGCTTTTTTCATTATGTGCGGTGGTTAATTCGTTATACTCACGGAGCCTCGTTGTCGTTTGATTTCAAGCGAGGCAACAACACAAGGAGGCCTGGGTATGAGGCATGGAGCCAGCGACTACCGCCATTTTGAAGCTGCAACCTTTCGTCACTGTCTCATGGTTTTTAGCCAAACATGGAACCAATTTTGAATGAGTTAGGGTAAGGTATTCTGAGGGAAAGATTTGAAGCTGAGAGAGTCGAACCAGAAGTCGTGGCATGCTTAACATGTTTATAAATGTTGCTCAGTATTAAAGTGATTGATAATGTGACATCAGTCTTTGTCAACTACATGTGAGAGTTCTTTTCAGAACAACCATATAATAACAGATTAATAACCTCGGGCAATGACACGTGACAGACTTATGAGCTTGTTTTATACTCACTGTTTAGTTCATGTTATCAGGTATAGAGAAAGGGGTGGGTGCTGGTCATTTTATTGGACTTTCATTGCAACTTTGAGAGTTATAATCAGTGCAGTCAAGAATATTGTCACAAAATGGTGGTCATTTAGTTGTTTTATGGGATACCCAATAAATACTGCTCCTTCTTCTAACCTGTTTAAACTTAAGCATTTTCTTCAGAATTGGGACAGGAATATGTTTACATTTCAGCATAGCAAAAGTGATCTGCAAGGTGCAACTTAGATACTTTTTCAATCCTCATATTATAATTTTTTTTGCATTCTGCACTTCTGGTTGCAGGATTTGAGTTTCTGAAAATAGTTGGGTTAGTCACTTAGATTAAGGTTGTTCAAGTCATGAGACTTACAACAGACTAGCTTTACAGTTAAAATATGCAAGAATAAAAGTAAGTTGAAAAAAATCTGAAATAGAGACTGATGATTCTTATTTTATTATTTGATGACATAAAGTAGTTGCATAATTTTGCAGATTGCATAAAGTTTAACAGAAATGTCTGTATTAGAGGGTAATATGAAAGGACTACTTTAACAAATGTTTTAATAAAAGGTTGTTTTATTAGTTGTTTCTATACAAGCTGTTGTTTGTACTCACTGAAGTCACATGTGCTTGTGTTTGGTACAGTATTTGAATTTAAATAGCTTTACCACCCTTGAGTGAGCTTCAGTTGCTACTTTAAAAAGCTAAAAGCTACATACAAAAATTCAGGTGTTTTTGGGCAAACTAAAACATTAACCTAAAAAGTCACTTATGGTATTCGTACCACTTTTCAAAGGATTTTGCAGATCAAACTATCAACATTAAAAACTCAAATCATATAATGTTTTGACAAAGCTTCTTAACCAATGAAAAAACTGATGCTTTTTCAAACATGACATACATGTTTAATTGAAAGGCTTTCCATATTACATGATTCAATTTCCTCTATTTAAGAATCAGATGAATGTTGTTTGACAATTTGTAGCCCTTTCAGGTACATATCAATGCCAAAGTTTGAAGATGTCCATGTTGGTGGAATTTCAGACTGCAGCTGTTGTTTGCAGTTGTCACTCAATTGAAATGATGGGGGTTGAAACATTGGCCTAGTATCCTGACTGCCCTCCCCTATCTCATCATTTATGAAACCTTCAACACCATAACTGTTTATAGCCTCACTTTCCAATTCAATCCCCACAGGATTTTGCAGTTGACCAGCAATCCACATTCTGATAGGCGATGATCTAGCCGTGCGCATTCTATGCTGCGACCAGGCCCTATTCCACATGTCAAGCTTTTCTTGGATTTTGTGCAGAAAAACATGGTGGATAACAAACACATGAAGATCATTATGGGGATCTAGGATTCCTTCATCTTCCATAAAATAAAACAATTGATAGTACACAGCTAGCACCCCTTGATAGACGTCCCTCCATAGGCGTTCAATGCGTTGATTATGAGTGCTCTTTCCTGTAATGGCACTCCCTCTGTTCACTCCCCTTCTTGAAATCATGTAATCTGCAATTTTTACATTCTCGAGTCCCATGTATATGTCAGTTCGTACTCTGCTTGGAAGGCCATACGTGTTTACTGCTTCAAGGAAACACGTTAAAAGAGCATCTGCGTTGTTGGTGTCTGTGCATTTTAGCATGACTGGTAATCGACTGAAACCATCGATTCCGCCCACGATAATGAAGTTCCATCTTACAAGTTTATGATTTGTGTCGATATGCCACAAATGGTTCGGTCCTTGAACGTTATATACTCTCCGTTTCAAGCGCCCTTTCTTTCTCTCTCTCACTCCTTCCTGGTCCACTGGTCCTGTTGATTATCCTAATTGATTCATTTCATGAGTAGATAACATTGATATTATATCTGGAGTAATTTTTTCCCTTTGGAACAGTTCGGTCAAATAACCTAAACTGAGTTTTTTTAAGAATACGAGCCGTAACATCCAACTTTTCCAAGGAGGCCGCCATTTTTGCGAAAATGCCCAGAACCCAGGCTTCCTTGTGTTGTTGGCCTCGCTTGAAATCAAACGACAACGAGGCTCCAAGAGTATAACGAAAAAAGCACCGCGTATAACGAATTAACCACCGCACATAATGAAAAAAGCACCGCATATACCGGGAAAAGCACCGCAAGAAGAAAGCAATGCACGTAACGAATTAACCACCGCACATAATCAAATAAGCACCTCGTATAATGAAAAAATTACCACGTAGAATGCGATAAACACCGCATATAAATAAAAAAGCACCGCATATAATGACGAAACCACCGCGTAGAATGGAATAAGCACCACATATAATGGAAAAAGCACCGAATATAATGAAGAAGTCACCCCATATAATGATGTAACCACCGCATATAATGATGTAACCACCACATATAATGATATAACCACCGCATATAATGATGTAACCACCGCATATAATGAAAAAACCACCCTAAAGAATATAAACAAGTATCATAAGGCAGTTATGGCGTTCCATAGTATGTTCCCCGCAACACGTGATGTGGCACGCGTGATGCGGGTGACAAGTTGGTTCCAAGGTACGGAACTTGATATTGTTTCGTTTTCTCTTTTTGCCAAGGGCACAAGGTATATCTCTTTGCGACTTCCTTTGAATTTGAAGTCTCTGTGTGAATTACTTTTGTCTGCTGTCGAATCGAATTCTTGACCGATTAGCCAATAGGCCATTTGCACGATGACGTTATATGACTACAACTACCAGAATCCTTCAGTTTTTTGTTTTGTAGTGCAAATTAGGGCTATTGTTATTTAAACCGCACTGGGATTACAAAATTTAAATAAGAAAGGAAAAACGAAATGAATTCTGGTAGTTGTAGTCAAATGACGCCATCGTGCAAATGTCCTATTACGATTGTCTTGCGAAAAACGTGCGCGCACACCTTGCTGGAAGAGTCTATGACGTATTTCCGGCACTTGACCCAACGCTAAATGTTCGTGCCCAGGCCTCTTGCGAGTCGAGTTTGGGTTGCGTTCTCCTACCGTCAAACTTAGGAAACAAAATGTTATTTTATGTTTATAAGAAATAGCACACAAACTGCAGTGACAAACATGACAATAAAACGCATGTTGGAAAACAAAATATTAACTTGAAGTTTCGTATGTTACAACATACATCCCCAGAAGTGACCGTTTAGAATACAAGTAACAACTAAATTTAAATGAATAATAAGTAACTAATTAACAACAACAATAACATAAGATGAGAAAAATTTGCATATAAAAGATGCAAAATGCCAACATCAACTGGTCACAACTTCAAATGGGACCACTTTGAGATATTGGCAAAAAGTCGGTCTGATACTCACTGTAAGATTAAGGAGACTCTACTTATTCAGGAACTCAGACCTACCCTTAACGATAATGTCAGCAGCGAAAAGCTAATTCTTTATTAGTTTACATCTTTTATATGCAAAATTTTCTCATCTTATGTTATTGTTGTTGTTAATTAGTTACTTATTATTCATTTAAATTTAGTTGTTACTTGTATTCTAAACGGTCACTTCTGAGGATGTATGGTGTAACATACGAAAAGTCAAGTTAATATTTTGTTGTCCAACATGCGTTTTATTGTCAGGTTTGTCACTGCAGTTTGTGTGCTATTTCTTATTAAGCTACGATGGCCAAGGAGAATTAATTTTTACGATATTATTTTATGTTATTAAAAAAAAAATGTTATTGCGTTCGACGATAGGAGAACGCTACCTAATCTGGTCGGGTATCGGTCTGGGGGCAGGGGATTGTGGGAGGAGTTGGGCTGCATGCCATGCGATTTCGAGGTTTGGACTGGCTGACCACTCGCCTCGATTTCATGCGCGAATAGCAATTAGCCTAGCTTTGAGGCGCGTACTCGCTTTCGCTTCCGCTCATGTCAGCTCGCTGCTCGTGTGTGAAACGGTTGGCTTTGGTTATTTTTAGGGGTGCCGTGCTATATAGCGAAAGCAACTGTATTAGCGCGCGCTAAAATAGAATTAATCGCGATCATATGGCGAATAAAATTGTCATTTTGAGAGACAACAATGAATATTATCGAGTTTGTAAACGTAGTAATTTCTCTCGAGTCAGCAAACTTAGTTTTTGCACATAACTTAACTGCTGGGCACCCTAAATTTTATAGTTGTACTCTTTTCGGGCTCCCTATGATAACTCTTAGAGCACAGCCTTGATAACTGCCACTCCTTGACCCCCTCCCCCCCCCCCAACCAACGCCTATTGGCCCTCACCTCCACCTCCCAGTTCCTCACCTTTAATACCATCACCCTACTCTGTCAAACGCACTCCGCTAATTTCCAATTACTACCAGTTTAATGTTATTGTTGTTAGTGTATATTTTTAACGCTTGCGAAGTGAAGGAGGCAAGTTTAATGGAAGGAAGAAGAGGAGGAGGAGGAGGAGGAGGAGGAGGAGGAGGAGGAGGAGTAGGAGTCTGCAAAAAACAGACGGCTGACGTCTGGCGTCGCTACTACCCTTCCTCCTACATATTGTACTATCAGTGTTATGGGCGCCTGGTATATGTACAACACACCACTATTGTCCCTCTTCATCCACATTCATTCTCTTCCGCCAGCCTGCCCCAGTCTCGTCGGAGAAAACGGGGACTTCAAGACCGGCGCCCGTTAATAGAACGGTTCGAATACTTGCGCCAACACTTATCCAACATTTTGTTCAACAGATACAAAATGTTGGCACCGTTTGCACAGGTCATCCAACACTGTGGGAAGTGTTGACAATATCGCTCCAACATTTCCTTTGTTCTCGAAAATGTTGGATCAAAACACTTGAATTCAACATCCGTAGGACATACGCATTCGCTCATCAGGCGTTCTCGGTTCCTAATGATTTTTAAAATACGTTGGCCCATGGGCCAATGTCGGAACGATTTGAACGGCCTCCGCACAACTTATATATTTGCTTCGAACATTTTCCCAACATCCGTCCTGGCCTTGTCGTCGTAATTTTCGTAGGCTACGGAAACTTATTATTAGAAGAAAACAAATATAGGAATAGTGTAAACAGTTCTCGATCTGCAAATAACCGCATCTCTTGTGGTTTAACTAATGTCTTCAATGGTATAACTTACCATTTTTCTAATTCGTTATTTATGCGAAGGGATAAAATTCCAAACGTAAGCACTTTACTTTGGTGGTTTTTCACCAACCGACAGCAAATTAATCTAAACTGAATTATCATCGGGTTCTGAGAACAAACGAAATGTCGCGGGATGCTCACTGATCGAGTGAGTTACTTGGAAATGAGGAATGAGATTAACATCAGTTCGCAACAAGTCCACCAATAGCTTACGAGCGACTTTTGGATTATGAAAAAGGTTTCTATAAATGAATAGCTAGCGGCAAATTACGCTCGCTTTTCGGTAATATCCTGTCAATTTGTTGTCAAGCAAGGGTAAACGCAGTGTATTCACAAAATCCAATAAGAGACCAGACGTAAATAGAATCTTTTGCTAATAAATTACGTTTTCGATAAGTGGGCCTCTTAGAATCAATTTTAACAGCCGTAATATCATTTTGGTTTTAAAAACAAACCGTGGCAAAAAAGAACAAATATTTTTTTAGCGCAGCATAAAAAGCGCTTGAAAAAACTTGCGATTTGATTTTGACGGAAACAAACACGGTATGGGAAAGTATCGCGAAATGAACTTGTAAAACAAAAACCGAAAAGGTGCAAGCCGGAAGATGTCCGCAAAGGATGACAAACGAGCGAAAGCCGACGAAGCAAGAACTGAAAATGTTTTTCAGAAATTCCGTTCTCCTTGTGTTGACGCTCACTATGAAGCTTTTATATTGCGGTCGAGTTGGACAGTAGGGAGTCTGTATGCGGCGAATTTAAACTTAGGACAGAGTTATGTTAAACAAGTTCAACATATTGAAAAACAAAGACAGGTTTGGTTGTCAAGGAAAAACAAGGAACAGGAAACAATGCAGAAAAGATTTGAGGCTCTCAAGAGGAAAACCAAACAGCGCTTTCACTCCGATAGCCCGTCCGAAGCCAAAAACGAATTTCATAATCGCACATCTCCGCGACGAAGGGCTGTAACAGTAGGCTCCTGTTCCCGAGTTGCAAGTTTAGAAAAGCTTGACTTGTTTAAGAGAAGAGGGCATTTTGAAAAGAACGGATCAATTTTTCAGCCGACTGGACCTGGGTTTAATAGCGCCTGTTCAAAAAAGTTAAATTCTTTAAACGAGGGTTTTGAATTTCAAGCAAATGAAAGCAGGAATGGAAAACTTGCCCACGCTCAAAGCCTACCAGGTAGTCGTTCTACAGAAAGCGCATTTGCTTCAATATACCGTTCAGGTCCACGTTTGAGGAGAACAACTTCAGTTCTTTCTTTCGATGTCAATTCTCACCGATATTTTACAAACGAATCTGAGCGAAACTCAACAGCAAACACGGATCTCATTCCGAAATGGCTTCCAACAAATCTACGTTCGAAAAATAATCGAGAGAAGAGTTTAATATTTTCAGAAAATGAAGGTTGACATTTGAAACTAAAAGGGTTGAATGATTTGTTTTCAATTAACACAGGCCTGTAAAATAATTAACACAGTTTGGGAAGTTTAATTAATAAAAGAAAAAACACCCATGATTTTAATTTTGTTCAGAAATTTGAGTGAACCACTGACCATCTTATTATAAAACAAGATTAATGACCGCGCGAAATGAAAAAAGTCAGGTCGGTAATCATCTTTTCTTCACGTCAAAAACTGTCTAATCAAATAAAATCATAAAATGAATTTGAAATGTCATAAAAAGCCCATTCACCTGATCTTAAAAAAAAGATAAACTTGATTTCTAAAACTGAAAATTACGTTCTGCAGAGTATACATTTGCGCAAAGGTTTGAGAATTTCCACTCACAGTGAAGTTCTTCCAATTGTTTGTATTTGAATGTTAACATTCAAGGATTTTTCCAAGGATAGAATCACTGGAAAACACTACTCCATAGCTTTCATTTGAATGGCTAGAATGGCTACATATAAGGATTTCATCCACAAACTTGAATTAAACGCTAGGGGATAAATGGCAATTGTATCACCCAATATATATTTTTTGTCCTTGGATTTCGCTGTTTTTCTCCTATAAACGGGCATTCAAGGAACCTTTCAAAGGAACTTTACATCGCCGACAAACTCTCTCCAATCCAAGTCCCTCTTAGCTTTTCCCTGGGAAAACGAAGTCCCATGGTTGGTTCTAACTGTGATTTTGACTTTGGGGACTTCAACGAGAACCAGTCTGAATCAAAATCTCTCTTTTTATCTGGTTATTGGTGAATTATCTGTAACTTCAGTATCTGATGTGTTGGTTATTGGTGAATTATCTGTAACTTCAGCATCTGATGTGTTGGTTATTGGTGAATTATCTGTAACTTCAGCATCTGATGTGTTGGCCATTTTCATATTTACTCCTCTGCTTGGCTTGCAGTCATAATACATCAATTCTATCATTATCTATTCACTGTTGAATTGTCCGTAGCTTCAGTGTTCGCTAACTCTTGTTGGCCGTTTTCACATCCATCCCTCTGCTCCTTATCTTGCCTATCAGCAGGTTCATTATCCCTTGAAACAGAAGTTTCTTTTGCAGTAAATTTCGATAAACACTTGTCGAGCCGTTTTAAAAAAGTGTCCACATCCGCTTTCGTCATCCCTATCGCCGCGGCTGCAGTGAGGTACGCACAGCGGTAGTTTTGGGTATGCGCACCCCAACCAGTGAACACGTGACCGTTGATGTCTTTTGTACTATCCGGTGAAACCACTCTGAAATATGAAAGCAAACGTTCAGAATGATAATGAAGCATTTGCGCCGTTCTTTGCAGCATAATCCAGTCAGGAAATGTTTCGGTAAAGTTTGCATCAGTGCAACTAGAAGAATCTTGTACAGTTGTTTTACCTCTTTCCATGGTTATCAGAAACAATAGCTGGGCCAAGCATTTTTTTTTTTATTATTTTGCAACAAAATTAACAAATGACGCCAAAAATAATCTAGTTATCGTCAGTAGATAAAGAATATTTTTATTTTATTGAGGAATAGAATGCATGAGGCTTGCAAAATGGTGCAGCTGTGAAGAAAACGGAATCGATCAAGGTATTCACACCGTTACTTGCCCAGATCAGCAATTCGAAACGTATCCCGACAGCAGGTACAGTTTGTACGAAAAACCGTTCCTGCCGGCATACGTTTGTTTAGGATCCAAAACCTATTCCTGCCGGCATACGTTTGTTTAGGATCCAAAACCTATTCCTGCCGGCATACGTTTGTTAAGGATCCAAAACCTATTCCTGCCGGCATACGTTTGATAAGGATCCAACCTGGAACCGGTACAGTTTGAACATATCTTTATAGTGGAGCCCCGTTTTGTGATGGTCGGATCAGTTTACAGGAGTTTACAGATAAAACAATGTCTGCATGACCTTTTTTTGGCTTTGAAAGTTGGCGTATTAACGGAGTGTACAGTAAGGGCGGAGTTAGTTGGGCGAAACACGCGAGTGGCGGGAGAAATGCCCTTTCAATCTTCGATCAGACGATCCCAGTAATCTGGATTCAGACCTTCTCCCAGAGAGCCCGTTGCGGGAACACTCTCAACTGGACGGACATTTGGTATAATTAGATATCACACTATCATGTTACCTTGCTCCAGAAACACATCTCGTAAAGAGCATGGACCCCAGTTGAGTGACGCCGGACGCGTTGAGTTCCAGGCCCTGTGTGACTCGCTCCAGTGAAATAGCTGAAATAACAACAAGTTCAAATTTCCAAAAATTATCAATCTCTGATTTGTCACAATAATAAAGTGTATTATCATTTGGTCACTTTTGATGTAGATCGCTTGCTGTGCCTTTACTTTTGTGCCGGCTTATCATGATGAACAATATCCAACTCTTTAAATACAGTCGAACCTCTACCAACGGCCACTTCTCTACGACGGTCATTTTTTCTGTCTCGGCTGACAGTCCATACATCCACTCTTGTTTTATCCTCTCTACAACGGCCACTTATCTCTGTCCCCAAGGTGGCCGTTGTGGAGAGGTTCGACTGTAAATCAATACACCGTTAGTTAAGCTAATGGCGCAAAAGAGAAATTGCGAGTTAATTTTAGTCAACTGAAATGTAAATAGATTTATGATAGTTCCTGTTAGTAGAAGAATTTATTTCCTTCGGCTGGTTAAAGTCCCGTTCTGATCATTGGCTGGATTTGTTTCATGGCAGACCCAAGTTAAACTCTTCGGTCATGCGTAAAACTGCCAACTAGTTTACCTATTACCAGTTGGGATTCTACTTTTAATATTGTTTATTATCAGTCTGTCTCATTGTCCTTGAAAGCCCTCTCTCCCACCCCCTCCCCCCTCCACAGGGATTGATTGGATAATAGAGCAGTTTTCAATTGAGTGTCGTAAAACCAAAACCAAAGTAATTACCCTGACCAATCACAGCAGTCGTAAACAATCCAATCAAGTGAACCAATCAGAGCTCGAAGCAATTACATGTCGGCGGCGCCAAGCGCGGGAAAACGCGTGCGAGCAAGTCACGATTGGTTTTGGTTTTACTTCTGATTGGTTGAGAAAGTGGCGCGAGATTTTTTAGCCAATCACAAAGCGTAGCAATTCAAAACCAAAGCAATAGTGTAATTACTTTCGACACTCAATTGAAAACTGCTCTAAGGTATTTAGTTATTTACTTATTAAAGAACTGATCAAGAGGACAATGGTAGACAATATGGCGTCATGCGCCTTACCAAGTGAAATGGGATTTCTTTTGGTACTCAGCAGTGATTAGAACTGATCAAGAGGACAATGGTAGATAATATCGCGTCATGCGCCTTACCAAGTGAAATGGGATTTCTTTTGGTACTCAGCAGTGATCAGAACTGATCAAGAGGACAATGGTAGATAATATCGCGTCATACGCCTTACCAAATGAAATGGGGTTTCTTTTGGTATTCAGCAGTCATCAGAACTGATCAAGAGGACAATGGTAGATAATATGGCGTCATGCGCCTTACCAAGTGAAATGGGATTTCTTTTGGTACTTAGCAGTGATCAGAACTGATCAAGTGGACAATGGTAGATAATATCGCGTCATGTGCCTTACCAAGTGAAATGGGATTTCTTTTGGTACTCAGCAGTGATCTGAACTGATCAAGAGGACAATGGTAGATAATATCGCGTCATGCGCCTTACCAAGTGAAATGGGATTTCTTTTGGTACTCAGCAGTGATCAGAACTGATCAAGAGGACAATGGTAGATAATATCGCGTCATGTGCCTTACCAAGTGAAATGGGATTTCTTTTGGTACTTAGCAGTGATCAGAACTGATCAAGAGGACAATGGTAGATAATATCGCGTCATGTGCCTTACCAAGTGAAATGGGATTTCTTTTGGTACTTAGCAGTGATCAGAACTGATCAAGAGGACAATGGTAGATAATATCGCGTCATGTGCCTTACCAAGTGAAATGGGATTTCTTTTGGTACTTAGCAGTGATCAGAACTGATCAAGAGGACAATGGTAGATAATATCGCGTCATGTGCCTTACCAAGTGAAATGGGATTTCTTTTGGTACTTAGCAGTGATCAGAACTAATCAAGAGGACAATGGTAGATAATATCGCGTCATGTGCCTTACCAAGTGAAATGGGATTTCTTTTGGTACTTAGCAGTGATCAGAACTAATCAAGAGGACAATGGTAGATAATATCGCGTCATGTGCCTTACCAAGTGAAATGGGGTTTCTTTTGGTACTCAGCAGCCGCTCCCCGTGTACTGTTGCCACCTTTGAAAGGCCCTCAGACAAGTAACTGTACACTTCCTGAAAAGCAATAATATACATGGTAGGGTTGCTTTCTAAAGACTGGTAAGTTATCGCATCTGACAAATCGTAAAAAAAAAACTTGATAAATAATACAAACATCAATGAACTAATCAGCACTTGAAATATAAATCAAGTATTAGAATGACTTGCTCACTGACTGACTGACTGACTGACTGACTGACTGACTGACTGACTGACTGACTGACTGACTGTCTGACTGACTGACTGATTGACTGACTGACTGACTGACTGACTGACTGACACATAAAGGACAACAGAAGTTTGATTAGAGTCAGACTGTCAGTGGATAGCTCCAACCAATTTATCCAGTTTTACCTTTCGCTGTTGCAGAAGCTGCTGGTAACCAGCTGATCCAAGAGACAGCAGAGTGATAAACAGGTCTATAGATGGAGTGGCTGATGCTCGGCCTGTCAATGAAATAGATTAAATTACTGTTCAAGGTTCCGATAAAATAGCAGATAACTGCATTCACACCTCCACTGACACCTGGGTTATTCTGATGATGGTGATGGGGATAGTGGCTGTAAATTTTAAAAGAACTGTTAAAATTACCAGCAACTCACTTTGTGGATAACAACAGCAACAGCAATAATAACAATCTTTATTTGACCACAATCTTAAAATTGTTAAGAAGTAGATAAAATATGAGTGGGAGATCTATATGCCGGGCGTTTACAATACAATGGGTTTACCTTAGCACTATAATTTACACACAGTTAATTCTCTGATTCCTTGCTTGTATCACCAGTGCTACGTGGCTCAACATTTGTTTACAATACAAATCTATCAATCATACTCACCAGGGTATGTTTTGCTCACTGCATCAATAAACTTGTCATCAAATCCTGCGACAATAGCTCCACCAACAGGAACCATAAAGTTCTTATCAGTACTTTGAACAAAGGCATCCACTCGACCTATTCTTGCTGCCTGCAATAGAGAATCAATGCAGCTTTTAAACACCTCTTTACTACTTTAGTCCAAACAAAGTTGAGAGAAGGTCCATTTGTTCCAAGCATAAATTAACAAAAGGGCGATGGTATAGAATGAACTGCATAAGAATTTCAGTAACTCAAGGTCTGTTTTTTTAGCCTTGGGTGGAGGAGGGGAGAGGAATAACAAAAAAAGTGGAGGTGACCATTGCACCTGCAAGGAGTTAAAGTTATTTGGTTAGGTGTCACTCTCAACCATAAGACCTATCCTGGAATCCTTTAAGGCAACCAAAAACGAACAAATACAGAAGGAAAAAGAAACAACTATGACAAAGAACTGGTACAATACCTCTCCGGGGTGAACATAAACTTGAGCCACACTCACAAAACAAAATTCAGGTATCTTTGGTATTTTCTTTTAAAATTGATGTTGATGAGAGTGAGACCCATAACTTTTATATGGGAATCCCCTGGGACATGACCTGACAGAATGTTTTTACCTGTTGAATGAGATGCATACACTTGGACGACTGTACTCCATACGCATTGTTCACAATGTGCGGCACATCTTGTTCCTTACAGAGTTTGGCAACTTCTTCCAACCTTTAATACAAAGGTCTCCTTCATTAATTAGTTAACAGATGTTCAATATAGGTATCCTATTTCATGGAATGGCTTCCATGGCAAAATTGTAGCACCCTCAACTTGACATTGTAGGTTTTTGTTTGGGGTGGAACACCAGATGTAATGTTGCTTCCTCCTGTTGTAAGGCCTATTACTTTCATACAGTACAGTAATATGTTGATAGAATTTATCAAAATTGGTTAATGTTGTCAACTCAAGGCTTAAAAAATGAGTAGTTTAGCAAATAGTTAAATTTAAAGAATTAAAATAATGAATTCAGAGCTGGCTTTGGTTGCTAATTTTATGCCTTATAAACTGTGAAAAGGGCATTTAGTTTCCAAAATACTATGTGCAAAATGCCCTTCAAAACCCTGACAATGCCCCAATCAAGATTGGACATTTGTCATCTACAGTACCTGTCAAAGGTAAGTTGACAGTCACTCGAAACTCAATACTCGATTCTCGAAACTCGAAACTCGAAAAACTTTGAGTCGCGAACTTCGAGTTTCGAGTCGCGAACTCCGAGTTTCGACTGTCAACTTATCTTTGACAGGTACTGTACTTGTTTGCAATGCGCAACAAACTCCATCCACTCCATGGGTGACTTATGATGTGGGCCTGCTTTTGGAAGAGGGGCTAACTTTCAAAAGAGGTGGAGCTTATCAATGGATGTTATGGTACCTGTCTGGGGTCCTTGGGGCAAAGCAGCTGGTAGTTGTCATAATGCAGACAATATTTTCAGGACTCAAATTCTTGATCTGCTTTTCCACAGCTGCAACATCTGTTCGCAGTTCATCACCCTCCATAACATTCTCCACAATAACTGGTTCAAACCCTGGAAAAAGAGACATATTATAATGTAAACTGTATATACAAGCAAACTGTCCAGAGAATGTCTTGGTGTTGCAGAAACTATTGTTTGTCAGCTTTTGTGTTGTTTTGTTTTACATTATTGGTGATCGCAACATCCATAAGACCAAGAAACTGCCACAAACTTCCTGTGATCTATACATGTTGAGGCACAATGGTGTTAGTAGTGCATTAGACTATTGACATGCCTCAAGCCTCGCCTCCGCTATCTTGTTGTTTCCTTACGGAAGAAATGTTGTTCTACAATGTCTCTCTCCACCAAGGTGTATAAAATAATGGGTACCAATTAATGCCAGCAAACATAATGTTTATGTGTTTACCATGACCTGGGACGGGGGGGGGGGGGGGGGGGGGGGAGTTACCTGCTATTCTCCTAGTTGCTTGAAACTGGATTAGACTTTGGTCACGAGGGCCACACTTTACATTGCCTATCATCATCAGAAAGAAATGTTAACTAACTACTCATCACTTACCAGCAGTGAGAATGCACTTAAAACAAGACTTCTGATCAATTCGCGGCCAAATCACATACTTAGCACCAGGCCTCTGTTGTTTCAGTGTGAGTAGCGTCATTACCAAACTCATGCCTGTTGCCACGGGCAACACAAGGCAAGCTTTTGCAGACCTGACACCTGTCAATAAAATATATCTGCTGAACAAACAAGCTTTTAATAGAATGTATTATTACATTCAACTTACCCTGATCAATTTCCTTGATGAGCATACACAAATTCATACATTGATAGACTATCTTGTCCCTCCCTATCTTACTTAGTCTGCTAAACCCTATCCACCTATGTCGAATTTTAGTCCTTCTTTATTTTTTCTCGCTCAGATTTGCCTCATTTTGTTGTACAACGCATAATATCACAAACCCTTGTCAAATTTGCACTAACCCTAAGGAATTTGACTAATTTCACCTGAAAAAAGCAGAGTTCTGGCGCTCTAGTGCTTTGACTGTACATTCAGAGTGCAATTTCGATGCCATTTCAAAGCAGATTGGCCGTGAGAATCCCTCAAGACAACTGGCTGAACAGCGTACACCTCAGTGATTGAGCTCTTGTTTAAGCCACGTTTAAGGCCCATGCGGTGATGAAAGGACATCATGAAGTCCGGAAATCTGTAAGTCCCTGGCACCTCTCGAAGAATTGATTGTGTGTCCTTGCTGCCTCGGTCCATAGTGCTAATTCAGCACTCAAGAAAAACTAAAAAAGGCCTAAAATTTGACATAGGTTGGTTATGCTCTCAGCCCTTCAATTATGAAATAAAGAATTTTTTACAGCACTTTCCTGGAGCTGAACATTCAACCTTCAAATCTGAAGTCCACTCTCTTTACCACTGCACCACACAGGACAATGTTGCAAAGTACTTTATACTTCTTTGATTTATTGCATACTATTGGTCCCTGACTCACCTTGGCCAAAATTTAACCCTAATTAGAAAAATATTACCTTAACCTAGTAAAAAAAAAAAACTATATTTCCTTAAATAATAGCATCTAGAGCCATGCATATAGTCAAACTAACCTGACATTTTTATAGCATCTAAAGCCATACAGTTGGTGAGTTTCATCAACAAGGATGAACCAGCTGCCTTGGGTTGCACAGCTGCTATGTCACCAGATCTACCAATACCATGGCTTAGCCTGGCAAAACAACAAGAGTCAGTCATGAGAATACTACTACACACTTCATACACAGGGTTCAAACTCTTTTCAGATTTTAAAATTCCATGACTTTCCATGACCTTTTCCAAAAGCAGTTAAGCAGTTGTCTTCAAAATTTTGTCAAAATGATCATTATTTATTTTTTCATCTAATTTTCTTGCTGTATTATTCCCCCAGTGATGTTGCCTTAGTGATTTTGTACAATGAACATAATTTTCCATGACTTGCCTGGAAAATTAAATTATACAATATCCATGACTTTTCAGGTTTTTCATGACCCTACAAACCTTGATGCAACACAATAGGGCTATTTATACGAGAGAAATAAGCCGCGGCTTACATAAGGTGCGGCTCATGTAAGCCGCGAACTGACCATATAAATGGTACAAAATCACCGTTCGCGTCTTACACAAGCCGTGGCTTATGTAAGACGCAGCTTGTGTAAGCCGCGGGTCTAGGGATAGTCTTACATAAGCCGCGGCTGATGTAGGCCATGAACTTGCTCGTTTAAATGGGTTTGCAGCTTATCTAAGATGGAAACACATACTGCGCAAGCATGGGTTTAGCTTACGCGATTGTCTACGTGATCTCTAGTGAGCTCCCAACTTTCAGATTGCAAACAAGATGGCTCTACAAGCGTCTCTCCAAGCAGAGAAAACGGCGAAAAAATCACCAAGAAATTGTTGGCCACATACTGAGGAGAAGCAGTTTCTCCAAATCTGCAAGGATGCCAAAGTTGCAGAAGAACTTGACAATTGCGTGACATCGGCCGGGGTAAGTTTTTGTTTACTTTGAATATTTGGGTAAAAAGGCAACTTTCCTTAACAGCATGGTCTTCATAAGAAAAGAAGACTTCTCAAAATTGAAAAAACATCTCTAAAAAAGTCTCTTCCTTCTTAAAATGACAGCACGCTTTTGCTTCTTAACTTGCTGCAATGCGCCATCTTGTATTGTTGCAGATTTGTTGCTAATGGTAACATCGCACGGAAACGAGGCTGTATCAAAAATAAGACGCGAACCATTTATACGAGCACTTCGCGTCTGATGCAAGCCGCGCTCGTATAAATAGGTCAGTTCACGGCTTACATAAGCCACAGCTTGTGTAAGCTGCCTTTTAAAATCTCTCGTATAAATGGCCCTATTGTATCTTCTGGTGGTTCTAACTAATAAAATCTTTTAAAAGGCGAACAGTTGAAGGAAAGACCATAAGCTGTCTGTTTCCACATGTCTACAAATTAAATAAAAATTATTATTTTCTTAAGTTTTGAATCTGGATACTCTTAGTAGTGAAAGGCAGGTGTGGTATCATAACCAGATCTAGGATAACGTGACACAAACCCGAGTGGAATCCAAGAACAGGTCAGCTACCTGAAATGTCTTCTTGATACCAGGGAAGAAACTACTCTCCCTTCTCTTTCCCCTGCACCAACATTACCTGAAATAACAACAACAACAACAACGATTTATTTTCAAATAATAAAACAAAATATATTGGCAACCTGCAAATAACTAAAGTTAATTGTGGCGGGTTTTCAACAAAATCATATTATAGTTATATTACCTGGCACTATACATAAGTAAAATATATAATAGTAATCAGGGGCATAGCTACCTAGTACGCACATACACATGTTGGTACCTAAAAAAGTCGAAAAAAAGAAAGATTTGGGACTTGAGGGTGGGGGAGGAGGTAGGGGGAGTGTTACGACATTGATCGTGCGTACCTCTGAAAAAATCCTGGCTATGCCCCTGGTAATAATAACAATGCATTATACAACACAATTACCCAGTGGATAAGGGGTGAGATATATGAAATGTAAAGCTGCAAATAGCAACTGCTATCGGTACATTTATAATCTCATCCTATCCGCACCTAACCTACATGTATGAATGTATGTGGACTCTTCCACTCACCGAGGCAAGTGTCAAATCTTCTTGGCAAGTACAAATTGTACATTTTTTGGCACAGTTCTGAAAGTCACTCACTAAATTCTGTCAAAACTGAGTTTCCCTGCTGGGACAGACCTTGCGTAATTTGCACAACACTGATGTCACTACATCCCTAGCTGTCTTGGAACAGTCGTTAGTATTAGCAGTAGTAAAAGACAATGGCAACAGCTTAACATCACCACCCAATGATGCAATCATTTGAACTAAGACAAGGTGTTAAACAAAACCACCAAAATCTTACTGGTTATTTATTAATAAGGACCCTGGTTAGTGGCCTGGCTGAGATTTGAACCCGCAACCTCCAGTTCTACCAGCTGGTGCTCTACCAACTCACCTACATTGTGACCAGGGGACATACGAGATGTTATAAATTAAAGAAAAAAATTATATGAAGTTCCAGGGTTAGAAACTTGCCAGGCAGGCAATACACATACCTGGAAAGTTGTTGCTATCCATAATGGATAGTTCTTGTAAAAGAAGTTCAATGTTGATATCATCCCAGCCCTCTGATGGCCATTTTCTCTAACAAAGGCAAAAGACATTATGATAATTTAATTTTAATTATTAGCTTTGCCGAGGAACAAATAAGTGTAACACAAATAATATAATTAACATAAGTAGATAAATTGGCTGGGTGACCGCAACAGCATGGAGCCAATTACTGTCAGCCCATTACATTAAAAACAATACTAACAATACAATTCTGACTATCCTAATTATAACATGGCACAGGATGACTTACGAGGCTATGGAAACTATTGCAATTCAAACACAATGTCTTAAATGCACAAGGGTTCGCGGTCAAAGTTTTCGAAAGATTTAAAATAGTATTGGAACATAGCAGTATTAAAAAGCAGTCAAGCCGCCATGTTCAAATTAAGTTCATCGGCCAGAGTATCCATTGTAACTGTACGTATGATTACTGGTAAGTGGAGGTATTACATTTCCGAAGTCATATTCGACAATGTTGCTTTTTAAGGATCTGGTTGGTCTAGAGGAATGAGCTATGGTTAACACACAAGGTTGCACATGTACTAAACTGTGGGTTACTTTAAACAAAAAGGTCATATCTAAATATTCATACCAATATGTTACAGAAAGTAGGGGCAGACATTTCAGCCTTAAAGAAAATGCTAATAGTGCTGCTAAATGGTAGGCTCAGAATGTACTTAGTGGCATGCCTCTCAATCTTTCAACTCTACGTGTAGACATTAAGTCAGTAGACTGGGGTGCCGATATTTGCGATGCATATGCGAGGTGAGGATGTACAAGAGTAAGATACACTGACTGCCTTACCATTGTGCTTTTGAGGTGTCAAGTTTTCTTTGGATGTAACCTAAGAGTGTGTTGGCACACGCGCTGTCTGTTCAATAACCTGTTCATGCCAGCTGAGATTGTTAGAGACTGGATCATACCCCTAAATCACTTTCAGTTTTTACTGATTCTAGTGTTGTGCCATTGAGTAGATATGATGACACTACAGGCTAAGTCTTCCTTGTGATGCTTTGTGGTTTACATTTAGACTCGTAAAACTTAACACAAGAGGCTGCAAACAGCCATCCAGACAGTTTAGATAACCTTGTAAGAGCTCAACATCGTCCGGTGACTTGATTTCCATGAAAATCTTCATATGGTCGGCAAACTAGATAAGAGCAAAACCACTCCAGAAGACAACCACAGAAACCAAACATCGTATGACTTGTATCACAGTAATTAGGACAGACACCTCATCTATATCCAGTGTTTGTATATGTATCACAGTATATTAGGACAGACACCTCATCTATATCCAGTGTTTGTATATGTATCACAGTATATTAGGACAGACAAATAATGCCCATGCCATTAGTCCATTATTATCCCCCAGGGCATTTTAAGACATGTAAATTAGATGGACATGAGCTCTCAGGACAGTCTAATCCATTCTCAAGCATGGCTGTCTTGCCCATTTTCAGATAATAAAGACCAGTTTTCATATGTGATCAGGTTTTTATGTGTCCGAGACATTCAGGGATTTAGTTTTTTCCGATATTGAATACAGATTTTCCCAATGTTGAATGGATGATAAAATGAAGTGGTGGCCAAAGCTTGCTGTGCCGATTTGAGACTGCCAGTTTTTGCCAAATCAGAGGTTTGGTACCAAGCTAAACATATTGCTGGCATCCCAGACAGTCAAAATTTACATTTTCTTAAGTCAGGAATGATTGCAGACCATCACAGTAATCTGGAATGCATCGGCAAAATAGACATGCTCCCGAATACTCCCTGACCATTCCAGATGATCGGGGAGGAGTATGATTTTGTGTCTTCTGCAAAATCTGGGACAGTCGGGAGGCTTAACACGGTTTGGATCAGGGGGGGGGGGGCTCAAGTGCATCAACAAGATTTTAGGGAAGAGTCCGGGAAGAGTGAGACCAAGAAAAAAGGTACATGTACTTTCAAAATTCCTCCAACACCACAGTCAAGATTCTTTAGTGCTGGAGCACGACACCAAAAGATCCAACTTCAGTGAATAATATTGCAAGTATAAAATCGTGAAGATTTTAAGCAGGGGCATTTGTCGAGCGCACAAATTAAGCTTATTGATCCTCGCTGCAGGATTCGCAAGAAATCCCCCCCCCCCGGATTACCGTATTATAAACGCTCAATAAACACAAACTGGTTCAGAACAAAGAACATTTCTTTCAAATATACCCCGTTTTAACCTTGCCTAAATAAACTTTATGGGAAAATTCAAGGAAAAGAAACGTTTTAGGAGCTTGGAGAACTCGCTCGACGGCGAAATCTTGACCATTTGGGATGTTGAATATTCAGCCATGTGCCCCACTTGGATTTCAAAGAAACCTATTCTTTTTCGTGCACTACTTACATGTTCCAGAAATATTCTGATTTGATTTTCCCGGCTCTTTCTAGCATTCTGAGCTTGCTGCACGTAGGAAACTGGGATAATGTTGCCACACGCTTCGAAGCTGCCGGAAAACATCCTGCTTCTTGGTACTGACTGCTTAGTGTAGGAAGTAGGTAATAAGAATTTCTAACTCAATCAATTGAGGGACACCTATAAATGTGTGCTTTTTGTGTTGTAATCTTTACTGGGAAAAAATGAAAATTCATAGAAAGGATAAATATTTTTAACGTTATTTTATTTTGAAAATAAGTAGTTCTGAGGTACAAAAGGGTATTACAGCATTTTCGTCTATCGCATATAAACGATTGAAGTCCATTTTCTCTCTACGGAACGCACTGCGAAGAAATGGAAATGAGAATGAAGGCAATCGAGAGAGGATAATATCAACCGAATTTCAGTAAAAAATGGCTTGTTTACAAGCGGGAACCGTCCTTCCCGCGACCGTTGAACAAGCATTAGAAAACTGTCTTCTTGTTTATGTTAAACACAAGTCAAGAGTATTCAGGGGAGCGCTTTTCGACGAAAAGAACGCAATCGTTTGGAGGTGGGTAAACTTGTTTTTCCTAGTTTGTCTTGCATTATAAATTGTTAAAAATTATTTCGTAAAGGGATTTTATTCTTTGAGATAGCCAGGTTAAAGGAAAATTAAATAATATAGTCTTATACTTTATTTCTATTCTTTTTTTTGTTGTGATATCTTCCTAAAATATATAGAGCACCCGTTCATAATCAAAGTACAAGTCTAGAAGCAATGAAGGGGAAAATTACTGGAGGAGGTAATGTTGGTGATGGCGCTTCAAGATGGTCAACGAGGCAGGCCAGCTTGTTTTATAGGCGACAAACCAATAGATCCTTTCCTTGTAGACGAATCCCGAGCCTTTTTAGTGACGTAAAAGTCCTAACTGATGCTGATTTAATCAAGGAAAGTCAGGGAGGCCCTAAAAATATGGTGGACTGCAAATCAAGCTCCACAGCCAAAAGATCATCTGCCTCTTGTGATCATAAAACCAAGCAAGGGCAGGTTAACAAGGCAAAGGAAACTTCCGGAAAAAAGACTTGTGTGTCGAGCCAAGCTGCTGTCAAGGGTTCAAAATGTGAAACTAGTCTTAAAAGGAAGTCTTCAGGACAAGACATTTGTGTCAGGCCATCTAAAAGAAAACCACACATGGTAAGGTTTGTAAGCAAGGGTGTCCAGAAACACGCTGATAAGAAGCAAACGAAAGGTGACTGCACAAGCCCAAAGAAAACTGAAATGGGCAACGGTGGTGCACATACTATCGGATCAAAGGATTCAACCTGCGAGAGTGTTTCTTCAACACATTACAAAGTTCTTATGACAAGACCTTGCTCGGTTCCTGTAGTACCAGTAGGGACGCAGAGAACTGGACAACAAATATCTGGTACTGTCTTGGTACTTAAGAAAGTTCTTCCATCTGCTCAAACAGAGATGAACAGATTAACAATAAGAAAAAGCTTGGAGTCAGTTGTGTCTAATTTGACTGATGGGGGCATTAACAAGAATGTTGATAACAAAGTTCAAGATTGGAAAGAGCAAAAGGATGAGAGAAAGGATGAAAACAGCTCTGAATGGGATGTGACAAAGATTAAACACAATGTTCCTGACTTGCTGACTGAAAATGTTGCCAGTAGCTTAGCTACAGATGAGAATGCAGGTGGCGATACATGCAATTCAACTCCTCAGGGTGGAATTCAGAACCAATCTAAGGAGGACTGTGCTGAATTCTATAGAGTGAACGAGAACAGTCTTGTGTGTGGTGATGCAGATGATGCCAAAACAGAGGAATCAGTAACTGAAAATGTCCCCATTAAACGGTCAGCAAGAATAAGTGAGAGAAGGGCAAATGCTATTTCCCGTTCTGTAGCAACAGACAAGAAAACTTTGGAGTGTGAAAATTATCCTGAGAAATCTAATTTGGTAAAAGGGCTTGAGCCAGATTATGACAAGTCTAATACAATTTCTGAAGTATTAAGTTGTGATCTTTCAAACCCATCAACAACTGCAACACAACACCACCCTCTAAAACACAAGAGTGTTGCTGGATCCACCAACACCAAGTATACACAAAGAATGACATGGCAACTTCAGCCTCAAGTGGCTCCTATCGACAATGTTAACCCTGTGTCTGTTGGTGATATTGTGTGGGGTAAAGTCCATGGGCATCCTTGGTGGCCAGGAAAAGTGCTGGCTATCAGCGGGATCAGAAATGAAGACAACAAAAACCCCTGGGATAGAGACGCGCATGTATCCTGGTTTGGTTCCAACACAAGTTCCATTATGCACTTACATAGCCTTCAGTTGTTTTTACCTAACTTTGCTAAGAGGCACAAGAGACATAAAAAAGGATTTTACAGAGTTGCTGTTAGGGAGGCGCAAGAAGCTTCACAAGCAATGGCCAGTGAAGACTGTCTGGTGTGGTAATTTAAAAATATTAACATATTTTAATATTTATTTATTGTTGAAGTAGCTAAAGTGATGAAGTAACATTTTCCTGCAATGTATTATTGGCAACAATGTTGCACAAATTGCAGTGTGATGTTGGACAGTCATTACTACCTTCAAAATAATGCAACCCGCCACACAGAAATTTTTCATGTTGCAAGTTGTGTGTTGGTACTGTTTTGCACATTTTATTTAAGAACAGAATTTTTTTTTGTGATCTAGCTTGCTAATGGGTAAAACAATTCATCTTTGCATTTCACATGCTTTCCAACATGGCAACATCTTACTCATCTACTTCCAATATTTTTTGTTTAATATATTTGTTTGGGCTCAGAATTTGGCACTTGCCATTGGAGCAGTAAAACAATATTTTGTAAAAGGAGTATCAGTTTGACTCCTGAAAATTTAAAAAGTATTGGTTTGAATGTAAATAGAAACTTAATTTGGTAGTAATGTAAAACAACTTCTGTCACATTAAAGTAGTCCAAATATCCCAAAATAATGGGACTTGGTTTTCCTAGGTCAGCTGAAAACAGCTATAATATACATTATTTTTAACCCTTTCACTCCCAGAATCAAATCCTTGGTCTTGTAGAATGGTTCTTACTTTTGAGTCTGTGGATGAAATCCTAAAGTGTGACCATTCAAAAGAAAGCTACTGAGCAGTACTTTCCTGTGGTACTGTTTATTATGCTGTACAAGGTGGTTCTTACTTTTGAGTCTGTGGATGAAATCCTAAAGTGTGACCATTTAAATGAAAGCTATTGAGCATTACTTTCCTGTGGTACTGTTTATTGTGCTGTACAAAGTGGTTCTACCTTTTGAGTCTGTGGATGAAAGCCTAAAGTGTGACCATTTAAATGAAAGCTATTGAGCAGTACTTTCCTGTGGTGCTGTTTATTGTGCTGTACAAGATGGTTCTAACTTTTGAGTCTGTGGATAAAACCCTAAAGTGTGACCAATCAAATGAGAGTATCTGACCATTGTAAATAGCTTAGTTGAAGCAGACTTCTCTAAAGAACTTATACCACTTACAAGATACTCCAGAAATACTCACACTAAATCCTATAGAATACCTAATGAGAAGAAAACTTACCTTCAGTACAGCTTCCTATCTAGAACTATAAAACAATGGAACAATTTGCCTGCCATGTTGGCTACGGCTCCTAATATTAACTCATTTAAGAGTGAGGTGTGTCAGCTGACGCATTAAGAACTTTAAGAACTTGACCGCGACCAGAGCACATAAGCCTCGAAGAGAGGGACTGCTCTCATTTTGGTAAATGTAAATGTTGTGTAAATATTGTATAGTGACTATAACAAGTGAAGAATTTTCTATTAAGCGTCGATAAAAGATGACCAAAAAATTAAGTTAATTTAAAGCTCATTATTTATTAAGGAACTCGATATTTCCTAACAACAATTTTAGTAGGCATGAAAAGTCTCTTTTCTGTCAGGGATGGTCTAGCCTGCAAAACATGTGATATGTGAAACTCACTTACATGTACTGGGACACGTGGGCAAAGGAGAAGAAACACCCGTGTTTCACATCTCCTTGTGGCAGACAACTTTTGTACAACAACCACATGAGTGTGGTTTGTTTCCTCTACTATTCCCGAGAGAAAAGAGTGACTACTTTCAGTCAAAAATTGTAGCGTTAAGTATTGTTATGCAAGTAAAGGAAGCAAGTGATAATTTGTTAGGTGGCTTTGCAGTGACACGAAACTTAAAGGCTTCAAACCTTGAAGCTGCAAGAGTGATCAGCACATAATTATTATTACTCCTGGCAACATGACTACATGATCCAAACATACAGGTCATGAGAATAAAGGAAATGAATTCGAAAGTTAAATGATATTTTCTTGATGTTTAAACATTTTCTCTCAGCTAAGTACTTCTATACATAATTGATGGAAACAATAATTATTGACAAGTATTTGTGCATGTATGTCGTTAGATATTGAGATGTGGATCCAAGATATAATGTAAACTTCCTTCAGGTTGTAAGTGCAGTCAACTCTTTTTTTAAGAACACCATTAGAATAAGCACCAACTGAGCATCTTAGCAAGGTGTCTGACTGACAAAGAGTTCAGTTACAATAAAATGAGTAACCGAAGTACAGTTGAGACCAACTTAAGGTATCCACCTTAAAGAGGTGTCACACTTACAGAGAGTTCATTATTTACAGTAAAATGAGTGACAAAAGTGCAGAAGAGACCAACTTTATGTGTCTGTCTAAAAGGGAGGGTTTCACGGTTCGGCGCATGTGCAAGCTATGACATAACTCATTTAATTTCATTGTTTAGATCAATTGGAAGTGAGTAGATAACTCTGGTGGAAAACTTGCCTGTGAAAATGTCACGGTCAGTCAGCTGATTGAATGGATGATTATACATACCCATGTGCACCGTGAAAGCAACTAGAGCATAGAATAAATCATTCGGGTCAAAGGTTTAATTAAGTTTTGCCCTTGTTGGTGTAATCCGTTGAAATTTTCTATGAATTTTGGTCATCCTTTGAATTGTTTGGACTAATTATAGTATCTGTGAGTAAATGTCAGTAAGTAAATGTGAGTGGTTTTTGGTAAGAAAGCGAATAAAGCATTTTAATCTGTGCACATGCACCGAACCGTGAAACTATCCCTTTAAATAGGTGTCTGAGAGTTTATTTACAGTAAAATGAGTGACTGAAGTGTAGTAGAGACAAACTTTACTTGTTCATCTAGGAGAATCGATCAGAAGCGGCTGTTTAGGGAAACAGTTAACTGTATTGTTATAATAGTCAGAATTGTGGATGATTAAATTATCACGACGTTACACTTATTGCAAGCTAAGTTAACGTAGATGTCAATCAGTTTTTATTTGAAGGTCTGTGTATGGTACATATCCAAGGGGCAAATAAGGGCACAGGACTTAACTCTTAAACACCCAGCCTGACTATTATCACCCCCACTGGTTGCAATGCTAGTCTTACAGGCTAACTCCTGGCATTTTGGTATATTTCCCTGAAAGTTCACTGGTATCAACTGATACACTAGATACAAAAACACACTGTGGACTGGAGTAGTTTTGCACAATAATGCACTTATCATTGGCTTTGACACCCCAGGGAATTTGTTTTCACAACAAAACAAAAACCTGCTAAATCCCTGGGGTGTAGGGCATAAAATTCACGCCAAATACCCCTCCCCCAGGGGCTAAGAAGCCAGCATACCTTTATTTTCACGGTATATGTGCAGTAAGGTAAAGTCGCACACGAGCCAGATGGCCCACACGGCCGGAGCTTAACCCGGTTTCTGTAGCATGAAGCAACTAGGAATATTGCTACTCCCCACTGGATGGGATGCTAGTCCATCGCAGGGTTACCCCCAGCATTTTGTCGCTGGTACCCATTTATACACCTGGGTGGAGAGAGACAGTGTGGAGTAAAGTTTCTTGTCTAAGGAAACAACATGACGGCAGAGACCAGGCACCGAACCACCGACCTTCAGGTTGAAAGTCCGACGCGCTAACCACTAGACCACTGTGCCGCCCACAATATGTGCAGTAACAACAGACAAATCTGTCTATGATTTTTGGTCTCCTTGCACTAATCTTGATGCAGTGTCCATGGTAGCAAATGTGACAGCTTGGCCCCTCCTTATCACACTTTATCATGAAGCTGAGAATAAAAAATCAGTTCACCAATAGGCCTGATAGCTCAGTGGATAACTGAAAGCACTGCATCGGTAGTCGCAAGGCTATGTTTTTCAGGTTTCTTTGCAACTGATCAGTTATTAGCTCATTGCTAGGAACACAGATTTCACTGTATCATCGTCAGTAGTTGCTGTATATTGTGTATATTGTTATTCAATATATTCCCATTCAAGTGACACATGCTCAACAACTGGAATTTTATGTTTGAGAAAAGTGATTGTTTTGCCTTAGCCTGAAATTCATTGACAACTTAAGCCGAAAACATCTGAGTATTTCAACAACTGAGGACGCTACCACAAATCTCGTGACCCATCCCTTTCTATGTTTTCAAAGGTCTCGTGAAAACCTAGTTATCAAAGCTATTATTACATTTTTAGACTTAAGGTGGCTCGACTTGGTTTGTAAGTGACGATACCGTTTAGCTTTGAGAAACTTGTGTACCACCACAAACGATCCAACGGAAAATCGATTGCCACAGCTGTACTAAAGAAAGATTAAAGTTTCAGATGAGGGAAGTTTTATGGAAATCGGAGCTGCCATAGCAACGTTATGTCATTCCCTGTTTCACATAATACCGAATTACTTTTCATCAAGAGATAATATTGGAAAACGCTCTCTCGATCTTCAACCTGATGTACTTGTCTCTAAGGTCTACAAAATTTTACAAATTTCTATGGAAGCATTTTTGAGAAAATTTCGAGTGAAGTTTAAAGGTGTTAAAATACAACAAAAACAAAACAATTTTGAAATGTTATTAAAATTTATGTCTACAAGGCTTGATGAAATAATATTTTGGTCTTAAATGAATTTTATACCATCCAAATACCTTTGGTGAAAATCTCAAGGAAATCGCTCTGTTTGAATTTCAGAAATATTGGCTTGAATATAAACTGGCCTGGAGTGTTATTTCGCTTTTATATAAAAAATTGACCCTACACTTAATAAAATTGTCACGAATTAAAAAGTGATCGATGGATTTTTTTAAAACTTAGTTCTCATGAAGATTAATTAATGTTTAATACAATCTCCAAGTTTCAAATTCATCTAAACATTTTACGGCTGTCAATTTTTAGCGCCAACTCAGGAAAATATTGAGCTGATTTTCGCGCTTGTGGCTTGTTGTTTCATTATGCATCTCCATTGTATCAAATCGCCGTGGAATTGTAGCTTTCAGTACATCATGAATTCATGTAACACTTAAAACAAAGCAATGAAATTTACAAATTATTGCATGGCGATACGAGACAATGGAGACGCCTAATGAGAGCAACAAACCACTTTCGTGAAAATCAGCTCAATATTTTCCTACGTTGAGGCTGTAAATTGACAGCCTTAGAACGTTTCAATGAATTTGAAGATCCAGAGAGCTTTTTCCAAAATTATCTCTTGATGACAAGTAATTCGGCATTATGTAAAACAGGGAATGACATCATAACATTGCTATGGCAGCTCCGATTTCCATAAAACTTACCTCATCTGAAACGTTAATCTTTCTCTAGTACAGCTGTGGCAATCAATTTTCCGTTGCATCGTTTGTGGTGGTACACAAGTTTCTCAATTAGCTCAACGGTATCGTCACTTAAAAACCCAGTCCAGCCACCTTAAATACCTGCAGGGCATTTGGAACACAACATCTCTTGCCACCATTCTGTGATAGTAGGCTTCACAAATGGGCCCTTTGGACAAGGAAGCAATTTGTTTTTATTTTTAGCTTTTGTAAGTGCAAATCCCGGGGGTGCATCCCGGGGGTCTGGCCTATTCGTTTCCAAAACTAAACAATGTCCCTACCCCGCGGGGCAAAAAAATTGTCAAAAATGTACTATTCCCTGCATGTTCCCGGGGTTTTCCCAGGGGTGTCCCAGGGGTCAACAACCAGGGAAAGCCAATGATAAGTGCATAACTGAGACTTCACATGCGGGTAGTTCACAAACGATTAATGTGTCAACTACAAATACATTGTCAATGCGTCAAACAACATGTTGGGCCACAAAGACACACCAAGCAATTCATAAGCCTGTGCACTGGCCATTGTTTGTGTTGCTTTGTACAAGCAGTCATTCTTATCAGTTTTTCCATAAAAATTGCAGAATTTGGTACACACTCCTCCTGTTCCATTTTGTCTGTGGAAAATATATACTGTTCCATTTGTGGGAAAATTTTCACTGGTTTTTCCATACAAATGGAAAGTGTCCCTACACTTGTCAATACCTTTTGGACAAACTTAATTGCAAGAAACATGTTAGTCATTATGTTACAAGGAAGAGTAGTTTCTTATGATTTGTTCAGCAGCAGCAAAACTGTCAACAAAATGATCCTCCGTCATCCCATATTTCAAATACTGATGGACATAAGCTCGTGATGTGAACATGTTCCAAGCCTTCTGGACCACAGAGTTTAAGGGTGCTACAGGAGTTTGGCTGTTGCTAAGCAATGTGGCAGACTTTTCGTAATTGTTAAACGGTCTTGGATGGCACCATATTGTGCTGCCACAACTGGACAGCATCCATTTTGCATGGAGTCTTGAGTCATTGAAGGAAGTCAGATCTGACTTATGCACATCTACTCCTCGTAACACTAAGAGGTTAGAGATGGATTTGTTAAATCTGTCTCTTAGTCGTGGTAGTTCACCAGGTCTTTGATGAAAATCAGCACCATCTGGATTGGATGGCACAGGCAACTTTACTTCCCAGTTAATGCCTGTTAAACAAACAAACAAAACAAAAACTTTAGCAATGGAGTGTGGTAAATCGTTAAAACTTCCGACTCAGTGACAAAAATATATGCAAAAAACTGACCTGTTTGATGGTTAAGGTGTTTATTTTGCACAAAGCTGTTTTCTTAGTCTATTTGAATAACAACTATAAGAGGTTGGGGAAATACAACAGGTCTGAATCCTTTACTTCAGGTTCCTTCCTGTTCCTTGTTTCAAGTTGTTTCAAGTGACCCCATTTAGTTGTATCAGCTGCTATTAAATATCTATCCTGATTTATTCTGAGTTCCCATCCCCCTGTTGCCCTGTTACCCCCCCCCCCCCTCCTCACAGTTAACTCCCCCTAAAACAGCTATGATGGTCAGGAACATTTTAAAGATGCAGTAAGAAACAAACCCATGACAAGGTGTCCATCACAAGAGTGTTTAGTAGAAACCTTTAAATGACCTTTCAAATTTCTATCTCATTGATCCAATATGACATGCATCTGTATTAATACCTTCCTCCATGCTGGCATCAGCTATAAGCATTTGTCGCAGGTGCTTCAAGAGCCCAGACCAAGTGTAGCTGCTGTAAGCTAAGGACTGTTCTGCCATTTGTGGAATGTTCTTTAGTGTCATCAGCTTATATTCAGGATGGGGACAAACTTGCTCAATGAGATCTCCAAGCAGATTAGTCACTGAGATGGCCTGCTTGTAGAAACCGGCATCCTGCCCTGGAGAAAACAGCTTAACCGGCTGCAAAACACTTGCAAGTTTATGTGAAATGACCTTGTTTATATCCTTAAAAGAGATCTGTTTTAAGTTCATTAACCTGGAGCAAATACTCTGTAGCTTGTCATTCTCGAGGATGATTATACCGTCTGAGCACTTATACAAATGAGACAGCGTCAAAATAGCATTGTAATTTTGCACTATCACCTCCCCGGTTCCATAAGGCCAAACGACTTGGTTCAGTATAAACGAGTGTGGAAACTCGTCGCGAAGGCAACCAGTGACATAAGCTCCCACACCAGAGCCTGTTCCGCCAGCTAAACTGAGCAAAATTAAAAATCCGCCAAATCTGTCGCATTTCTCTACCTCTTTTTGCACCATTTCAAGCACCTTGTCTGCGGATTTTGGCCCGTGTTCCAAAAATCCGTGAGCCCAGTTATTTCCTGAGCCGCGTTTCTGGCAGAATTGCTGCCCCGTTGGATAAGTCCACTTGCCAGTATTCTTAGCCTCTGATAACGTTTGAGATATCGCTTTGGATTCCATATCAATCATGACTGCGCGTGCATTTAAACAATTTCCCTTCTTGTCACAAGTAAAGAATCTTTCTACAACCTCTTCTTCGTACTCCTGGTTCACTTTGCGGTCTACATTCTTTGAAATAAACTGAGGATTCAGCTTTGTTGCATCCTCTATTAACAGATTAAACAGTTCACCACCTATCTGATTTCCACACTGACCTAGCTGTAGTGAAACAACTGACATAATGTCAAATGATATTCAAAGTTTCTCAAACCTGCTATTTTTTCTCCGCCATCTTGGATTTACCATCCGAGGGAGCCTGGTGCAGATGTCAGCTCCAGTTCCTGCAACGACGGTCAGACATCTGACTCGTCCCCAGTCGTCTCTCAATTGACAAGAGGAGCGCGGCCGAGGGGAGCGCGAGGTGTGATGGGAAGGAGGAAAGCGGGGAGACGACGGTTGTTTACCATTTACACGGGAAAACCGGTTGGTCCACGGTTTGTGTAAATGGTAAGCAAAACTGCAGAAAGGGAAATTCCGTTTGAGATTGGCGTGTACCATTTACCATTTGACACCAGAAATGAACTGAATAACCACGTTTACGCATCAAAACTGGCGCAAGGTCTGGAACTGGTAAATAAAAGCAAATGGTACACACATTTCCGTTCGGAAATTTCGGTTGGGAATTTTGGACTACTTTTCAAGACGTTCCGTTTATTTCGGAAATTTTCCGGTCGGTCGAGCCAAAATTGTCTACCATTTACATTCTGACCGAAATTTCCGGAATTTTTGGGTAAATGGTGAACAACCGTCTTTCCCTTTCCTTTTCCTCCTTCCCATCACCCCCTTCGGTGGCGCTTCTCTCGTTCCGCGTCTATTCCCCACGCGCGTCTCCCGCGTCTTGCCTAGAAAGACGACTGGGGACGAGTCAGCTCTGTGATTAGGCCAATTAAACATAAAAGACATCAAATACCAAACATAAACGACAAACTGCAAGGCTGATCTGACTACGTAAAAAGGTAGATTTTGCGAGACACCAATGCGGCAGAAACCGATAAAGCAGGGTAGCAACCGCGGACAGCTGTTTCGCCCTGTCCGCGGTTGCTACCCTGCTTTATCGGTTTCTGTCGCATTGGTGTCTTGCAAAATCTACCTTTTTACGTAGTCAGATCAGCCTTGCAGTTTGTCGTTTACGTTTGTTCATTTTTTGGATGATAAGGTCTTTCGTAGATCCTACTTATCGTTTACAGCATTATCGTTTGCGGTCCTTTGAAGATTTTGGTTCTATTATCAAATACCAACCTCCTGAAGAACCAGTGAGCGGGTTGGGTCGCTTGATGTGTCACAGTATCCTACGAGGGAAAGCATTATACAACAATTACACATAACATCAACAACAACGATTTATTCTTTGTACAATAACACAAAAGTTGGGTGGTTTGGTTTGTCCTGCAAATAGCTGGAAAGCTAATCGAGGCGGGGCAAAACAAGTACATGAATAACACAAATTATCTAATAAAATCAAAAACCTTATACTATTACAATTACAAAGCCTTGCAGATTGCACTAAGAATAAATAAAACACAGAAGTTAAGTGGTCTAATAAACACAGCGCTTACTGACGTACAATGCTTCAAGACAAGGAGTCTCTGACTATAGCAAGTGTATCTATGTACCTGCTTTATTAAATAATCATGGGAATTTGAATATAGGTCAATATAGTCATCCTCCTTTTCTAAGATACCAAATAGAAATTTGCGGAGAACTCTTTTGAAAGCATTCTTAGGAAGATCCGTTATATAGCGTGTATTGTACGATCGTGTATTGTATGGGTGAATATTAGACGTTTTCTGGAATAAATTGAGTATGTTTGATGGGGCTTTATCATTATTGATATCAAGTATTAATATTGGTCAAATGTAAATATGTAACATTTTCGATTTCTTCCGTTAAATAACAGAGCATTCACGTAAAAGACCTAGGTAAGACCAGTATGTTGCCCAGTATCCGGCCGGTACCAGTATCCAACCAGTTAAAAAATTATTTCAATTTTTGCGACGCGCTTATTAATTTCCGGCAAACGAAATATTTCGAAAGGAAGCCGAACATTTCAGCTTTGAAATGCAAGTTTTGGCGGGCTTTTAACTTGAGAAACACTTGCAGATCAGCTAGAAGGCGCCGTTCTGTTCAGGTGAGTGAAAGTTTCATGACTAATATTTACGCTTTTCACTGAGCAGTGAAACTATCGTTGTTCAACTAAGGGTCTGTAAAATGTGATATTTTCAAAGGAACTGTTGGATATTTGAAGTGACGAAACTCAAAGAAGTCAAGGGGTCAGAACATCGAATAATTCTTCTTGAAATTTCATTTTGCTAGAATAACGGAGGCCATTAACATTCACTAAGTCGTGATTTAATGCCCAGTATCCGACCAGTTTTTTCTTTACTGTGCATAATCGTGCTGCAGTAGAAGCAATGGCCGAGAAAAGTGTTATTGAAATAAATATGTATTAAAAATAAAAATTTACTTTAAAAGCATTTTCTAAGAAAACAAACATAAATAAATCGTTTTTGTTGGCATATTTTTCATCTTTTCTCTCCACTTTGATTAGCCGCTCGCGTAGTTCTCCCCACCCTTCCCTAGTCATTTGTAATGTTTTGTTTCACGATGCTGGGTTCCTCAGTCGATTTATATTTTCGGAATCGGATGTCACAGGCAAACTACTTTGCAAGAGCAAGAGGAGCCCATACGTCGCTTCCCTTCCGAAAGTTACGTTAATTACGTTGTTATTGTTGTGGTCGGATACTGGGATCGCTGGTCGGATACTAGGCAACAAAGGAGCTCTGCAGAAATGCAAATTTCACGACGGATACGAAAGTAAAAACGTAAACCTTGTTTCATCAGACTATGGATTGTCTCAAGGCCAAATTTCAGAACTCTTGCGACTGAGGAAGGAAACTTATAGCATTGACTCCTGAAAATTTTTACGTTTTTGAGTGATTTTCTGCATATAAACGAGCCATAGGATTTTGGGGTTACCATCGAAAGTGCTGCTGTTCTAAAACACTAAAGGCTAGAGTTTACTGGAAACGTCGTTGTGACGTTGTCATTTTGCTTCGTTGAATTGCAATAAAGGCTGAAATATGGTGTATTTGCGATTTTTGGTAAGTTCACAGCCATTTTTCATCTTTAGTAGCTGCCTGATGATCATCATTAAGCTTGAAGGTAGTTCAGAGTCCACTTTCTCAATGAAACGAGTTAGGTGTTGTACTTCGTTTACGAATTTGGCTCGTTGCTCGTTGAACTGGAAAAATGGCCGCCACGAAACGAAGTAGCCATTGGGACTCGACTCTGGATGAATTTCTCGACCTACCACGGCATATTTTGGAAGTTGCGACCACTGAAGAACACAACAAGCGCGAAATTTCGATGGTAGGTCGGAGTGGCTGTGGACTTAGTATAAATATAAAATGTGTGGGGAAAGAAACGAACGCTGTCAAAAATTGCGGCTATTTCCCAGCATGCAGTGCGGTGGTGATGTTGAAAATCGAGGCAAGGTCAGTATGCACTAGAACGAGAGGCTGTAGCTCGGCCCGAGCAACGAATAAGAGCAAAAAAATTCACTGATAAGCTAGGACTAAGACTAAATTTTGCTGTGAATGTTGACTTTTGGGTTTGCCACGATTATTTGAATAAAAAAAAACTAAAGGCAAAAACGTGATTTTTGTTGTTTTTCTATGACGTTAAAAACGGTTATTTTTGTTATTGTCCAAATTCAAACGCTGATATTCTGCAAAAATCGCTGACTTTTTTGTGTTTATTGGGTATCTAAATTTGAGGGACTTTCTAGTCAATGCTCGCACGATTGAGAAAGTTAGGTTGAGTTAGGTTGTTTTAGTTCGAGCACTTTGTTTTCGAGTTCGAATATTTCAATTTCGTCTTTTGGTATGTGCTTCATTTTTCCAGATTTGGTCCTTCGTTTTCCAGTTTGAATATTTCGATTTCATGTTTTGGCATGCTCTTTTTTTATATTTGTATTTGCCTAGATCTTCATTTACAAGTATTTCATTTTCGACGTTCATATTTGAATATTCTCGGATAAGCAGCACAAACCGTTTTATTATTATCATTATTAATATATGTAATTAAAAATCTTTGCGGAAGACATTCCGAGATTAATGTAAAAGGATCTGTTCAATAGCAGAACGGTTAAGGTAAAAAGAGCTGTTTCATAACTAAAATTTAATAAGGACGCCAAAGCCGCATTTCATATTTTAATACTAAACATTTATAAGTTTTATAAGTTATTCTATGTATGTATGGAATTTTAGAATTGTATTTTTGAGTCCATTTTAATTTGCATTATTGATATATTATTTTAATTATTTTATGGAATTTTAGACTTGTAATTTTGGATTTTTATTTTATTACTAAATTAATATCTTATTGTAAGGCGCAGTTGAATATTTTTATAGAAACTGCGCGGTAGAAATTTTAATTTATTATTATTATTATTATTATTATTATTATTATTATTAAATAGGCCACACCATATAATATATTGTCATAAAACAAGACAGTCATTTGAGAAAACGAGAGAAGTGTAGAACGCACAGGCCCTTGTTTATTGTGTAACTTACAAGCCATAGCCCGTTTCGCAGATACGGCAGCCATATTGATTTTGCCCCCAGGGCATCCCATAATGAACATTGAAAACAAAGGAATATATTAATTAAAATGCTCATTATGGGATGCCCTGGGGCAAAATCTCGTATCTGCGAAACGAACTATGGAAGTAACCGCTGTAATTCCATACAGGTGATTATGTATGATCATAGACGTCCAAGCACACAGTGATACGCGTGACATATGATGGGTGTTGTGTTATTGCGTGGATCAGCCTTGCAGTTTATTGTATGTTTGTGTTATTGGGTGGAATTGGGTGGAAGCACACAGTGATACGCGTGACGTAGTCTATGATGGGTGTTGTGTTATTGTATGGAATTGGATGGAAGCCGCACAGTGATACGCGTGACATATGATGGGTGTTGTGTTATTGTGTGGAAGCACACAGCGATACGCGTGACATATGATGGATATTGTATGGGTATTGTATGGGTATTGTGTGGAATCGTGTGGAAGCACACAGTGATACGCGTGACATATGATGGGCATTGTATGGGTGTTGTGATATTGTGTGGAATTGTGTGGAAGCACACAGTGATACGCGTGACATATGATGGCGCATTGTATGGGTTGTGTGAAAGCGCACAGTGATACGCGTGACATATGATGCGTGTTGTGTTATTGTGTGGAATTGTGTGGAAGCACACAGTGATGCGCGTGAGATATGATGGGTGTTGTGTTATTGTGTGGAATTGTGTGGAATAATACGCGTGACATGTGATAGGTGTTATTGTGGACTGTTTGGTACCGCAAAAACGACAGGGAAATAGTAGAGTATTAAAACTCCGGAGCAGTGAAGCTTTGGCGATAAGATTCAAATCTTGATTTGTGATTGGATTATCAGCTAGGACAGCTAGCTAGCTGCATAGGTCAGTGTAAAATGCATTTGGAAGTTTTGTCCACAATTAAAATTATTATTCATTTATTCGCTATTCATGATTTCAATTGAATCCGTGTTTGAAATTTCCAATGAGGGTTTTCGTTTCATGAATTTAAGTTTTAAAACAAAAATTCAATTGAAAAAACAAACTATGAGGCGGAGAAACGCATGGCTATTATTGACTATTTTGGTAAAGGTAAAATAACACGGCAAACTGATCCTTACGGCGGAGAAAAGATTGACGCAAGAAAAATAAAGTAAAATAAAAGATATATATTGTGTTATTTTGTTGGTCTTTGTCACAGATCCGGCACCTCTCATTGGTTTGTAGTTGTGGTTTCTGCTGTTCATTGTCTTAACTTTTATTTTGGTAAAGTTTTTCCTGCCAGCTAAAACCTTGGTAAAATTTGGACAGACTTAAGTAAGAACAAGAAGCAATTTTGACGAAACAAACTTAGATAGTAAACATTAAAAAAAAAAAGTTTTTTTACAAACTCCATACATTTTGAATAAAAGTAATAAAGCAACAGCTCAGAAGGCTACTTGTAGCTACAGGTAGATTTAAATGGACACTGTCCTGCCGAAATAACAAAATTTCTCTTAGCTTATTTCCATGTTATATCGGCAAATGCCACCAAATATACAACTTAGTTTGATAAAAAGATTCTATAGAGCTAAACAAAAGCAGTAGTTTGGAGATAAAGTGCAGGATTGGAAGGATTGAAGTGGATTACAGTTCATGAAATTAGATTTATTGACAGGCGGTCAAGAAATTAAACTTGCCTTTTTTGTGAAATTTTGACCTTTCCAGCCGTTATTTTGTCTATTCAGTTCATATTTCTTTGCTTCTATCACTTTTGGCGATGGTTTCTTCCAATTTCAAGATACCAAAGTAATCATAAAGCAAGCTATTCAAAAACTATAATAACGGCAAAACCACAGCGACAACTCAACCAATGAAGAGTGCCGGATCTATCGTAGACCAGGATCAGTAAATATCTTCAAATAGTATAGGTAAAAACGGCAAACTGATCCTTACGGCAAGGAGAAGAGATTGAGACAGAAGTGAAAATAAAAAAAAAAGTTAAAGAAACAAATCTTCAGCTGTTTGTTTTTTATTTCACTTTTGTCTCAATCTCTTCTCCTTGCCGTAAGGATCAGTTTGCCGTTTTTACCTATGCTAGTTTAAAGCAAGCTCCCTAGCCATTAAATCATGAAAACAGGATATTTCATCCGGGACAGTGTCCCTTTAACTTCACGATTCAGCCAACCTCTCGTGTTCTTTCATTGGCTGCAATTTGTTATTTCTTCGTCAATGGGTTTGTATCCTTCATATCCACGGTAACCATGATATCCAATCACAATACCACTTATTACTATCCATCTAGCTCTTGTCTCAATCCGAAGAGTGTAGATTCCTGGAGATATCTGGCTTATTATGGGATATATGCGAATGTTTTTAAACTTCTTTCGCTGAGTTTTAGTTATCACAAGGACACAAGATCTTCGCTCATCATTTAACCATATTTTGAATGTTGTGGCTGTGTAATTTATTCGTAATATGACGGCTACTGATGGAAGCAACAGCAGATTTGTATCTGGAACAACGAATTGAATTGTGAGGCGTTTCGTTCCTTTTTCAGGCTGGCACATCCATCCACCGTGACCATCCATGTGACGTGCGGAGCGATCAAACGTTTTATTTATTAATGACATTAAGGGCGAAACGTACGTAAACCCACGTGACTTGGTCACGTGTGCATCCAGTGATTGTCTCAGCGGGATTTTCCAGTTGGACGTTAAGTGTGACCAGCACATGGTGTTAGTCAGTTGAATGTCACTTATTGACGGGTCGCTGAATAACGGCTTTACAAGTGAACGTGGGTCTTCAGGATTGTCTTTTGTTTTTGTAGATCGGTAGGGAACCTCTGATGTCAAAATGTTTTTGAAATATTCAATGGCTATAGATGCTATTTTTGTGTGTGACTTGCGCCCTGCGTGGGACCCATCCTTTGCAAACATGTTGATTTTAGATTCAGTTAGTTTTCGTGTTCCAGAACTGGTCAGCGGACACACAAAATCTTTCATACTGACAGACGGTATCCCATAGTACTTTGCTAAGTCATCAAATCCAAGATCTTCCATATTTGTACAATTTGTGTTCAAAATCTTATTGTTAACAATATTTGGATTTACTAAGTGAACATACATCACCAAAGGTCTTGATGGCATTAAAAGAAGCCTACGAGTAAGAAGCTCCATCGGTACAGCCGACTTGCCATATTCATGGCCAAATTCATTGACAGCAAACTCGACCAAAACAATGTCTGGTTGTTGTTTTGGTAAAAAGTTTTGTAAACAGAACAGGAACAAATCACTTGAACTGCCACCGATACCCATGATGCTCAGCATCAACTTTGAACCAGTTGTCTTCTGATATACGTGTTTATTCCACCAATCAGTGATTTGGGTAAAATACATTTTTTTAGAAGTTTTAAGATCCCTTCCAGCAGAGTTAGAGCCTCCAATAACAGCCATGGTTAATGAACGTCCATCGCGAACCTTTGCAAGGAGACTTTGAACACCAGGAGATCGCTGACCAGTGATGTCCGTGGTAGCCTCTTCAAGCCAATTTATTGAACTGAAATAGAAACGAGGATACATGTAAAAAAGAGGCTTTATCACCAATTTTTAGGGCAATTTAAAAGCTTCTTTTTTATTTAGTTTTGTTACCTAAAGAAATTTCTAATGTCTCACTGACTCACTCAGAATAAGTGGATGTGAATATATACTTTTCAATTGCTCAAATTTATAGCAAACCCTGATTGCGGGGATCACATATTTCACGCGTATGTTTCATCCACAGTTCGTACTTTGTATATTCGCATTCATTTATTCACCATCGGGTAAATGACGAACTCACACTTGACCAGCTCTCTTGTTGGCTTGGTAGCTCAAATGGCATCGGTAGTCTCAAGGTCATGAGCTCGATTCCCGTTCAAGCCTCAAAGTTTTTTCAGCTTAACTTGATAAGATCACTCGGTGTGAATCATAACTTTCACTCGAAGATTACTACAGTCGAACCTCCGTAAGCGACCACCCAAAATGTCAAGCCTAGGTGGTCGCTTACGGGAGGTGGTCGCTTACGAGAGTTCAGACCATATTGTCGAATATTGGGTCAAAATTTTGCCTTATTAGCATATGGTAACTGCAGAGACTTATCCCATGTGCCAATGCCCATCTAAACCCATGTAATAACTTTTAGTTGTCACAAAAATATTTAAGCTTTCCAAAATATTTATTCAGAGTTTCATGGTTCGCTTCTGATAAACTACCTAATAAGGCGAATGGAACAAGTCTCACGATAGTTACAAATTGAATCTTTAATGTTGTCTAAACGTTAAGGGGAACTGAACATGAACTAATAAGGATTGGATTGTTAGCTTTAAATTTGACAGCCCTTTTATGTTACTGGTGATTTACATGTTAACAAGCGTAAAAAAACTGTACATTAACCCCTTAACACCCAAATTTCCACCATTGAAAAGACCCTTTTTCAGGCTACAAATGCCATTTTATGGCCATTATCTAACCAAATTGAGGCCGAACAGTCAAAAACATCGTTCAGTTACAGCTCGGAAACTAAACCCTCCTACCATTTGTAGAAGAATTTGAGAATTTGAGTTCGGCATAGGTTTTGAACGAGAAAAACAGGACTTGTCTTGAGTAATGCGATAATGTTACAACACCTCATTATCCAATTTCCGCTCTATTATCTGTCAAGTAGCTTCAAGTGGTCGCTTACGGGAGGTTAAAAACAAAAGAAAATTTCAAACTTTTAGCTCTAAAAGTGGTCGCGGTCGCTTACGAGAGGTGGTCGCTTACAAGAGGTTCCAAATATAGTGATTTGACTTGGAAACTTTTGGTATTTTTGAAAACTGGTCGCTGAGGAGAGGTGGTCGCTTACGAGTGGTGGTCGCTTACAAGAGGTTCCAAATACAGTGATTTGACTTGGAAACTTTTGATATTTTGGAAAACTGGTCGCTGAGGAGAGGTGGTCGCTTACGAGAGGTGATCGCTTACAAGAGGTTCCAAATATAGTGATTTGACTTGGAAACTTTTGGTATTTTGGAAAACTGGTCGCTGAGGAGAGGTGGTCGCTTACGAGTGGTGGTCGCTTACAAGAGGTTCCAAATATAGTGATTTGACTTGGAAACTTTTGGTATTTTGGAAAACTGGTCGCTGAGGAGAGGTGGTCGCTTACGAGAGGTGGTCGCTTACAAGAGGTTCCAAATATAGTGATTTGACATGGAAACGTTTGGTATTTTGGAAAACTGGTCGCTTACACGAGGTTCCAAATATAGTGATTTAACATGGAAACGTTTGGTATTTTGGAAAACTGGTCGCTGAGGAGAGGTGGTCGCAACCGGAGGGTCGACTGTATATCAGTACGGTAAATCTACAGATAAGATTACTATATTAGTAACGATAAATCTATAGATAAGATTACTATGTTAGTACGGCAAATCTATAGATAAGAATACTATATTCGTACGGTAAATCTATAGATAAGATTACTATATTAGTAACGGTAAATCTATAGATAAGATTACTATGTTAGTACGGTAAATCTATAGATAAGAATACTATATTCGTACGGTAAATCTATAGATAAGATTACTATATTAGTAACGGTAAATCTATAGATAAGATTACTATGTCAGTACGGTAAATCTACAGATAAGATTACTATATTAGTAACGGTAAATCTATAGATAAGATTACTATGTTAGTACGGTAAATCTACAGATAAGATTACTATATTAGTAACGGCAAATCTATAGATAAGTGTCTTTGGCTGAGGATTGCAAGTTGAACAATTTTCAAGATGTTCCCATTATCTTTGAAAAATTGATCAAACAATGACGATGGTTTGTTGTCCTATGAAAGATTTACTTTATATCTTCTTCTAGTCAAACAACAGCCAATTCCTCGTGACATATCCAACCTCTTGTTGTGAACTTTAGCTTTTTCACGTTCGCGCTAATTGTTTATGCACATCCAAATAGAACGTAGAGTTTACTGTTTACTATTTTCCACTGTACGGAAAGGTAATTTGCAAGCTCACTGACGCATGACAAGCGGCAAGCTGTCGCATACAGCGAAATCTATAACTTGATACAATAGCTACTGGACTTTGACTTCAAAATGTCA
The DNA here is from genome assembly GCA_022457155.1 of Cladopsammia gracilis. Taxonomy (NCBI): domain Eukaryota; kingdom Metazoa; phylum Cnidaria; class Anthozoa; order Scleractinia; family Dendrophylliidae; genus Cladopsammia; species Cladopsammia gracilis. Next base: position 3,158,979 of record JAJGOT010000012.1, on the reverse strand, counting down.
TTTGCCGCAATGAGTTCTAAATTTTTCCAGTTGTTTCCTCATGTCTTAAAATCGATTTAAAATAACCGTGGCTTGTTCTCCCTCAAGATATTCACTTTATATATTTCTCTCGTACAAAAAATCTTGCCACCTAGCCAGCCTACTCGGTTGTGAGTTTTGGGTTTAAAAAGAAATGGTTGCTTGATGAAACAATGACCATTATAATTTTCTCAAGCTATTTATTACAGTGAAACCCAGTTAATACGACTATCAACGCGCAATGAAAATGTGGTCGTATTAACGGGTTTGAGTCAAATTAAAATACAAGCCCTTTTCACGAGAAAAACCCCCAGAAAACAACGTCTGGGAACTCCAACAGGTTGTCACTGGTGGCATTACGGGGTTACCACTCTATCTTTTTACTTCATACCTCCTTTCATATCCTTTCCCGGTTGATTTGTACTTGTTATCTTGCGATATGTCGTTAATCCGTGTAGATTGGCATTCACTGTTTTTTATGACAATGAAAACGATGATCAGGAAATACACGCTAGACATCTTCCTCATCACATTGATGACACACGTTTCCCGCAATAACTATTTTTTATATCACTGCCTGTAAAACACTGACCACACCAGAAACCAGTTTCACTGGCTCAGTGCTTTCTTCACTTCCCCACCTGTTTGAAAAAATTAGTGACAGCCCTGTCTTTTAATAATAAAAATCATCACCGTCACGTTGAAGGAATTCCCCGCAAGTAATCGTTTGATATAAAACAAAAACGAACGAAAGCAGGGGCCCCAACGATGGATGTTTAGGAAACGGACGCTTGGAATGGCGTTGTACTGTTTTTCCATATCATTATCAGGTAATAACTTATTGATTTTTTCCTACTTTAATTCTGATATTTGCCAAGAGAATCTTGATATTGATTAGCCAACCAGATTCAAGGATTTAGGATTCCGGCCCGCTGAGGTGCTTCAGAAAAAAAATAAGGCGTGATCTTTTTGGTTCAGAAATTTTAGTCTAGTGAAAGAGTAACAAAAAAAAAAAATAGGAAAAAAGATATAAAAAGACCAGAAAGAAAAAAATAAATGTCGTTCATTCATTTTATTTTCCATCAACCACATACAAAAACAAAACAAAAAAAACAAAACAAATTCGGCTAATGCATTGTTGTGCCCATATGAATGAAGCATTGACATGGAAATTATATGGAAATACTGTGAACAAAGGATCCTATTCCCATGGACTTGGAGAGAAAAGCCACAGTGGAAGGCAGCAGAAACAAGAAGGCAAAATAACTTTGAGAGCCTCGAAATGCTGCAAAGTGAAGTCTTTCAGATCTTTTGTAGTATCTGCAGTGTTCATGCATCCTTTTTACTGAACACTGCAATTTGCCGATGTCATATCAATTGAACATGCTAACGACTAACACCTTTGCCTAAAAACATGATATGATGCAATAAAATATTAATGCGTCATTATTTGTCAGATTGAATTGTGTCTGTTTTCATTCAGCAGCCTCACCAGGCATTTTGACTGGTCGTATTAACGGGGTAATTTTATAAAGAAAATAACTACTGAGGACTACAAAAGGTGGTCGTATGGCGGGGTTCCACTGTAGTGACTTCAAATTGCAGTCAGAAAACGGCATTAGTGCAATAATTGCCGGGGTTTTTTGGTTGAAAATGAGTTGTGACTACAATCAACGACAATCCATCAGAACAGGATAATCTGTTTTCCGATAACAGTTTATTGTTTTCAATAACTTTGAGAAAGCAGTTCACATAGCTATTAACACCACATCAAAACTGAATCCACAGTAGGTCAGCGGGGTTCAGTTTGGATGCAACGCAAGTTATTAAATAAAAAATGATTAAGAAACCCAAGAAAAAACAATGCCATGACAGGTAATAAACCCACAGATAAATGCTCACATATCCATGGGTGCATTTTTTGGGACATGTTTTGGTCATTCTGAATACATTGTTAACAACATTTCTAATCCCAAATATATTCCAAGGAGACAAAGTCCCTGTGCTACTGCTATTTTCGTTAGGTAGATGTGTAAGTAAATCGTGTCCTGACTTCTTTATACATTTCAGCTGAGGTACGTATTTAAGTCATCAGGATCAGAACCAAGTGTTTGTCTCAGAGGTTTCTGTCTTATTTAATGTTCAGTGTTAGTAAAATGAGAGGCTAGAATCAAAGCGCCAAAATTTGTTAAAAAACCTAAACCTGAGTATGTTTATAGATGCTTGTCTTAAAGGCATTAGTTATGCGTTATGTGGGGCAGATATGAAGCAATTGACTTTGATAACGTATGTTTGTTCACGTTACCCTCCCCCAAGCACAAGATCATTTAGGTTGATTAAAATAGCCTCTTTCCAGTAATTAATGGTCATGGATTAAAATGTCCCATGCATACAGTGTACAGACATACAAAGTGGTGATGGAAACAATAGATCAAGTGCCTAACGTGCCTGCTACCCCCGTTGACAGGTGCATTAAGACAGAGTTAACTGTATGTGCAAGATTTTAAGGTGCCCATATTTTGTTTTTGGAATAATAAATCAGTGTTATCACTCACACTCACTCAGCCGGCTGCAAGGCAGTCGGCCACGATCCTTCTCCACTGTTCCCTATCCTGCGCCATCCGTCTGATTTCCTCTGATAGTGGTGGGTGCTCGCTGTTTATGACTTTGGCAATATACTGTAATAAAACAATTTAACAAGCGCCGACTTCTATCATTTACTCAGTCGTGCAACAAAGAATAAAAAAATCTACGAATAAAATGACCAGGTTAGTCCCAAAAATTTGCACCCAAAGACTTTAAATTTACACTGCAACAGGGTAATGTTCCTGTGAAAGTGTGTTTTCTTAATGGAAACTTTGCAATTACTATAGTATCATAGCAAATTGATAATACAACCTAACTCAATAATTTTTGTTATATTATTATACTGAATTTTTTAAATTTCCTAACTGCCATAGTAAACTGTACAAATTATCAAACTCATTCATTATAAGTAGCAATGTGGTCAAAATAAGAATAAAACTTAGCCTGCCACACTCAGGATAAAATTATAAAGATCAAATTTCCTGCATAGGTTTGCATCCCAGCCTAGTAATTATTCTTGTCCCATTATATAAGCAACAAAATGTCACACTTAGGGGATCAGCCATTTACAAATGCAAGCTTAGCCTAGTGTGTAATATTTTGTCGTGAAGTTGAAGAACTACAATTTAACTAAATGTAATAATATTGTTATTTACATCAAGTATGCTACGCACACTACATGTACACAGCCAAACAAGCATTCACTCTGACAGAAACAAGTCTAAAGAAACATTGCTACAGTTTATTTAAAAACATTCAACAAGGAACTTGTGGCTATTACCCGTTTCATTATCATACATGTACCTCATACTCATAAAGCATAGCTTGCTGAATAACAAAAAATATCATATATGATTTATTTCATATATATCACTTAACAAAAATATGTTGAAGTGTCTGTTTCCAGTAATATAACATACACCCCAGAGGTGAAATAACGATAATATATTACACCTATTTTTGTCATCAGGGAACAAAAGATGAGACTTCTTAGTGTCCTACTCACAGTGCAGGCCACTCACTCTCACAAGACAGATTTTTAACTTTTGGTTTGAGAATCAAAATTTCACCTAATTTGTATGTTTCTGCATGTATCTTTTGAAATCGCAGATCAAACCTGGATTGTTACCATTTAAATACAAGCCACTTTAATGGACATGTGAGCAATGTTTATTTGGTACTGTTTCCTTCTCAATATATTGCAAAATGAGACTTTTTTCTAGTTTCTACCTTGTCTGCTTTTAGTAGTAAATGGGTTGAAATTAATAGTAAGAATGTTACGTTTTTGATCCTTTTGACTCAAAGTGCAGCACATGCATTCTGCCAGATGATCTAAGTTAGTGTGAACATCACTTGGTTTTGCTAAGTTTCCTGTAGCGGTCTAACCAATCATCAATCAGTTGATTGAGTAATGCTGGTCTGGGAGTCACCTTCTGCTGTGCTACGAGGACCCCACCCTCGGTCACACAACAATCCAGCCATTCACGCAACAGACGTTCTTCACTACCTCTCTGAAAAGATAACAACACAGAAAGTTTAGATAAGTTAAAAATGTCTAAACGAACAAATTATTCACAGATAAATGTGTTGAAAATACAAAAAATGGATGATATGCTCTCCATTACTTAAATAGATCAATAAAATTCTTTGCCACATCTTAAGGCCACAGGTGACACCTCTGGCTCAATAGTATGCATTTAAATTGCAATAAGTGATGATCATGATATGCAAAATATGCACGAGATTTATCTAAAGACAAGAAAACCTCAACAATATTGCAAGGAAACCTCCATCATTTCACATTTAATAAATGCAAATTTAAATTATCTTTCAGTCATGGCATGACTTGTTGTTGAGCACCAAGTAATATTACCCTTTTGAATTCTCATGAAACTGAAATAAAAAATCACTTGAGCAAAGGTTTGTGTTTCTAATGCATAGTTGCAGCGTCCGTGTGTGTGGTTGAACTGGGTTTTAAATCAGCTCTCTGAGCTGGTCCTTGTATTGACTTCCCTGTGCCATGCTAATGAGTGAGAGTTCAAACAAGCAAAAAAACAGCTGTCCATAGCTCCCTGTGGATATGCACAGGCATTAGCCTGTGTGCATAAGTGCTTTGCAGTTTATTTGGTTAATGTTGTTTGGTTAAACAATGCCTCACCTCTTCTGCTGACAAGAAATGGACAGGCAACAGTTTGCCCTCATAGTCCACCAGTGGCAAGTAAGTCACATGAAAATTGTCTACACTGTCCACATTAGCTCCTGCACCAAGTTCATTGGAATTTTCAGTTTCCATAGCAACCAAGGCAGAGAAATGTCCTCTTGTGTACCCCAGGACCAATGGATTTTTCCAGCAGAAACTTTGTTCCCATAAAACAGGAAGATACACCCCTAAACCAAAAAGGACAGTGTTATTGAAGTGGCTTGATACAGCTGTACTTTCATAGATTAGTTTGATTGTAATACCACATTAACTCTTTAGAATGGATCACATATTGATCACTTAACATTTGCTGTGAATGATACTTGCAGCACTTGATTTTGGCAACCTTGGCAAAACTTTGCAAGAAGGGACTGAAAAATTTTTTTAGGCTTGAACGAGAATAGAACCAATGACCTTAAAATACAGGCGGAATTCTCTTGGAAGATATGGGCCGCGTCGCGTAAAAAGGGCCCAAATCCGAATGACATGGCAAGTGATTTCGAGTAATTTGCATTTAAATCAGCTGCTCAAAATGGTGGAAGCCTTGCGGTATGTGCATTCAAGGCGCAATTTTTATGGTTTTATTGCTTCCATCATATTATTTAGGGATTGAAGTGGGTAAAAAAGCTGAAAACTCGAAATCGAGAAAATATGTCGGCCGGGCCCTTTTCGCGTAACGCGGCCCATATTACAATGCAATGTACCTTGAAACCTAGCAAGCCCAAGCACTTCTCCCCTGAAACTCTTCACATACTTCACACCATATATGATGATAGGTCTGCGGAGAATGTGTGCCAAGGCGAATACATGTGTCTGTTCTAAGGATGTCCCAGGCTGTCCAGCCAGGCTGAGAATGGATGCCCAGTCTTGCTCCCACTGGTCCTCGTCAAGGGAATACTGCAGAGTTTCTGCCTGCATGGATTCCCACTCCTTGTACCGGTTAAAAAACCTGACAAGACCACAACAATGTGATGATTAACTGAAAGCTGTCCATGTTTGTCAAAAACATCTATACAAAGCTTTTTTATTAACATTCTTTTGATTTCGTGGAATATAAACAATATTTATAACACAAATGAAATACATTTGTCATCAGTGTTATTACCTAGCAACCATCTTAAAATGAAAAAGCTGAAATTTACAACAACAGGCTGGATATTTGTTGTTTGATTAGAGGAAGATATAAAGTGACCCTTTCGTAAGACAATAAACGCATTGCTATTTTTAATAGATTTTTCAAATAAAGGGGGACAATCTTATGGTTACAAGTTATCCAATCACAAGCAACAGCATACTTCAAGTATGCTGTTGCTTGTGATTGGACTCATGGGAAAATAGGTTTTTGCTCTTTTTTGCTCTTTCTGCAACTGTGCCCTCAGTTCTCTTCCAGGATTTATCAGGTTGCTATGAAAATTGACAGATGGAATATTCACTTTAGCAGAAGCAAAGCATGTACATGTATCTTCTATTTTAGTAGCTTCATACATGTATGTGTCCTGCACACTGCAAGGATCATGACTGTCAAATAAGTTACATGTATGTGCAGTGATTAAAGAAACAGATGGTAAATAGGAAGCTTGGTCATAAAAGTAAGTTAATTGTATTCAAAATGTCAGTTACAAAGAAACAATCCGAGTCTCTGACAGAAGTTGAACCTACAATCTTCATGCTCATTGTTAGGATGCTCTAACAGTCAGGAGACTTACTGTTTGCTGACTTCAGTTGTGAATGCCAATAACCTTACCTAGAGCCTCCTTCAGTTAAGCTGTCATACAGTGCTCGTCTCAATGTATTATCCCTGTCAAACACACCATACGAGGCTTGAAGAATTGAGTCTAAAAGACAATCACCAGCAGAACGATTCCACAGAGGATAAATCCTACTCCCTAACTGTTCTGTGATTTCTTCACTCCAGTTAATAACAGGAGACTCTATTTCTAAAACTGAAAGAAAAACAAGTCCATTAAGGGAATTAGCTCAGTAATAACACAAATATTAAACTATTGACATGTAGGGAAAGTTTAAATCTTACAAAAATGTAGCTACACAGCTCTAGTCCATTTAGCTGTTGTACATGTACATGGTAATGTGGTTCTGGGTTTTCTTTTTGTGGATAAAATCCTTAGATCAAAATAATGTAAGTGTGACAAATTAAACAAAAGTTCTTAAGCAGAACTTTCCTGAGTTGGTGCTCACTTAAAACACTATCATATACAGCAGTATCACAACAATATGTACAGTTCCGTATTCAACCCTCAGTAAAAAAAATTCTTGAAATCTCGAACAGTTACAAGTTCCCTGACAGTTCAAATACTAGTGATTATGACTCAACTGTATTTTTGTCAGTTTTAACTTGGACAATTGGGTGGGAGGAAGGGGGGAGGGGAGAGGAAGGGGGAAGGGGAGAGGAAGGGGGGGGAGGGGAGGGGTAGTTGGGAGTAAGAAGGTTAAGGTTAACTTCGGACTGAGTCCCCAAAAAAATATGTATGTACATGTACTGTGTTGAGCCATTTTATACTGTTAAAAGGCAAGCTATCTGTAGAAACAATAACATTATGCTATGAGCACTCCAACAAAACTATTTGGATGGTTCAAGGTACAACATGTACATATACAACAAAAGACAAAACCTTGTATCCTCTTCTATGCAAGTAAATCCTCTTATAAATACCTCACAATCCTTCTTACCTCTTTGGACCTCTCTGTCTAGAATGTCATCAAACACTTGTCGTTGTACTCTCGGTGGAAAGTCTTGGATTTCTAAATTTTCAGACAACACAACAAATGTATAAACAGACAATTTGACTGAGTTCAATGAAAACCATGTTACTTGACTAGAAATAGTAAAATAAAACACATTGTAACATAAAAATTGAAATACAAGATAAAATACTCAAAAATATTTATTTAACTGAGATGAATGATTTCATTTAAGTGTCCAAGAGTTAATAAGACTGTCCAAGAGAATATGACTGTCAATGATATTCAACTGGAGCCTTCAGTGAGAGAGACAGTTCGCAGTTTTGTTCATTCTCATCCTCTCAAGATTTCAAATTAAGTTCTTTTTTCAGCCTACACACCATTTGTTTGCTGTGTATTGTAGAACTATAATGTCTAAACAATGTTTAATTATATGGAACTGCAATAATATTATGCAACAACATTAACCTGTGGGGAATGGTGGTCAAGTGTTGACTCCATTTTGCCTTAATAACCCTTTAACCCCCAAAAGTGACCATCTAATTTCTCTTTGCAATATCAGTCCATGGTCAAGTTTATACACTGTAGATCATGAGAATTAAGGATATCAGTTTGTTATACCCCCCAACTTAAACACCTCTTTTGATAGGAAAAGAATGTGCCATGGGTCAAAACAGTCTAATTCCCTTGGGCAAACAAAACTCAGTAACTTTCTAGGGAAACAACAACTTGAACTTTCGACTCACATGTGATCAGGTTTTACAAAACACTTAATGACTGCCCCAACGGGAACCAGTGAGTTTTGTTTCCCCTCAACTCTCAATGTTCCCTGAGGCAAAGGTCTCGGGAAAACAAAACTCACTGTTTCCCTCGGGGCCAGTCATTAAGTGCTTATTCTTAAGACAGATCATTTCTTGAGCTCTATAGATAAAATAGGGACAGCAGTGTCACTGTGTGAGTGCTTACTGGATCCTTAAAGCATTATAAATGGGTACCAGCCAAAAATTCCTGGGAGTAACCTTTAAATAATGGGGGAGACAGTACTTTCATCTCATACATGTACTTCAGAAATCAAAGTTAAGTGGCAAACCCAATGGGCCATTTAGCTTGCAAGAAGAGTTTACTGTTTATCTTTCATTACTTACATGTACTTACACTGTATTTACTGCCTGATATGCACTCAGTACGACTGGCATCAATTATCTTTTGTTGGTAACCAATCTTATTCTTACCTGCTGCTAAAACAAAAGTGACCTGGTCTGTGAAAAAGTAACAGCGCCAGTCTCCTTTACGTTGTCTCATGGTATGTCCCATTTGCTTCCTAATGTCTGCTGCTAGCTCAGGGCAGGCTATGCATGGCACACGTCTTAAATGATGGCCTTTCACTTCTGGAGTCAGTAACACAGTGATCAACTCATCTCTCTTAAATTTAAAAGCCAAGTGAACTAAAGTATGTCCCACTTCAAATACTCCTGGTCGGTTCAACACCAAACAGTCTTCTCTTGTCAACTGTCTGGACAGATCACCACCCGAGTTTAAAAAGCTCTCTACAGATGAGGTATCACCTTCAACAACACCTATGCAAGCTGTCAGCCACAACCAATCTGAGTCTTGAAGGCGATTGCGAATTTGCAACACCTCTTCGTTGTCATTGACATCATCTGAGGCTGGAATGTCGTAAATAATCTTTTCTCCCATCTGGTTGGTTGGTTGGATTTCTAATGTGGCTTCACTAACTGAAGATGGGGGAGACCTTCTCTTTGAAGTGGATGGCCTTTTAGTGTTATTGTCCAAAGCCGTATTCTTGCTTATCTCTTCGTGTTTTGCTTTAGCTGGCTTTAAGCACTTACAAAGAGCACATTTTTGAGTTTTTGGCCAATTTTCGTACGTACACTGCGGGCATATCCACTTGTGGTGCTTCAAAAGAGCTCTGTTTTTGTCATTGTTTATTGTTTTCGAATCGAGTCTCCCGTTGCTACCGACAGATCCCGGAGATTTTGGAGAAACACTTCGGGAAGAAGCATCCTTATTTCCATGCCCTGGTTCTATGTGCCTTCCGTTCTTCGACTTGTGCTTCGATGCCCGGCACATCGAACAGTAAAGCGAGCGAGACCAGTTTTCGTATGTACAAGAAGAACACGTCCATTTTGAATTGTCCTCAGTTTGTTCAGGGAATCGAGGAGACTGCGAGTTTTTGTCGCTTGATGAACAAATAAGAGGATCTGTCGAGATAATCCTGTCACTGCTAGCCGCCTCGTATATATCTTCGCTAACACTTGTGGGTCTACTGGCTTCTTGCGTGATAACTTGAGGTGGTCTCGGAGCGTAGCATAAAGTACATTTTACGGAACAAGGCCAGTTAAAGTATGTGCAATATTTACAAGCCCACTTTAAGCTTTCTTCTTTCTTTGGCATGATGAAAATAATCTAATAACGATGTGAAGGTCCTTAAACAACAATGTAAGTGTTTCGAGCGTTCGCAATTCAACAAATACCGTCTTCTCAAAGCGACACCTTTCCGTAAAGATCGCACAAACTGTTTCAATTTCAGTCGGCTGTTTCCTCGAGCTCTAGAGCCTTCCAAACCGAAAGCCCCAGACAAATGCCTTTTACCAAGAGCCTTAAATGTCATGAAGCTGATTTTCATGCTTGTTCGACGCTGCTAAATTATGGTGACCTTGAAAATGTAGCGAATATTTGCGAGAGTTCTTAGATATCACAGCTGTCGCCATGTTGTTTTCAGTGTTTTGAAAGTGAAATGAAAGCCTCGTGTAGTGACGTCACAAACATCTGGCATCCTCATGACCAGGTTTCCCTCGGACAAATCATTTCTTGGTTACGCCCTAACTTCCCCTAACTTCGGTTTATATCACTTTACCAACCCAGGACATTTAAAGCTGCTGTTTCATATCATTCTGCGCCTCGAAACTAAAGGGAAAATAATCTTTGTGTTATTATGCGACGTCAATTCGCCAATATCACTATTGATGACTATAGTATTTAACTGAGCAGATATCACTTTACAAGCTCTTGTTTGCATAAGGGTTCAATAGTTTTATCCTGCGCTTCCTTTGTTCACTTTTAAGCCGAGACGCTCTTTATCATTCGTATTGTCTTTAATCAATTAAAACTCTTCATCGAATGCAGATTATGTATTTGTAAAAGCCGGTAGCTTAGCAGCCCTCGGAATACAGTTGCTTAAATAATTAAACAAATACCGTTCTTATTCAAATAGGCGCCCACTCTGAAAGTCAAAGAAAAGTAATAAGCGCCCACTCCCCCCCCCCCCTCAAAAAAAAAAAATGTACTAGACAAGCATGAAGTAAGAGAAGCATAAATTCTTTTCAGAAATTGGCTTCAAATTTAATTCCTTGACTGACAGTTCTGAGCTGAAAAGTCTATAAAAATAGCGGACTTTTACAGAAACTGAGTGTCCCATTTGTTAGTGTCACTCTGTCGGATATTGAAGAGGCAGCATCGGAGAGCTTACTCATTGACATTAGTAGTAAACTAGTACTGTAGTAGTAAACTTTATTTCAACTCAGATTGAAGAGTAGCGCATAAGCGCTAATATCTCCGAGATAAAATATATAACTAAATATATAAATAAAATGAAAATATATGTACATTTATGTACATTTATATATTTTATCTCGGAGATATTAGCGCTTATGCACTACTTTTCAATATATTACATGCTTGTAAAAATTATATGCTAAATACAATCAAGTAAAAATTAAGACTAATCAATCGAGCTAGTTTATAAAGTCCAGACAATTTTGTTAATCAACATTATTTCTAAAGTAGGTTATGCTTGTGGTAGTTCTTAAGTCATCATTTAACATATTCCATAATTTGGACGCAAAAAATGTTAAAGAGCTTTTCCCATGAGAGGTAGTAACACGTGGTAACTGCAGCTTGTTTATACCTTTAAGTCTATTAATGTTAGTTCTTGGTGTAAATAATGCTGATATGTAGGCAGGTGTGGCTGCTTGAAAGGACTTGTGAACTAAAATCAACATATTGAGAAATCTTCTCTTTCTTAAACTGACAAGGTCCAGACTTTCCAAAAGCATCTCATATGTGCTGACCTTATCATCAAGAATAATTCGTAAAACGTGTTTATTAAGAAGTTCCATTTTTTTCGGAATTCCTTGTCTGAAGTGTCAGCCGCTTTCTCGCCCTAAAAAGGGGGGTGGGGCGAGAAAGCGTCTGACACTTCAGACTACGGAATTCCTAGCACCACAGAAATGCCATATTAGGGACCGTTCATTTTTTATGAGGTAGGGGGGCTGGTGGGATTTGAGGGGGAGAGGCATGCGAAAAAAAATGGCTTTAAAGGGGGGGGAGGGGGCTGTCCCAAAAAAAGGAAGATAAGGGGGGGGGGGGGTCGGGCAAAATTGTTTAGGTAAAAATTGGTACGGAATTTTAGCAAATTGAAAAGAAAATCTCTTGCTTTATTCACAAAATATAAACGCATGTTAAATAGCAAAACAGTTCCAAACTAACAAGAAGACATGTTGCCAACGTTTGTGTAGCGCGATAACGCTATAAACGTACCTGTTTAAAACACCAGCTTTTTTCTTTTTTTTTTTTTTGGGGGGGGGGGGGGCCATCTAAAAAAAGTCACCCTTATGAGAGGGGGTCATGTGAAAAAACCGGAAAGCTGAGGGGGGTCTTTCAATTTCCAAATAATACTCCTTCAAATCCCACCAGCCCTCCCCCCCCCCCCCCACCTCATAAAAAATGAACGGTCCCTTGTGCCACAGAACTAAAAGTGTGGCATAATAAAAGCCTTGTAAAGCCGTACTTTAGTTGAGTCACTAAGAATATGTCTGAATCTTTTAATGACTTGAAATTGATTGTGTACCCTTTCAAAGACATTTGAAATATGCTTCATGGGAAAAATTGAAGTTAAAATTGAAGTTAAAATCGTAGTTCTTCTTGCCTAAAATCATAGCCTGAAATTTTCAGGGTTTGCCTTTAGACCATTTTTAGCATACCAGTTAACTATGGTGACTAATTCATTTTCCATTTTAAGATGAAGTGCCGCAGGATCTTTGTCAGAATCATAAATTTGCTGATCATCCGCAAAAATATTTAATTTGGCTTGCGTCATAAACCTTCTCCTCATTTTCTACATCAGTCCTTCCGCCTAACGTTTAATCTCGCGCGAACGGCCCTAGCAGCCGGGAGCATGGGAGGCTAACGTTTATATTAGAGTACCTCTCCTCCTCGGCCCAGATTATCAGGTTTTTTAGTTGCGTGACTACATAGCACAGCATTATGAGTAGTACACCACCACAGCTCGACCCCGCACAGTGTAGTGTATTGTTAGTACACAGCACAGCATTATGAGTAGTACACCACCACGTCTCTACCCACAGTGTAGTGTTCTGTTAGCACAGTTTAGTGGATTGTTAGCACAGTGTAGTGTATTGTTAGTACACAGCACAGCATTATGGGTAGTACACCACCACGGCTCGACCCACAGTGTAGTGTATTGTTAGTACACAGCACAGCATTATGAGTAGTACACCACCACGGCTCGACCCCGCACAGTGTAGCGTATTGTTAGTACATAGCACAGCATTATGAGTAGTACACCACCACGGCTCAACCCCGCACAGTGTAGTGTATTATTAGTACATAGCACAGCATTAAAGAAGTACACCACCACGGCTCGACACACAGTGTAGTGTGTTTTGTTAGCACAGTGTAGTGTATTGTTAGTACACAGCACAGCATTATGAGTAGTACACCACCACGTCTCTACCCACAGTGTAGTGTTCTGTTAGCACAGTTTAGTGGATTGTTAGCACAGTGTAGTTTATTGTTAGTACACAGCACCGCATTATGAGTAGTACAACACCACGGCTCGACCCACAGTGTAGTGTACTGTTAGCACAGTTTAGTGTATTGTTAGAACACAACACAGCATTACGGCTAGCTAAATTTCAACTTGTGTCCACCGTTGAAGCTTTCAAATGCAATATTGGAGCACTGTCTCAATGCTGTTGGAATGGAGTCTGACAACAGAAAACAAAACAACAACAACATTTAAACTGTGTGTTACCCTCTGCGTTTTTCCAAAGCAGTGTCTTTTTACTTCTAGACTACCTTCCTATTTTAACCCTTTCCGACTCCCAAAAGTCAGATAGGGTTAAGTTTGGATGAAAGATCCAAATGAGATCAAATTTCACTTTGCAAAATATCGAGAAACAACAAGTACAACAGGAAAGAACTGCACAATTGCTTTCATTTGAACGAAGGGTTAAGTTTCTAAAGAAACTGCGTACTTTATTCGAGTAAATAAGAACAGTAGTGTACAGCCAGCCAACAAGACAAGTGTGTTCCCCGGGAAACGATAATGACGCCGGAAGTGCCTCTCATTGGTTAAAATATCGGGAACATATCACAGACACTTTTTATTTGGGATAACTACGTCATCAATATAGAATTCTTGCGATCACTTCTCAGTCGTTGTTCTTTATTCCAGACACCTGATTGCGTCAGTCGTTTCGTATCGACAATGAAAGATTAACATGAAAGGATGAGAGAGTATCACGCGTGTCACGCGTGTCCAACAAGAGAAAACGTTTGGAGACCAACTCCGCAAACTCCTGCCATCAAACAACCATCTCTGTAAAAAAAAAAATAAAAAAAAAAACCAAAATATTAAACTTATTAAAAAGCGACGAACAAAGTCAAGTTTTAAGAAAGATGATCCTTTCACTATTAGCGCTATATCCAGGTAAGTTATGTGAAAGTAAAAGGACCAATATATAACAGTACCTCTCTCCCCAGACTTCCAAGTCCTGGACATCAGCAACGTCCACAATCTCTACAGCGAGTCGACAGAAAGCAAACGACTGGGACGACACCTAGAACAGCATACAATATTAAAAGACAAACACGCAGTTTTTATTATAAACAACTAAAAACGTAAAACACTAGTTATAATATTAAGCAATTGGAAAATTAAACCCAGATTGACACAGAAAAACAATTTTTTTTATCAGAACAGTATTCGACAAATGAGATTAACTCGGTAGAAATCGAGGATGACGAAGGAAAATGGACAGCAAATTGGACAATAATAAATTCTGCTTTCAAAATGCAATACAATAAAGAATGTTTTTTTTGCGTTGTTCAATCCTTTCACACCCAGGCCGTGAGTCGTGCCGTGTAATTCCACATTTTTTAGTCTGTGGATAAAAACTGATAGTGTGACCCTTCATATGCAAGCTTTTGAGTGGTACTGATAGTGTGACCCTTCATATACAAGCTTTTGAGTGGTACTGATAGTGTGACCCTTCATATACAAGCTTTTGAGTGGTACTGATAGTGTGACCCTTCATATACAAGCTTTTGAGTGGTACTGATAGTGTGACCCTTCATATACAAGCTTTTGAGTGGTACTGATAGTGTAACCCTTCATATACAAGCTTTTGAGTGGTACTGACAGTGTGACCCTTCATATACAAGCTTTTGAGTGGTACTGATAGTGTGACCATTCATATACAAGCTTTTGAGTGGTACTGATAGTGTGACCCTTCATATACAAGCTTTTGAGTGGTACTGATAGTGTGACCCTTCATATACAAGCTTTTGAGTGGTACTGACAGTGTGGCCATTCATATACAAGCTTTTGAGTGGTACTGACAGTGTGACCCTTCATATACAAGCTTTTGAGTGGTACTGACAGTGTAACCCTTCATATACAAGCTTTTGAGTGGTTCTGATAGTGTGACCCTTCATATACAAGCTTTTGAGTGGTACTGATAGTGTGACCCTTCATATGCAAGCTTTTGAGTGGTACTGATAGTGTGACCATTCATATACAAGCTTTTGAGTGGTTCTGATAGTGTGACCCTTCATATACAAGCTTTTGAGTGGTACTGATAGTGTGACCCTTCATATACAAGCTTTTGAGTGGTACTGATAGTGTGGCCATTCATATACAAGCTTTTGAGTGGTACCTGATAGTGTGACCCTTCATATACAAGCTTTTGAGTGGTACTGACAGTGTGACCATTCATATACAAGCTTTTGAGTGGTACTGACAGTGTGACCCAAATGTTACGGAAGAGTGTTTAATATGTTGTCTTCTCTTACCAACTCCCAGACAACAAGCCTTTGATCAACAGCTGATGAGATCACCAAACCATTCTTTAAGGCCTTAACACCTACGAAATAATTAAAAAAGCCTAACTTAACATAATTTCAGTTCATCTTTTAAACAATCGGGAAGCAAAACCAAAAACAGCCGTTACTTGGCTCAGGCATGTTTTCTCGTGCTTGGCACCTGTTGACCCTGTTACATGTTTTCCCGCGCTTGGCTACGGTCGCATATTTTCCCGCGCCTGGCACCGACTTATGTTTTTCTGTGCTTAGAATCGATTACTGAGTTTTCCCGCGCTTGTCAACGCTTACATGCGAATTATATTGGCTACACGAGCCGCCACCTACACCTACGACGAACATAAATACTAAGTGATCGAGAAACATCTCAAGGGGAAACACAATGAAAAGCCAACCAATCTCCAGGAACAATTTACCATCTTAAAAAAATGCCGCGGAAAGTTTGAGTGCCTCGTTTGTGAGATGCTTCTCATAAAGAAAAAGAGACTGACTTTAAACACTCAAATGGACTCCATTCCAGTGAAACTTATAATTATGCAATTATTTTCTGTCTTTTTGTTTCTGTTCAGTTTCCACACCTATGTTTATTCTATTTGTCATTTCACGCATTTCCCTCTCTCTGCCACAAACCGTACATCCCGTGCCCAAGTTCAGGAGTTGCCATAAAGCCATTATGGTAATAACCGGGAGGGCACATTGTATACATAATTGTATAATTATATATATATATATATATATATATTTTTTTTACAAATTGATGTTTTTTCGTTGTTTGCGCCTTCTTGTATGTTGCCATTTACTTGTTACATAATCTTTTATTCTGTATTTTATGATATTACATAACCTTATTTACATTTTCCAGGTTTAGTATAAATATTTGTGACTCTGTAAGCTTGTTAGGATTTTTAGCTTTTTAAAGTTTTATTTGTAAATAGTTCCACCTGAAGAAGGCCGAAGGCCGAAACGTTGAATTAAACAGCCGGAACAGTTAGAAGTTTGTTTCTATGTCACATCCTCGTACACTTATCTACTAATTTACATGGAAGCAACGTATCCTATGTGGATCCTTCTACTGGGAGTCATTCGTTTGGTCAACCATCTTTATCCTGCTTTTATATTTGTATAATACTTTTATATTTGTACATACCGGTAATTATCATTTGATAATGACGACATGCTGTCGTTGAAACGTTATGTTTTAATATCGCTCATTTTTATTATAAAAAAGTTGCTTCGGTAATATAGTTAAGACTACCAGCCAACTCATACCACCAAAATCTTTTTTTTTAAGAATTTAGTGTAGTAAGAAAATCATAGTGTGTCGATTGTCACCTGTTACTGATGACGTATGGGCTGAAGGCTCAGATACCTCTTGTGTCACGTGAACCTTGGCGACGTCATTATCATCGAGCTTCAAATTGAATTGTGCCGCATAAAGCGCACTGTCATCACCACCACTGACCACTAAATATTGCTCTGAAAGTAAATCAAAAACAATAGAATCATCTTTATTTAAAAACTTTATGAATACGTTTATAGTAACCCTGTCACTCCCAGAGACAAATGTTGGGCCAGGAAATGTGCTGCAGGCTAAATTTAGAGCTTGTGAATGAAGTCTTCAAGTGCAACCGTTCAACCCTGCCACTTTATCGTCATAGGTTAAGTTGCGAGTTATGGTTCCAGGTTCAAGTGAATCTTTTGATGAAAGTCTGAAGAGTGATCGTTCAAAAAAAAATATTGGGTAGTACTTTGAGTTTCTTATGGGCTGTTTATTATACAAGGTGGTTCAAAATTTGGAGTCTGGCAAAAATTCGGGAAAAGTGCTTTCCTATGGTGCTGTTTACTGTGCCGTGTACGTGTGACCATTCATATGATAGTTAGTAAATTGAACTTTCTTGCCGTGCAGTTTGAATTAAACTGATATCTTGCAAATTGAATTTTTTGTATTTTTACCCATTACGACCTTGCGCCCCACCAGAAGCACTCTGAATTCAATGAAAACTTTGTACCTACAGTCTTGTTTCGCCTTACCTTTCATTTTTACGAGCGAGATTGCATTAACACCGGACTGGTTGGCGTCAAACACGTGGGAGGGAGGGGCAAGGAAGGTACGCATCAGGGGTAGGCAGGAGAAGTTACTTTGGTCCTGAAACATTGTGTTCAATGTTCGATTATCCCGAATTTCTGGTAAGCTAGATTGATCGGGCGTGTCGTAACAAACAGAAGTGTTTTTCTTGGAAGCACTTTCTGGTGCAAAATGTGACACATATTCTTTTCTTGCTAAAAGTTGATCGTCAACAAATTTCTTCACATTAACCATGTTTTCATCTTCCTCCAGGTTAGTCACATGATCTTCAGTCAATCGACCATTATGACAGCTATCTGAGGATATATTTTCTGTATTACTGTTCTGCTCATCTTCCACAGCTTTTAACTTATCAGTTGTCACGCTTTCCAAGCTATGACCAATATTCACGCTCTCGAGGGTTGTGTGACTTGTGTTGCGGCTTTTCAGCGAAACATAAGTCTCAAATGCTTCATTTCCACTTGGTTTATTTGCACTGTTATCTGCGTCAACCGGAAGATTTTCCACGCCATACTCAATGCTGGACTTGCAGCATTGCCTAATATGGCTTAGTAACAAGAAGGTGACGTCCCAGCAAGAAATTCTACCAGCAGTGTCCCCCGCAAACAGTATAACCAGCGGTCTATCACCCGCATGAAAATCAATTACGTGGTTGACCGTAAGAACACAGCGTTTGAGGTACTGGGACTGAGCCAAAAGGGAAAGCTTGCTTTTTTGTTCATCAAAGGCGAAAACTCTAATGACAAACAAAACATAGTCGGCTTATAAGTAATGAAACAAAGAAAAAATGACATGTTACTTCATTAATTTCACCTCTTAAGGGGTCTTAAGGTTCCCACTAGCTACGAAAGCAACGTTAACAGAATTGTAAGAGGAATCTGGGAATCGTAAGAACCTTACGATCTAGTGGAAATCAAAATGACAGAAGCGAATAGTAAGCGACGGAAGCAGAAGGGGAGTCGAAAAAAGGAAACCTTCTGATCCTTCCGATTCAGGCAACGCGCTTCCGTTTCCGATTGCGTTTTTTGATTTACACTCGAACATAAGGCTCCTTACACTTCCAACTATGACTCCGCTTCCGATTACGTTGCTAGTGGGAACCAGTCCTGAATAACAGTCAACACGGTCATCAGATAGCATGCTTGACTTTCTTTCTAGAAAGCTATTTGTTCCCCATTATCCCGAATTCTGATCCTTCGTCATGACTGTCTGGTTGGTGGACACCATTTTGAGCCAAAAGGTACCTTTTGTTGCCACAAAGGCCACTAAATCATAGGATTTTGAAAGTGTTGAATCTAAGGAATCTAAGAATTCCTCTTTTTGTGGAAGGGTGGGGTGGGTGGGGTGGGGGGGTGGGGTGGGTGGGGTGGGGGGGGGGGGGGTTGGTGTGACGACACAGGGCTTCTCTTCCAGTCGATACCACACTTCTTTCCGTCCCTCTCTCACTCTAGTGAAACAACAAACCATTCAAATTTTAGACTTGCCACAAGTCGACCTCACAAGTTTCACAGTAATGCGAGCAAAGCGAGCTTTTGAGGCCACGAAGCGACCGAGCGAGCGACGATGTTGTCCGGCAGGCTATAAATATAAGATGAACGACTTATTGAAAGTCTATTCGAATTCAGACAAACAAAAACCTTACAACTTTTCAACAATTTACTAGATCAACTGTATAATCTAACTACACCAAGTTATGCTCAAAAACTGAGTGAATCTAAAATATTTTTAATGACCAACCTGACGAATCCATCCGAGCATGCTGCCATGACAAAATACAGTGACTGACAGCTGTCCATAAAATCTTGATTTGACGAATGGACAATTATTTCTGCTGCACTCAGTGATGTCAGAGACATAAACCTGATCTCGGACAAGGACTGTAAATCTTGTTTCTTGCGCCTGCGCAGTTGATTACTGAAGCTAAATGAATATTCTCCCAGGAAAACCATAGGAGATGTCATTGCATCGCCATGACAACCATCGCTGTCAACATCAATGAGTGACAGGTCGACACGCCAGCATTTCAGTGATGCACGACCCCCGCCCGAGAAAAGGAGGTGGCCGCTGGTCTTGTCATCGTTGGCACTTGGTTGAATCTGTGACGGAGGACGCTTAGTCACGCTTAAAGCTCGGACGCTTGATATATGACCATGCGCAGTGAAAATTGGTGAGCTCACGCGGGTGCAGCGGTTAGCTTAAGAAAGAACTGTTAAGGACAACATTTCAAAAACAGCACTGAAGCACACTGTAATATTACTTAACACTTCTACGGGACTCGTGCTCCCGGCTTTGTTAATAGGATAGTCACGGAGGGTGGGTGGGGTGAGATATGTGTTGTGGTTCAAATTTTTCCTTGGTTTGAAAATTTTCAAACCAGTTCAATTTTATTTTTCTTTTGTCTCAGATTTATTACCATATTCTGAGACAAAGGAAAACAAAAATCAAACTGGTTTAAAAATTTTCAAACCAAAGATAAATTTGAACCACAACATATACTGATACCCCAGGTGCATGGAATCTGCACTGTATAACGCCAGGCAGTGTCATTAGCCCGGATATTCCCATAGGGGAATTTCTTACAAGTATGGATACAAGAACGCATGCGTTTACTGATTTCTCGGACGTGCACTCGGGTGAAAGGATACAAATCATGAGTTTGATGCTGGTATCTTCACTTCCTGTGGCAAAGACGTAACAGATTTCTCCTGCAGAAAATCAACGCATGAAAAGGACTCATCATAACTGAATTTCTTCTTACAATATTAACCCATTGTTGATAACAAGTGAAAGGTAATAAAAAAAAGAAAAATTTTCCTGTAAATGAAATGTTTTACAGCACTCAGTGAGAAGTGGTGTTTTTTGGAGCTTATGACTGAAAAGGGTTCAACAGCAGAACATACCTTCCTGTCCTACAAGGGAGTCTATACCATGTATACCTACACCTATACATACCTTCCTGTCCTACAATGGAGTCTATATAGCAAAGACACATGACCTCCCGTCCATGAAAGCTTGGCTAAATATAAGAAACATGGTGAGACAAGCTCAAATTATTACTCAAAAATTACTCACTTTCATGAAAAAATTATTTGACAGACAGTCCATCATTTTGCTCATGAACTTGCGGGGGCAGAATTGTTGAAGTACGGAGAACACTCAACTCCACCAATGTCTCCGCGCGGGGTTCAAACCCCGTATTCAGTGTCATATATGGGTTGATTTTGTCAGGGTTGGTTGTCGTCTTGCTCTGAGGACGGATCCTCCAGTTTTCCTTTCTTCACAAAATTATCTTATTATATTCTTATTTTGAACTAACAATTAAAAAAAAAAAAACAAGAGAAATACTAAAACTGTCAAAGAGATTAATAATATTGATTTACCTTCAACACGGCTTTTTCCATCTCACTGGGAAAAGTGATTTTATGCGTGTAAATCATTGAGTCTTTGATAAAGGACAGCACTGCTCCAGAAATGGAAACATCCTGCTAGAGACACATGTCATTTTAGGGATATACTTCGTAAATTAACAAGAGCTGGAAAGTACACAGGGACAGGGGCCGGGGGCTGGGAGAATGGAAACAGCATTTGTGATATGATGGGAAGTGGGGAAATAGAAATAGGAGCAATATTGTGCAAAGGCAAAGACAAAAGTGGAGCGAGTCGTCAAAGAGGGAGAAGACAACTGGAAACAAAGGGTAAGGCAAGCGTGAAGTTCAAAGCACATATTGTATTTTCAACTGTGGGAAACTTTCTTTCATTTTGCTCTGCTTGACTATTTATTACAGAAGAGGAGGCTTGTTGTCTAAAGGAACTGTGCCACCCATTTAAGTACTACAGTGTTGCTCCCAAAACATACAAATGCGAACATAAAAGTAATTGAAAAAATGATTGATGAATGTTATCTACCAACTGTTGAATGGCTAGATCCCAGACCCTGTGGGCCCCACCACACTTCACTCTCCACAAGAGCTCATTACGCTGCACACTCCACAGAACAAAATATGCCTGCATTAAGGAAGAGAAAAACAATATCAATTCCATACATTCAACTTGTCTGCTGCAATAGAGAACATAGTTTTGATTCTGACTCACTGCATGGAAGCCTGCAATGAGAAGGTGTCCATTGCTGGTGAATATGAGTCGCTCCACCCAATCCAAACCTTTGAACACCTGATACAAAATTAAAAAGAAAGCAAACATTAGTTAACCCTTCCACCTCTAGATTCTAACTTTGTGAAAATCTGAATAATATTACTTCGCCTTGGGGGGAGGGGGTGACCATGAAGGTCAAACTATAATTATTCCAAATTTGAAGTACCTTTTTGGTATCAATAATCTCCAGTGTGTTCTTGTGGACTCTGACTTGCCTGTAAACTCCATCTCTCCCAGATGAGTAGATAGTGTTGTTATGGAGACACAAGTGACTTACGCCTGCTTTGCCATGAATTAGAGGAAGGGAATGTGATGGAGAAATGGGCTGAAAGATTGAGAAAAGAAAGAACATTCAAATAAGGTATTGCCTTATGCCACTAAGTGATGGGGGTAGAAAAATGATCACAGGAAATTTATTTTTTACCATCCAAGAAAATTTCATTATGCTAAAAAATATAGATGTCCTGAAAGTGTGGCCAACACTTTACCTTGTCAGAAGAAATATTGAAATTTTTAGGATCAAACAGATGCAGTGATCCTTTTCTATCCCCACATACTACAAACACAGACTCAGTGGTCCAACTTTCTTTGCCTGAGTTTTGTCTTGTTGAAGACTTAGGAAAGATTTCAATGGCTGAGGCCCAGCGCTGCTTGGAAGGTGGTAAGATGAATGAACACAGAGGAGTAACAACAAATATGGTTTCAGTGTTGTTATATTTGATACTCCACCATGTGATTTGACCCTCTGGTCCACAGGAAAAGAGATGCTGAGGAGAATTCTGACTGCTCCAGAGAAGATTATGAACCTTGCCTGAGTAGGCATCAAGTTCCACAGAAGGATGTTTGAAATCTGAGGAGACAATGACCTCATTAGTAACTTAAGAGAGTAAACAAACTCAGGTACAAAGGTGAAAAGTTAAGTACAAGAGAGTACTGCAAAGTAGCTTTCATTTAAATTCTCTGACTTAACTCAAATTTTACAAACATGTTAAATCAAATAAGTAAGAGTTGATTCTGGGATTGAAAGAGTTTACAACATATTATTATAAAATTCACTAACAATTCATAAGGAAAATATGAAGGAAATGAAAATTTAATCACAATTTGTAAATCCTGATACAGTACAGCTATATTGTGTCATTGGCACAGAATATTAATAGAAGTTAAACAGATGATCTCTGCAGTTGAATACCTGTGAATATTTTTTGTCAAGTAAAGGTTATTGTTTATAAGATATATTATTTCATACAGTGGGAAAAACAGTCCAACATCCTTATGAGAGACAGAGTTTAACATTTTGATATGACTTTGGATCTCTCTGTAACCAAGTAGATTGTTTCACCTTTACTGTCAGGGTCACTGTCACTGTTGCTGTCTTTTCATTGGATCAAACTAAACAAAAGAATAACTTTTTTCATTCACCTGTGTCTTGAAGTTTGATATTTCCCTTTAAATTTCCAAATGCAATGATCTTATGACAGGGAGACAAAGCCAAAACACTGTATGATGAGTAGTCTGTGTCTTTGAGCAGCAATTCCCACTGATCCTCGACATTCAAACTGTCTGCGGCAGTGCATTTACTAAGGGCACCTTGCTTTCTACTGAAGTTTTCTTTCTTTAGCCAACTATACTTATACAAACAACTGGACAAAAAAGAAAGGATGTGATTATTTTGACAGCAGTAGAAATTTAATCAAACAAACAAACTGTCTTCTGCCATTGAGAGGAAGCAAACAGCATATGCAAAGTTACAAATTTATTACATGTTATCATGATAACACTCGGATTATTAATGTTTAACATTGTAATATCTCTCTTGTGATATCAGACCAAAAGAGTTGTTTGGAATGATTCTAGCTCGACATTGAATCAACACTGTACAGGGTGGGGGTGGGGGTGGGGTGAACCAACATATCTTACCCTTCATTTGTCATCACTAGCAAGTTGCACTGGTCAAGTAGACTAACAAATCTTGGATAATCTTCCTTAGTTTTCTGTGAGTCTGTTTTGTTATGAGCTGAGGATGGCAAAAATGCTTCTCTCACAGCAGTCCTACCACAGTGTTCAGGGCTTGCTAATGGCCATAGTCTAATGCTGCCATCTCCACCACCAGTGGCTATGAGATCTTCACTTTGATTGATGGCAAGACTCCAAATATTGCGACCTGTCGTAAGTGTAGTTAAACTTAATAAATACACTCAGTATATACCGGTAACCCACCAATAAATTATAAATTTTCTCACAATTTTATTGGATAAAACAAACCACATGATACAAAATTGGATGTCGGGAAGGTATCAGCCGATATCCTGTGTCCATTTAAAATTCCTCATCCAACTTTTATTTGACGACAATGAAAACAAACAGACAAACAAGTCAAAGTTCAGGAATCATTTTTAATTTTTCTAACATATTTATGGTCTGTGTAATTCTTAACTGCTTTTATGCAATTAAAATACCTGTATGCCCCTTGAACATTTTCACAATGCTTCCATCATAGCTCCATACATTGCACACTAAGTCTTCTCCAATGCTAACAAAACATGTCTCCAACAGCCTGGCATCCCAAACTCGTGCTGTATGCCCATAAACAACAAGCAACGGCTCCACACAGCCATTTGACTCAAAAGTCTTCAAATTTGTAACATTCCACAGACGTATGCTCCTGTCATCTGAAACAGAGCTTAGAAGAGTTCCTGTTTTGTTGAAGTTTATTGAAAATATAACACCTTCATGTCCTGCAAGTCTCTGGAGTATAGAAGTCTTGTTATGTTCATCTTTTTTGCCTTGCACTTTCCAAATGAGAATTTGGTTAAAGACAGTCCCAGAAGCAAGTAGTAAGTCATTCAAATGATATCCAAAGAATTGAGCAGAGTATCTTTGCAGTAACAATATCTATTAAGGACACTTAACTTGACAGATTATAAGCTCGGGACCATACTGATAGAATATCACTCAAGAGAATTTTTGTTTGGTCTGTAACAGAAAGACCTCGGATGACATTCTCCCAGCATGGCCCTCGTGCTTGGTTAATACAAAGTAAATAATCAGTTAAGTCTTTGTTTTTGGATAAAGATACAATATACAGGGATCTTCACACTGTGCAATCAACTGCTCTACATTTATTTCCCAGTCCCAACACCACACTGCATTGTGAGCTGTTGCTATAGCAATGTTTGTTGGTACGTCATCTTCATCGTACAGCCAGTGAGCATCCCATATCAAATCGGGGAAAGACACAATGTCTGTTGCAGCCTCAACACTGAGGAAAGAACCACAATGCTGTTAGTAATATTCCATTTTGTGTGATGTTTAATAACCCAAGATCATTTCAATTAAATCAACTTAGAAATATCATTCAGAAGTTGTTTAACTGACTGAACCAAAATGCTAAGCTTCATCTAAAAAACTGTTGACATTTTCCCACAGTTTAAAAATGTACAGTATGTGGCAGGTTTCTGTGCTTAACTCTCCCAGGGGGGGAAGGCACCCAGTAATAAACGTAATGTGACAGGGTTATTGCTGTACCTTTAGCAATTAAAATTCATGGTTTTGGTATTTATGTCTTCAAATCAGTAAACCCAGTACCTTTTAGAGTATTCATTAGTCGTAGAAAATAAAACAGGAACTATTTGACTGAAAGAATAAATTTGTACCTCTTAGCAATGAGAATGAATTTCAGCCAAACCCCAAAAAACAAAGATTGTTGCGCCTTAACTTACCTTATACTGGACTGTGAAGCACTCTCCTGTAATCTGACAACTCTGACCACCTTTTGTCCAAATATCACCACCAATTTACCATACTTCTGTTCAACTTAACAAGAGAAAAGATAAACCAAAGTAAGATCAAAATAATAAATTGTGGAGTGGGCTCAGTTGTTGAATAACATGAGCCACATATTTTCTGTCTGGCCAGACCTAATTTAGTCAATAAGTGTTTTAACATACCACCCGTTTTTATGCTTGATATGGTTGAAAACAATTTGAAATGGTCTCAAGCGTGAATACGGGTGGAGGTGCAATGGTCTTATTTCTATGTGATTCAATGCTGTTTGTGATGCGATGGTTTATTGGATGCAATGGTTTACATTGTATACAATGCATTAGTCTATGAGATGCATTGGTCTTTCAATCTTAAGGTGAGTGGTTCAAGGATAGTTTGTGTTAAATTGTGTCCTTGATAAGACAAAAACTCTCCTGCACTCAGGTGTATAAGGGGGTAGCATTGAACATTAACTGGGAAGTTACTTTGGAATGGAGTAGCATCTCAATCACAAAGAGTAGTAATACTCTGTTGTTATGGAAACAGAAGGTGGGTACTGGGACGATGCGTCAGCCTGATTATTGAGTATTTAACAAGCCTTCACATTGATAATATATACTGAATAAGTGCTGAATTGCAATGGTGAAAGAGAAAAAACTATACATGTATGCTAGGTCAGATTTAATTTTGTGTGTTCATTTGCATCAAACCATTTATCCCTACAAACCTCAACTAGCAGAACTCTGTTTTGTGAAGTTGTGTCAGCAGGCCTCTATAACCTGTCTTGTATATGGTAATAAGTTCAGAGACATGTAAAGCTGAGGTTGTATTCCTTTTGTGAAATCCAAATTTACATATCTGGATTTGTAATTCTATAGACAGATTGTGAATCTATATGATTCACACTGGAGAAGGCTGGCCAATTTCATTTTTCTTTTTTTTAAGTCAAATCACTATATTTGAGACATCTTGTAAGTGGCGACCTCTTTCAGGCAACCATCTCTGCAGGCATTTTAAGTGATAGCTCCCCTGTGTATGAGAGACCTGACTACATGAACAAAGTTGGACATTTAAAAATTCACAGTTACACATCTCAAATATGACAATAACATAGTTTCACACCTCTCATTCCATGTATCCTTGATCTTGGCAGAAGGCATTTGTCTTCTAATAGAACACCCCTTGTTGCTGAGTGTACATTAAGGAATGGTCCATTTCCTGTAAATGATTTAAAGTACAACAGATGTCTTTTCACCAAATATTTATTTTAAGATCGCAAGACATTAAGCGATTTCTATATTTATGTACCAGTCAATTCCAAGACCCCGGGGTATGCCCGGGGGGGGGGGGGGGGGGGGGCGATTGGCGGTCTTGGAATTGACTGGTAAGTAAGCTTAAATCATTTTAAACCTCTATTAAAGTGATGGGTCTGATGGGCTATCCAATCCACAGACGTATATTGAGACTTTGTAGATTTAGATGTTATATATTACCACTTGAATAAAACTGCCCAGAAAGGGCTGTCATAATGTCTTTATTTTTGATGTTTCAGTTTAAAATACTACAGCATATGCTTTATACTTCATTTGCCAGATTTCTAAGGTCTGAAAAACGAACTTCCCAAATTCTCACCTGAAAGAACCAAATCTGAACCTACAAACTCCACACTCGTCACTGGAGAAGACAAATAGTTCTTTTCCCATTTCCAATCGCGTGTAATTGTCATATTTCTAGTTACTCCAAAGAGGCCAAAGAGAGAATCAATACTCTTTCGCCGCCTTATTCGCCGCCATTATTACTTCTCTCTTCCAGGCTCTCGCAACCTACTTGGGCCCAGGCCCTCCGACGCTCTATAAACAAAGCAATGTAAACAGATGTAAACAACGAACATCTTTACATGTCTCACATGACCATGGAAAATATAATATTCCAGTATGCCAGTGTGGCGGCAAAACGAGTATTGAAGTCAAATAACCCAGCTGTCAGAACCTTCGTTTCTGCAAGGTGAATCAATTTCCAACCGGAAAAAATATCACACCTATTCAAAATTAAAGGGTACAACCGGAGTCGCCTCTTCGGCTCTGCGGTTTTTTTCTCGAGAGCTTTCGTGGAGAAGTCGGCACGTCGATGCTCGGTTATGTCCTTCCCTGCACAACAGGCGCTTTTGGCGTCCGCGCAACGAGCGCGGAGCGTGAGGCACGGAGGGGAAGAGGATGCACCAAGCGTATCTGAAGGCGGCGGGGAGAACCTGTGGGCCCCCATTGGCATAGATTGCGAACAGTCTCTTATTCTTCTTTTAGTTAGTCTACTGCTCGTAGCCTATCATTGGCATATAGCAATTCTCAAAAAAAATATTGATAAATTGAGTCAAAGGTACTAGGTACCTACTTGCGGGACAGATATTACGTGACAAAGACGCTAAACATTTGTATGTGCTGAATCCGCTTCTCTCCTGGCCTTGTACGTCCTTAATATTTATATTTGTTTAGATTTCTGTTGAATTATGAATTCACTGTTCGCTAAAGCATTTTAATACATGTATTTCTGGTTTGGAAATTTTTTTTTAAATAAGCTGTTAAAAATACAATGGCATACCTTATTATAGGAAATTAACGCTCCATGAAATTAACGCGAATTCTCAAATTTCGCGTTAATGTTAGTCGCGTTAATTTCCGCGACATTATTTAAGTGGAGCGTTAATTTCCAAGACCTTAATTTACACCCAAATTTTGGATACCGTCCGAACACATAATAGCAACTAGGAAACAATAACCTTCTCTTTCTGCACACTAGTTTTCAATCTTTTACAATGTAAAAGCCTTAAAGATATATCATGTGCAATATTTCCAGTTCATTCTTGCTTTCAGAAGAGCGGTTCTCGTCATCCGTTTTTTTCTTGTACTACACAGTCAGCCAAAATATCTTTAGAGACATCAATAATCGCGTTAATTTTCTTCATTTTGAAAATTTGTCCCCTCTCTCGCGTTAATTTTTTTTATTCGAAAGAAATTTTCCCTCCAATTCGCGTTAATTTAAGTCGCGTTAATTTCAAAGACCTTAATTACAGGAGCGTTAATTTCCTATACTAAGGTATTTGGCATATTGACCTTTCACGAAATTGAAAGTCGAAAACAAATGCGTCGTTGATTGACTGATACATGTGAACTAATTTACATATTTTCAATACAAAGGCTGGATACAAACAAATATCATATTGAACACCCAACATGTTCGAGTTGGCTTTAACCAGCTGTATCTGCCCTCTGACTGGTTGGGTAACAGTCATAATTGTGATCTTAACTGTGATTATGTTCAGGCTGTTTTCCAAAAGACAAGTGAGCGACTTAGAAAAGAAATACGTCCTGATTACGGGCTGCGACTCCGGCTTCGGTCATGAAACGGCCATTCGGTTGGACAAGATGGGTGTTTCTGTGTTGGCGACTTGTTTGACAAAAGAAGGAGAGCAGAGCTTAAAATCGGCAACAAGTGACAAACTGAAAACATTCCACATGGATGTGACAAACTCACAACAAATTAAAGATCTCTTCGAGCAAGTGAAGGGGTTGCTGCCCTCAGAAAACGGTGGGTGTAACTGTTTACAATAAATGGAATGTAGGCACGCATTGCGTACAAATATGCATTTATTTAGCTTACGTAAATGGAAAAGGATTGGAGTACCTTTCGATAACCTTCATTTCAATAAAAAATAAAATCTACACACTCACATTTAGAAGCACCATTCAACAGCGTTCATTTTTACCATTATTTAGATAAATTAATTACATGGTTCAATGTTTGGGTTTTGGATTCTCAGGCTACTATCGGCGAAGAATATTTCTTACTTATTTCTACTTATTTCTACTTATTTCTACTTATTATTATTATTATTATTATTATTATTATTATTATTATTATTATTATTATTATTATTATTATTTAAAGGACTTTGGGGATTGGTAAACAACGCTGGAATTGCTGTAATCGGACCAATAGAATGGATTCCGTTGGAGAAATTCAAACACGTTGCTGATGTCAATCTGTGGGGAATGATTGACGTCACGAAAACTTTTCTGCCGCTGATCAAGAGCGCCCGCGGACGAGTGGTAAATTTTTCGAGTTTGCTGGGTGAGTGAATATTCCATGCTGTGCGTATGTGCTGGCCTATAAGTAGACTCTTTCTTTTATAGATAGTCGAGCAAGCGAAACATTTGGTTGCACGCGAAAATAGCCCGCTGCGAGAAGACGCGAAGCGTTGCTAACTGTTTTCTTCTCCTTTGCCGCGTGCCGTGTCTCCTCATGGCGCTTTTTTTTTTGCTCGGGCTCGCGTTGTTTGGAAACTTGGAAATGGTGAAGGCGGTGTTATAATTTTTTTCAAAGGGCGAACGATAATTCTGCTAGTAGGTAAGATCGCCCCTTGCTTGAATTACCCTTCTAATTAAAACAAGTAGCCCGATGGGCTTCGAAACTGGCTCGTTTTGTCTCAGTTTTCACCCGTTTTTCATTTTAGAGTTTCATATTAGCAATCCACAGTATACAATCTAGAATATATTCATATGCACAGTCCAGTCTACATTTACATTTACATTCCACAGCCCGATTCAAGCGCTCCTTAGGGACAGATTATTTTATTGTTAGGGGAGGGAGGAAGGGAGGGGGGGGGGGGGGGGGGGTGGCAATTAACAGAAAAAAAATCCTGCATAGCAAAAGTAAAGAAGAAAATAATGCACAGAGAGCCAATGGAAAAAAGGTATGGAACAATCCGGAAAAAAAATTATTGCACAACATCAAGACGGAAAAAAAATTCATGATCAGAAAAATTGCCCACACCGCCCCGCCCCCCCCCCCCCCCCCCCCCCAAAAAAAAAAAAAGTCCCTCCCTTTGTAGGCTACAATTTCAGGTCTTTATATTTTTTCTCTAATCGGCTCGGTACTGTTAGAAAAGACACAAGTTTAGAATTTTGTACATTTTTTTTTAACTATAAAATCCTTGAAACCACCCACTACAAGGAATCAGGATTGTTTAAAACACAGGCATTTTGGAGAATCGGTCATAGGATTTCGAATAAATTAACAATATCAACATGATCGATCGCGACCATAAAGGGGTAAAGTCGCGCACCCGAGCCAGAAGGCTCATAACGGCCGGAGCTTAAACCCGGTTTCTATAGCATGAAGCGACTAGGAATATTGCTACTCCCCCCTGGATGGGATGCTAGTCCATCGCAGGGTTACCCCCAGCATTTTGTCGCCGGTACCCATTTATACACCTGGGTGGAGAGAGTCAGTGTGGAGTAAAGTTTCTTGTCTAAGGAAACAACACGACGGCAGAGACCAGGCTTCGAACCACCGACCTTCAGGTTGAAAGTCCGACGCGCTAACCAC
The DNA here is from genome assembly GCA_022457155.1 of Cladopsammia gracilis. Taxonomy (NCBI): domain Eukaryota; kingdom Metazoa; phylum Cnidaria; class Anthozoa; order Scleractinia; family Dendrophylliidae; genus Cladopsammia; species Cladopsammia gracilis. The sequence continues at coordinate 3,127,945 of JAJGOT010000012.1, read as the reverse complement.
TACACCACCTTGCCGCCCACGGATCGCGACCATAGCGTGACATAAATTCGAGATGTTCGGAATTTCAACGTGACTCCATGGCGTAATGCTTAAGAATTGTTTACTCATCAGCTGACTTGCCGGGACGTGCTTTCTAAACTCAACTGTTTGACAATTGATTTGGTTAGAAAAGTTCAACCCGCTTTCCTTTTACTAGAAATAGAACACATTCTGAAATCACAGCGATTTAATGTTTAACAATTCCGTCGAAATTAGAACGGTAAATATTTCAATTGTAAATTGTCGTTTCGATGACATCACTGATTTCTGAAAACCGGAAGTAAACTAGGTACGGTGTTGGCCGCAGCAAAATCGATTCCCGGGGCAGGTGACACGACAGAAAAAAAAAAAAAAAAAAAGGGTATTTTAAGAACTGACTCGCCGCAGAGCGGCGAGCCAGTTAATAACATTTTACAATTGCTATTCGATCTGGAATCCGAGAGCCACAGGTGTATCTGTCGCAAGACTGCGTAGTGTTACCCTCGTTAAACTAAGCCGATTTAATTTAATACGAGTGCAAACCTTACAGTGGTTTGTATACCCAGAAGTCAGTTGCAGAAGTTTTTGTCCGCGTGAGACAAGACGACAGTTTGAGTATAAGTTTATTAAAAGTTCATCGATAGTATCTTAATTTTTTGCAGGCCGTGTTTCGTTTCCCCACATGTCCAGCTATTGTGTCACCAAATATGGCGTTCAAGCATTCTCAGATGCTCTAAGACGTGAAATACGCCCATGGGGTGTACAGGTCAGCATCATCGAACCCGGATTGTTCAAGACCACTATGGCAAATAAAGAGCGAAATATCCAGTCAGTGCAGGCATTATGGGATGGGCTTAGCTCGGAGTTAAAACAGGAATACGGAGAGGGAAGATTAGAGAAAAGTAAGACTTTAAAGTCTTCTCTATATTTTAAACAACCTATTTCCTTTCATTGGGATAGACGACCGAAAAACGAAAAACTCTACTGCGCACGAAAATCACCTGCTGTGCATCGGAAACCCGACTCACAGAGGCAACTTACGTACGCGCGTTTGCGTGGTTCGGGTCTCACGTCTCGCTCGAATATTCCTGAGAGAGAGGAAGGACTGCACATAGTCTAGAACAGCTCGCACTAAAGCAGACGCGCTTGATATTATATTCTACTGCCCATCGTAGTGACGAAGGTTTTTCCTGAGAGGAGATACCTGCAAAGAAGGCTGAGTATTACGATAAGAGTGCATCTAAGAGAGCGGGCAGTGAGATGAAGTATCGGAATGAAACATGTTGCCTAGCGACCATCGTAAACTCTGTCTTATGACAAATCTACGATGCAACTTGGGTCCCGATTATACTGAACTCTTAGGTTCGATTTACCGGCACGAAACGTGTCGTGAAATGTCGGATAGTACGAAAAACTTGTACAGTTTATTAATTTTTATCTTTACAGTTAAAAAGGGCATGGTGAAGTCAGCTAACACCGAAGCCTCGCCAGACACATTCAAAGTCGTGGACGCCGTCATTGATGCTCTGACGTCACAGAGACCACAAACTCGTTACGCTGTTGGCCGAGATGCAAAAGTGGCCATTTTCATCTCGTTTTTACCGACTTTTATAGCAGATTATCTTTTTAGGAAGCAGGCAAAGTCAAGGTAGTGCATACTTCTTTAGCGTACTGGAGGTTTTCCTAACCATATGTAAGTTCTGAGTAGAACTATTGCTAAGAACTGACAAGTACTTTTGACGAACTGACCGAAAGGAAAAATTATATTTTGAAGATAATTATGAAGTTTTGTACTGAAAAAAAAAAAAAGGTAAATAAGCTTTTTTATACAGGCGTGTGCTTAAGAGACGCGCTGATGTAGTTGTTATCGCGTAAGATTCAGATCTAAAGGTGGGGAGACCAGCTGGTTCCTTTACACTCAAAAATTGCTTCTTTAAGCCTGGTTCCCACTAGTGAAATAAGCATAAGCGTAAGCGCAAGCATAAGCATAAGATAACGCTAGTGGGAACCGGCGTGAAATAAGCATAAGCGTAAGCACAAGAAAAAGGAACATTTTCCTTTTTCTTACGACTGCGCTTATGCTTAATTCGCTTGTGTTGTGCTTATTTCACAAGTGGGAACCGGCGGGAAATAAGCATAAGCATAAGCACAAGAAATCAACCAATCAGAATGACAAAGTTCCAGATCTCCGCTGCCATTTCCGCCATCTTGTTTCCTACCGAGACTTTCACTGCGCATGCGTACGTCGCCAGTGTTATGCTTATTTCACAAGTGGGAACATTCTTGTGCTTATGCTTGCGCTTACACTTATGCTTATTTCACTAGTGGGAACCAGGCTTTAATCTTCACAGTACTTCAGTGACAGCTACTCTACCTTACAATTCTCTCTTTGAGAATCGCGTGTTCTCCTTTTATGTTGACTGGTCAGTAAACTCGTCAAACTAGTTTAATTGGTCGGTAAACTCGTCAAACAAGTTTCGGAGATAATTTAGTGTAACGTAAGCCTTCTGTACATATTTCCTTCGCGATGTTGACAAATGACGTAACAGGTTTCTTTCCAAAATTCTTTTATTTGTTCCAAAATGTCCAGTCAATATAAAATAAGAAGAGCAATGTAAAAATTACAACGAACATTCTTAAGCTTAAAACCCAATTTTAACGAGAAATACAGTTAATTGAAAAACAGAAAACTGTTGCGTCAATATTCTTCATCGACAGTGATTGGTTAACATTTTTCATGATAATAAATTAAGTCCAGTAATGTAAATGTATACAAGTTTCAGAGTTTTCGCAGGAAAACCACAACGGAGATATTTGAATTGACTGTCGCATGATAATTAAAATTAAAAAAAAAAGGAACCGAATAAACACAACTTGAAAGCAAGGATGACGCTTTTTCTAGTGTTTGAAGATCGTGAATCGCTTGCAGTCATTTTGGGGATAAAAACAAAACACAGACTGCACGATCACTGCAACAAGTTCAAGTTCAAGTTCAAGTTCATTTTATTCACACTTATTCAATTACAATATACCAACATTAAGGAACCAACATTAAACCAACCGTTGAGAATGGCCGGATCTGGGCTTCCAAACCTAGCTCAGTATTAATACTTGAAGTGAAACAAACCAAACGGCAAACTGATCCTAACGGCAGTAAAACAAAAGGAAGCGCGCGGTCAGAAGAATGTAATAACGTGTCTTATAATTCAACACATTGATACACTGCCCAAATATGGTAAAAAAGTTATCGATTTGTCTACATGACGATGGATGTAAATTTCGCATTTTGACAAGAGAATGCAAAAATGACGGACCGGACTCGATATTTTTTCTTCAAACTGTGCTTTGTTATCAATGTGTTGAATTATAAAACTATTATAGCGCTCAAGCTTGCGTGATATCGCTTAATTTTAGCCGACTCGGCCAACGGCCTCGACGGCTAAGAATTAGGCGATATCACGTGCGCTTTCGCGCTATAATATTTAAACATTTGCATTCGTTTTGATAATAATAATAATAATAATAATAATAATAATAATAATAATAATAATAATAATAATAACTTTATTTAAGTGTCAAGGTATTTAGCGCGCGTGCACTAATTGGGGACACTAAATATAGAAACAAAATATTGCAAATAGAACATAACACGTTAAAAATCCCAACTGCATGGCAGGAGGCAAACCAGTTGGCTATTTTACAAGCGTGGCCGAGGAGTTGGACTCGGGACTACCGTGAAACAACTCCAGATAGTGGCCAGAGCGGGACTTGAACTCGGGACCACCGGGTTTCAAGTCCAGCGCCCTAACCACTCGACCACGCTGCCTCCAGCGTATTTGCTGCGTATTTGCACTTCAGAATGCTATGTCGAATAATAAAATATACATAATATAAAGTGGAATATATTGGCTGTTATCCCATTTTGGGGATAACAGCCTTCGCTATCAAAGTATGCTTATTTGTATAATTAAATTGTCAATATGACTGAAGTAGAATTGTTGTGAATTCTGGAAGTTTCTTCGAAAGCAAAGCTACGTTGTAGGAAGGTTCAAATGTTTTAAGCCCTGTTCACACAGGCAATTTTTTGGGCAATTTTTGTCGCACTTTTCGGTGCAATTTTTGTCGCGCGCAAGTTGCATCTTCGAATCGTCTGTGTAAACTAGCGGCGATTTCAGTGCGATTTGGGCGCAATTTCTTACGCGATGTCGCAGAGGTTTCGAACATGTCCTAAACCTAGGCCTGATGCAATTTGGTGGCGATCAGTTGGGAAAGTCGCAGCAAATATCGCACCTGAATCGCACAGGGAATCGCCGCTAGTTTACACTTGCGACAAAAGTTGCATTGGAGAGCGCGACAAAAATCGCATCAAAAATCGCATGTGTAAAAGGGCCTTTAAGAATATTGGGCACAATTTTGTGGAAGCGCCTGTCCGCGGACAATTACCCCACTTGACTCACCTGGAACCCACCCACAGAGATAATAGACTGCGCTAACAAACACCATCATTTTGAAGAATTCGTTTTCATTGTTTTTCAGAGCGACAACTAAAAACGTTTTCGCGTCATTCACTTGATATTCAGTATATTCAGTGTAGTTAGTATAGGATTTAGAAAAAGCTGCTGAAAGACTTATTTTCATCTGGATAGCACTATTTCTCCAATGCCAAAAAGTTGCTTACAGAGCAATAGCTAAGTTTGCCAGTAGTCTTTAATCACATGTCCCACTCTGCTTTAAGTTGAAAGTAAATATAACTATGCAAAATACTATTTTTCCGCACAGCATCAAGCTTTCGTTTTATCTAATCTCTATGCTGCTCGAGTTTACATTTGTTGTCTTTATCCCAAAAACAGTCTTTCATAGTGACCCACGTTTTCTTTTGCGAGTGGTTCTTGAGTCGTTAGTGTTTCCCACATATAGTATCGAATTTGCCGAATAAACCAAAATATTTCATAACACGTTTCATGTGATCATAACTTGATGGGGTGTTATTGATGATATTATTTATATAATTCAGCTAAGGCCGTGTTCTATTGGGATCAACCATTTTCGGTTGGTTGGGTTGGTTGGATTTATTTCGTGTTCTATTGGGAAAAAACCGTTTTCGGTTGGTTTGGTTGATCAACCATTTCAACCAGCTCTGAACCTGGTTGAAATGGTTGAAACCGAAAATGGTTGATAAGTGTTCTATTGGGACACCTCAACCAAATCAACCAAAACCGGTTTAGATTGAAATGGTTGATCCCAATAGTACACGACCTAAGTTCCTTTTCGAGCAATTGATTAACACATGAAGACGTGCATAAGGTCGGTCCTTAAATATGTCCTCTTCTGCTTTGCGTTTAATAAAATGGCATTTTAATGTCAGAAAAAAGAAATGGGAAGAAACCCGGAGAGTCTTATATGAAGTACGCAAGAAATGTTCGTTGAAGGTACTTACGGTGGAAACTCTATGCGTCCTCTCATGACTGATAATGTTCTGTTTACTTTGAACTGTGAAATCTCAAAAAGACGTAGGTGTATTGGTAACATGTGAAATTAAAGGCTCCTATGACTGAACTTGTTGAACTGCAGAAACCGTGGACGAAGATCCTGCTGTGTTTCGTTGGATCTCGCAGGAAGAGACCTAATCAGCTAAAATAAATCAATATACTAACGAGACGTCCAAGGACTACTGCAGAGCTGATATACAACGAGTAAATATATTTCATTGAAACAATATTTCGGCTGGCCAGACCAGCCTTCTTCAGGTTATAAGATGTTACTAAATTATAAAATGAAAATACAACATTATATAAAGGAGAATGTCGCAATACATATTTAAATCAAAGGCTCATTAGAGCCAACCCGTGAATTTGAAATGCTAGCGTATCGCAATATTGCGATGAGCTTATGTTTTCACTCTGTCACGGTCCAATATTTTGTTTAAAATTAAACGTAAGGATTTTTGACAAACGCAAAAAATAAAAATTCAGTACATCACTTTCAGTCCGAAGAAGAAAGAAAAGAAAAAAAGAACGGCCCAAGCGAGATTCGAATCTGGGCCTTTCGGCTGTAAGTCCGCGCTTTACACCACTCGACCACCGTAACCACTGACTTGAAGGTAGATAACCATCAAAAGGCATGTCTCAGTTGAAAATTCCTTTTAGATCGATTTTAACGTTGCATTAAAGACTCCAAATGCGAAACATCTTTAAGCTTATTGTTGTTTATATTCGTTTACACCAATTTAGTTATTGTTATCGCTGGATTCACGCTGTTCTTGTTACAAAACGCATTCGTAACAAAGCATTACGTCACTAAGTTTACAGCTGATGGAAGGAGTGAGCGAGTGAGTGACTCATTTGCATATCTGTCGCCGTTACCGATAACCCGTTCATTACGCATGCGCGTATTTTCACGGGTTAAAACAATCTCGTCCCCAGAGCCCGCACGTTTCAGGTCAGCGGAGATCGAACGTTCACGGACTCTGGGACAATCCATAACCGAGAGCACGATTTTGTGCTTCCGGTCATGGTGCGCATGCGCCTACGCATGCGCGTGTGCGCGTGCGTGCATGCGCTGAGCATGCGCAGAGGCTGTATTCGTGACATAAAGGCGCGAAAAGTCATTGTCGCCGGCGTTTTTTCGCGCCTCTTTCATTTTTTCTCGCGATGCAGCGCGCGATTCTCGCGCGATGGTGAGCCCCGCACAGCAGTCTTGATGAAATTACTGAAATGGCAGCATCGGCATATATTGATCTTTTCGCTGTCGCGATTAGGAGCAATCGTTGAACGAATTAGGTAAAACAGGGCTAACACTAAAGGAAGAACAATATGTATCATTAAAATCTGTTGTTTTAGAAGGAAAGGACAGTATAGCCGACACTATATGTGTTCTTCCAACCGGTTACGGAAAGTCTTTTTTACCAAATTGTCCCTACGTTTCTGACAGAACAATCCTCCGTCACTGTGGTGTCCCCGGGCAGTTGAACGCTCGATAGAAGATCGGCATGAATTCACGAGTCTGGCAATCCCATATGCCAAAGAAAAACGACGTTTCCAGCAAGAAAGCCATTTCAAAACCAACTGTCAAGAAGCTTCAAGAGCTAGCGAATAGAAATCAATCACGATGAATCACGCGCGGTCAGGGAGAGAACCTTGTGGTAGCTTTGTTTATCTGTAAATGCCGTTTTATGACTGAAATTGATGCTGTTTGTACACTAAAGTACATGTAATGTGGACTGTGAAGGCCAACTTTGAACGTTTGTGGTGGAAATTAATTAGGTGGTTTTTTAATACTTCGGAAGTTTGTTATCGCCGGCCGGCACAAAAGAATTTCATCACGGCGATACCGCAAACGCCACGCTAAATGGGCAAAAGCCTTTGTACAACAAAGAAGGCAAATTTGTGAGTACTCATAGATTAGTTATTAAACATTCAGTAAAACATTTATGCCTATGTTATCGCGGTCGATCACTTCAATTCATATCACGAAGGATCCGGACGCGAATCTCCGCTCGAACAGGATCCGAAACAGGAATCACTTTTATTCTCACTTTATCTTTATCTACGCTACTCATTGATGCTTAGTTCTAAGAATACCAGACTACTAATATTATTACTAGAGTGATTTTCCTCAGACCGTGAAATAGGTAGTACACTAACACAGGTTAGTAGATCCTATTTCCATCGCTGTGGCTATATGGCCGGTAACCGGTCAAGGTTTTCAAAACACTAAATGGCCGGCAGTCCTATATTCTCAGTAAATTTCACAAAATCGAAAAATTCCGGCTAATCTAAACTATCATATGTCGATTTAAAAAAGTCAAGCGATCCTGAAATGCTTTATAGATCTCAAGTCTAGTGTTTGGTTTACGCTGGGCTCAGAAGACAAAACCATGTTTTGTGACACTTGGAACTTTTTTCAGCTCGACTGCAAAAACATGGTCAAACATGGTTTCGTCGGGGGTTTCGTGATATAGAAATCCCACAAAACCGGCTCGTTTGATCAGGATCACGACATATGATAGTTCAGAATGGCTGGATTTTTTCGATTTTGTGAAATTTACTGAAAAAATAGAACTGCCGGTCATTTAGTGTTTTGAAAACCTTGACCGGCAGTCGAGCTGAAAAAAGTTCTGTGTCACAAAACATGGTTTCGTCTACTGAGCCCAGCGTAAACCAAACACTAGGCTTTAAATCTATAAAGCATTTCAGTATCGCTTGACCTTTCTAAACCGATATATGATAGTTTAGATTAGCTGGAATTTTTCGATTTTGAGAAATTTACTGAGAATATAGAACTGCCGGCCATTTTAGTGTTTTGAAAACCTTGACCGGTTTACCGGCCATATAGCCACAGCGTATTTCCATTGTTTTCTTTTGTGCCTATTTGACTATTATAAGCTTATAATTAAGCTTAAAAACTACTAGAAACTGTTTCACGGTCTGAAGAAAATCACTCTATCATTATTGACTTTTATACCTCTTATACTTTTACACCGTGTCTTGGATTTTTATAGGTCGACAGTCCCAGTTTTATTCAGCTTAGCTTTTTAACGCTTTCAAGTATAGTTTCGTATTTTGATTTACCGGTAGTTTTCTCAAACTCGTTAAGCTTAATAATTCATTGAAAAAATTTTGATTTACCGGTAGTTTTCTCAAACTCATTAAGCTTAATAATTCATTGAAAAAAAAAACTCGGCTTGTTTACGATAACACTATACATTCTGTTTTATTACCGCAAAAATTTACTGAATAAGAAGAGAAGAAAAAAATATAGGCGTATAGTGACACAATATATATGAGAATAAAGTCATTCTTTTACGAAGTGTTATAATTTTGATACTTTTGACAACTTAGGAAAGAATTATCGCCGTTCGCGTCGAAATTAATTTGACAACAAAACCATTTCCACGGCGGTCCGCATGCTATGTAATTTTCCGGTAATTTACGAACTACCAATTGTCTGACTTTCACATCTTGTTTGAAACGCTATCAGAAAAATTCTATTAAACAGACAACTGGACAGTCCTAAAGTGTCCAAATCAGAGAAAAGAGTCTAAAAAGTCCAAATCAGCAGTCGGTGCAATTCGCCTGAACTTGAAAATGAAGCAGCTTTTTCGTCCTTTTGGTTGCGACATATACCATCATCTTCTTCTTTGCGAGGGGCAAGATCGATCGATTCGGATTTGTTTCTTGAAAGCCTCTTTTAGTTTTACATGAAGAAGTTGAACGTTTCTTGAGATGACTGACACATCACTTTCAGTTCCATAATTTTCTTCTTGATATGCAGCACTTTTTTTTACACAAATTGTGCAGAGGTATGCATTGGTCGATCTTCAGATGATTTTTTACCGTCCAGGAGAACGCAGAAAGAACTAGCTTCTTATGCCGCAACAACGGCATGACTTTGCAGCTCTTTCAGTGTTAAAGTTATAAAGGCTTGTTTCCATCATTTGCAACACTTTACGAAGACATTTTCATGTTTTTGACGCGAGCAACTCGCTTTATTTATATTCATAAACATCTTGTTTCAATGGCACTTCCGGTAAAATGTAGTAGCCAATCAGAACTGTTAGTTGACCGGAACTTGATATGGATTATCCCAGAGGTCCGCAACCTTGGTGCTGGCCAAAAGGAACGCGGCCTCTGGGAACGAGATTGGGGTTAAAAATGAGGAGGAGCGGAAATGGCCTCACAAGGTAATAACTGAAGATAAGGCTAGTATATGTAAACTACAATTCATCACGTCTGTTCAACCAACGTGGCTCTAGTGTTTTTGCTCTATCTATTAAATACGACTCTCTGGCCTTCACATATAACCTGTAACACTAAAAACTTAATCTACATGATACAATGTAACCGCTGCCATTTACAATATATTGGTGAAACTAAGCGACGTCTTAAAGACCGATTTAACGAACATCGACGTTCCGTTGACAAACCTAACATTAAATCCAAACCTACTATTGTCTCTGAACACTTTCTTTCCCATCCTAACCATTCCAACACTGACATGCAACTTATTCCACTAGAAATAATTCACAATTCACGCGATTCTATTCGAAAAGCCAGAGAGTCGTATTTAATTTGTGAATCCGAAATGTTCCGACCCTCCCCTCCCTAGGCGGTTTGCTCAACCGACCCTCACCCCTCACCCCTCACCCCTCATAAATAAATACCGCATTGCAAAAGTCCAGTCTAGATTGATAATACACTGTAATTGATCACGTAAAACAAAAATGAAATGTACATGATCTTTTTCAAAATTATGAAAAAAGTACTGACAGGAGTTCATCATTTCTTTAGTACAGGTTTTGTACTACAGTGTAGATTTTTAAAGTTTACCTTGTAGTGAATTTGAAGGATAACGTCATTAAACTGATATAACGCCGTTTCGTAACTAACTGAGTTTACTTGTCGGCTTTTCGGTGCCAGCTATCCGGAATCTGATTGTCGGCGTTCATACGGTTTTCGCACTGTATAAACTTGGCCGACTCTTCCGCAGTGATGTTCCCTAATCAGCTGGAATCCAAAACGTTTGAAGACAACAAGCTCTTCATGGATTAGCACCTTTATGCGACTCTTAGCACCAACAGGAACTTTCTTTGTGACATCCACTTGCTATGTAAACAAACTCGTGGTAATGAGCGAGTACGTGCCTTGCGCAATTTCATGCTCGGTTTGTGGTTACCAAGAGGGTCGTGAAGGGGGGTACCAAATCCCAGCTCCCAGCCTAAATTTGGCCCAAATCCCAGTTCTCATTCCCCTTCACGACCCTCTAACTATGCAACCGTGTAAGCCTGGTAGCTAGACCGCGGGCACGAAGGCGAAAAATACTGATTTCACGGTCTCTACTGTCTCTACTGAGGAGTGCAAGGTCTTAGTCCGGTCTGTTAAGGTCGAAAATTGCGAAAATCGTGACAAATCGCGTAAAGGCACCAAACTTGGCACGAATATATCTCAGCATGTTACTAACCATTTTAGAAGGGGTGCCACAAGTTTTGTCCCCAGGGGGGGTGGGGAGGGGATTTTTGTCAAAGAGACTGAGTTTTGACATTTGAAGAACTATAATCGACTATATACACCCGCTAGGTTACGTTTATCGATATAACGTTTGCATTTTTGTCATTTAGCGTTTCTTTATTGGTTTTGATTAATTTTAAGTTAATTTGGACGGTTTTTAAGAGGTTTTGAAAAAGTTCAGAAATCCAAGATGGCGGATCCAAGATGGCGGCTGTGTAACCATTTACGTAATAATACGTCATATGACGTCACGTTCCATTGTGCGGACCACAAAGAAGACAGTTTTGGACGTACCATGTACCCGCTAGGTTTCGTTGTCATAGCCTTTTTCTTGAAGCTACGAGGGGGCCAGGCTCAGCGGAACTCAAAAAAGGCCCAGGCAAAATAGGGTTAAAAGTTTGCTTAGTACACTATCAGTTAAATAAAATTATCGTGATCAGAACTGTACAGGCGGGAAAATGATCCCCACACCAAAAAGTAATCGATGGCGTGGAATCGACATTTTGATTAATGGATTGAAAACAATTCTCATTATATAATAAAGCATTTTTTTTAAATGTAAGCAAAATTAAATGTCTATTCTAAATTGTTATAAATTGTTATAAGACAAGAATTGTACAATTCTGATAAAAGTGAACCGGAAAAAAGTTAGGCGCTGGCTTAATTCATTCATGGCAACGTGGGAGCCTGATTCCCTTTAAACAAACTATTCTAGTAGTTAAAAGTCGTGAAGGAAGATGTACGGAATCTTGATAAACTAAAGAAGAAACTGACAAACGAGTGTCAAAATGCAGTGCATCGCGTGTTAACTGGCCTTACAAAAACAACGACTTGAAAGTCCTTGAACCAACGGCAAAGCAATCTTTTAAGATAAAAAACATAACTCACATTTCTTTCCATCCTTGTCTTCCTCGTCACTTGTTCTGCGGCATTTTGTAGTAACTTACGCATTTTGTAATAACTTACGCACTTTGTAATAGCAATTGCGGCATTTTGTAATAAATGGAAACAACGCATCAGTTTTGTAATAGTTTAGTTTTGTAAGAAGATGGATGGTAGCTGGACCTCAAATGGCTTTATCATTACAAGAATTTGAAAGCCAGTTGACAGATGATGTGAATGTCGGGCAAAAGAATGACCACCACGAGCAGGGACTTTCGACACAGAAGAAATTTCAAAGGCACGTGAACAATCTTGTCAGAACAATTTATGCAAGTTAGGAAATCCTTCCAAGATGAATGTCCTGGACTGCAGCTTGCCGCCAGGATACGCGCAATTGTGCAGATGAGTCTGTTGTCTCTACTGTGCATAAAATCCAGAAGATTGGATTAAGTCAGTACAAGAAGTATGTGAAAGACGTCATTGATGACAGAACCGTGTCCATTCAACATACAATTTCAAAGAACTGCTTGGCATTATTCAAGCGGCAGCAGCCCAAGCAAATTTCCAAAGCTTCGCTCAAGTTATCGGCCGTAGTAAGTGATCGTTATCCTTTCAATCGCTTGTAAATCGCTAGTCAGCACGGGAGAGTGATCTTGTAGAATTCTTTATGCACGAGAATCAGCCATAACCACCTTCATTATCAGAGTTTGGCAACCTTCGCTTTGGCAAGAAGTCTGATTTGATTGCATGTGCCAGCTAAGGCCCTTTAATTTTGGTGCATCACCGCTCCTCCTCCACTGTTGTACGATGTCTAAATATTTGATGGAGCAGCTGTTGTGCATGCACTACCAGTGTCATCTGAAAAGTGACAAAATAATTGACTTCGTTTGGTATGAGTATCGTCTGTCAAGTCTGAAAGAGGCTGCTCGTGAGAAAAGGGGGAAGGATGTTAGAAGAAAAGTTGTTGGCCACGTCAAATATCTTCAAACTGGCAAGCGTTTATGGAAGATTCTTATAACAAACAGGAGTTATTTAAATTTCTAACAACACAGGTGAAAGAGGCCTCCTTCCCAGATGACAAGATTTTTTGCAGCACTTTTTGTAATGGCCGCACACGTTTTCTCATTTCGTACTAAATGTGTCGTTATTTTAGGTGAAAATATCATTTTAAGCCTCACCAGTCAACAGATGGCATGCAACCACGAAAAAGCAGACACACAGATTTTGGTCCATGCAAAAGACGCTGTGGAGAAAGGTGCGAGAAGTGTTTAGTTCGCACTATTGACACAGATGCTGTTGTCGTTGTCATTGCCGAGTTCACGCGTTGTCTATAATACAGCCTGATCTGACAGTGTGGTCAGTGTGGAACGCCTTTGGGATGGGAAAGCACTTCCAGTGCCTTTCAGTTAACATCATCTGTCATCGTCTGGGAGAACTGAAATCTCGCGCGCTTCCATTGTTCCATGCCGCTCACCTCGGTGGTTGCGATACAATGTCTGCATTCCAAGGAAAAGGAGAAGAATCGACTTGGAAAGCGTGGAATGCGCACCCTGCAGCCATAGACGCTTTTCTACATGTCAAGGACGAGCCCTTTGTTCAACTAGAGTTAAGTTCCCCTCTCTTCAGAGTCCTACAACAATTTGTTGTGGTGCTTTACGACAAGACTAACCTTGCTGCTGATGTCAGTACTGCTCGACAAGGTTTTCACAAAAAAGGGCACAGCATTGGAAAACATTCCCCCTCACAGAGGTGAATGGTGTTTAGATGTTTAGATAAACGTTAATCTGAAAAGCACTTTCTGGCTTAAATTCATTTACAATATTTAATTATTAAAACAGAAGTAGAATTTAATCTTTATAAGCTTTCACTTCAAATCACCTTTTCTTTAATTTGGCTTGGAACTATACGTCAGTTTAGTTAGTTTTTAAATAACGCGATATTACTAATTTTCGACGAGACAACCAAATCATATTCTCAAGTAATGTGGCTATGGCTTGGTTAAAAGACTTATTAAACAATAATTTTGTTTTTCTTAGGATTCCCTACATAACCACTGCAACAGAGCCGTGTACCAAACAAGCGTCTGGACATCCCTTTAAGGATAACAAGTGCTCCCCTCCCAATCTGTTTTTGGTTGGGAAACGGGAAATGATCACTGGAAGCCCGTTTAGACTACCCTTCCAGGAGTTTCGAAAGCTTGCAGCGAATTTCTGAAGTGCGGGTGCAAGAAGGGATGTTGAAGTTTGCGTTGCAAATGTCTAAAAGCCAATCTTCTGCATTGAACTCTGCAACTGCACCGGAGGCTGTCAAATACGAATCATTAGTAAAATTTAAACCGTAAGGGCAGCAATATATTTTAAACCTGTACGAAAACTGAGGTATTCAAAAACTTCAAAATAAACAACAAAGTGTGTTAGATTGATACCAAGAACATTGATCTCTAAAATTAATATGCCACGTGATTATTCCAAGAACCTTTTTTCCTTAGAAAACACTTCAAACTGTGGAGTTAATTTGTTACAAACTTACTTTACCTTACATCTTGTCATATTTCATTTTAGTGTGATAAATTTCACAATTTATGACCATTTTATCATTTATCTATTGATTTTAATTAATTTGGACTCAATTTTGGCGCTTTTCTGAGATGATGGAAATCCAAGATGGCGGATCCAAGATGGCGGCCATTCGGAATCATGACGCAATTTCAACGTCATATGACGTCATAAGATCACGTTACCTACCTTTACTTAGAGATTGTTGGACGTTCTATAAACCCTCCGAGTTTTATTGTTATATCTTTAATATTCTTTAAGTTACAAAGGGGAGCGGAATCCTTCCACCCCCCCCCCCCCCCGTCCCAGAAGCCAGGTTTTTGTAAAGCACCTTTAATAATGTCCTGGAAAAACACTTAACACTGTCTAACTTATCTTTGTTATGTACTCAATGGAATATTTTGAAACAATAAGTATGGAAAAGCAAGATTCCACATGTAGCCTCGATGTCATGCTGTGTTCAGGAGTTGGCAAATTGTATTGAATTCCCTGCCACCCCCCCCCCCCCCCCGAATTTCGAATCACGTGGCACCCCTTCTAAAATTGTTCGATATAGCAAAAGCAACATCTGTGCCAAATTTCGTGCTTTTACGCGTTTTGTCACGATTTTTTCCCTAAGCGACTGGACTATCTATTGCTACGAAATTTTATTTTTCTATTTCAAAATATTGGAGCAAAGACCGCTGAAGAAAAGAAATCCCATTCCCATTTTATAATTGTTCATCCCATTCCCAGTGGCTAAATCCCAGTCTCAGTGAGTAAATCCCATTTTCCCAATCCACAATAAGGCTAATCCCAGTTCCCATTTTACCCCTTCACGACCCTCTACCAACCCTACTGGTTTATATTCCTTCTTGAACCTCTCCGAGGAGTTTTGAGACCTTTCATGAAGAAATGCTGTTGTTTTAAAGGGGCTAGCTATATCACCATTTTTAGTATTACTTTAAAAAGCCAAAATACATCTTTATATCAGTGAAAACCCAAACATTAATGGCCCAGTTTTGTTTCAATTATTCTACTTGTGCTCTAAGAGTAAACATAAGTGTCTTGGGCTCCCGGGGGGGTACTCTGCAAATTTTTGGGTGGGGGTGTGCCGCTGGGACTCTGAGACCCTTAACCTATACTAGACCATTTTAGCTGCATTTTGCAATCCTATTCTAGACTAAACACCGAAAAACCCTACCCTATCCTAAACCTATTCCAGACTCGCTATTTTCCAGAAGCTCGTTCACTATCACGGTCATTAGTTAACAGGAGTCAGTAATAATGCCGTACTGCCCGCCGTACCGATTTTTAAATGCCATTTGCCAGTAAACCTTGTCTAGACTAAATTCTTCCCGCAACTGACCAGTTTCGCGGAAAATGATACCCTATTCTAGACCCAAAATCTCTGATAACTATACTTTATCCCAGACTAAACTGCCTGAAAACCATACCCTTCACAGCGGCACATACCTATATAGCTCATATATGGGAGTACCCCCCCCCCGGGCTTGGGCTGCAGATGGCCAGGATGGAAATGGATTGCATCTTGAAAAAATTGGTTTATCGCTTCTGTCTTGGAAAACTCGCTAAAACTCTGATTATGGTTTATTTTCTTTTGTAAAATTCACTTGATATGTTCCTTTTAGTGTTCTATAAGCATTTCGTGTACGACAAAGGTACTTAGTTTTAATTTGGGGCAGTTTAACCCAAAACCTTAAAAACATCATGACATAGCTGGTTTGTGAGTTTCAAAGAGGATCAGAATTAAAAAGGAATTAATATTTAATCTCTATTGTCAAGAGATTGTTCATCCGTGACAGCGCAGCAAATCTTCTGGATAATCCCAAATAGACGCATATTCCTACGTGTGTAGTACTGATGTAAACTGACTCCAAAGCGTTTTGAACTCCTGATTGACTTGAGAGTTTTTACTGCTTTGAGAAGTTAAGTTCTAAAAATGCGATGCTTTTGTTCCACGGCTTTTACCGTAAGGTCCCCTCTCTAATAACATAACCGGATCTAATCCACAGACGGTAAACGCGAGGTTTTTGGTTGAAATTTTACATGTATGCTGGAGCTGAACTTGGACCTCTCTATTAATGCTGCTCACAGCCGGATACTGTGAATGAGTTTTCCGTAACGGATATTAAAAAAAAAACACTACCGATTGCTTAGCCTGCATGCAGAACAGGCGTTTTGTTGGTGCGCGAGCGCCGAGCGCGAGCCACGCGCGAGAGAGAAGAAAAGTGGAGAGACGCAGATGTAGACACTTTATTGGTCTGGCATTTCCGCCCACCACGCGCCTCAAAATTGACAGACAAGTATCAGACACATTACAGAGCATCAGTTACTTTGTTATGACAGTTATGACAGTCATGTATGCTGGGGGTTCAACCGCCGGTTACAAAGAATAAACTCTAAGAGGATGAAAACAATTGGAAGACGCTATTATTCCAACAGAGACAATGACCGGCGAAAAACACTATCTAAGAAGTCATGACAGTCATGCTAAGACGTGTCTCTCCTTGCGTACTCGTGCCTCGCGCTTCACGCTCACGCACCACAAAAGCCGGCTTACTATTACTCAACCCTACGCCCGTTTCAACCAAATAAACCACGGGCTATTAACTTGAGCTAAAATAGAAAGAACGCTTGCTGTTACCATGTCGCTTGAGGTCGTGTCGGCAGCAATCGCCTTTTCTGCGCTTTCAACTGTTTTCTGGTTTTTGTGGAGGAAAAACAAAACAAGGTTAAATATAAGCGGAAAGTATGTTCTGATAACCGGCTGTGATAGTGGATTCGGTCGAGAAACTGCCATTCGGCTGGACAAGATGGGAGTTTATGTGTTGGCTACTTGTTTGTCAAAAGAAGGAGAACAGAGTTTGAAATCAGCGACGAGCATCAAACTCAAAACATTTCAGATGGATGTGACAAACTCGCAGCAGATTGAAGATGTGTTTGAGAAAGTGAAAGAACTTCTTGATGGTAAATCAGGTAAACTAGAGTCTTTCTTTCATGTGACTGATAATGTAGCCTGCATGACGGGCGCTTTGTTCCGTTTAGCTTTCAACTGTCAACTCCTTAAAAAGTCGGTAGGTGTATTGGTAACATGCGAAGAAAGCTTAACTTAAGAATGGATGCTAAGAATTTTACCTCAAGCATTCTACCAAATCGCCTTTGAGATGATGTATTCTTTTATATCTGATTATACTTGTTTTGCGCAGATATATAATCTATTAAAAACGATGTTAAATCCGGCTTCCGGTTACAGGATATTATATTTGCGATTAACGCTAAGCGGGCGCAAAAGTATGAGAACAACGAACGTCAACCTGGCACCAGAGCTGCGACATAGCGACAGATAAGGAGCAGTATACAGTTTTGCGGCGCGCGCTTGAAAGGCGAGCGACTGCGAGCGTGGAGGGCGAGTCACGCGAGACGGACAGTTATGTTATAAACGCAAGTCGTAATTGATCAGTTTCGATCCGTCCGGTCTATTGTTAGTACCACTGCGAAATATTTCTGATCACCTTTGATAGAATTTTAACCTCATCAGGTGATTTTTTTTTTATAAACTCCTGTTCGTAGGCGCAGGCCATCGTAACTTGATTAACAACAAAGCACAAACAGCGGTGATAAACATGGTTAACCAACGCATTTTTATAATAAACTTTCGTATGCTAAGTTATTTTTCTTTTTTTTTCTTTCCAAAAGCACTAGCCCACTCCCCCCCCCCCCCACGTCTCTCTCCCCACCAAACCACCCACTTTTAGGGTCATCATCATCATCATCTTTATTTATTCACAGAATCTCGTCATAAAAATGCTCTTCCAGAGAGCCGTGCAAAAATCATGCAATAAAAAATAAAAATGGTCATTAAAACTATACTAAATTATAAATATGATAAGATTTCAGGCTTCTCTGCCCTTTAATAGTATTGGATAGACTATTCCAGAGAACTGCCCCTCTATAGTGGAAGCTATTTTTTCCAGCCTCAGTATACGGTCTTGATACAAATAAATTATATGTTGAGTTTCTTAGATTGTAAGAATACATAGCGTTTGTACTATTAAAAATTTGTAGGGTTGTCCGCTTGAAGAGAGTGATCGTTGTTTTATTGTAGGCCTTTGGGGACTGGTAAACAATGCCGGAGTCTTGAATATTGGACCCGCCGAGTGGGTACCGTTGGCCGATTATAAGAGAGCTGCGGACGTCAATTTGTGGGGATTGATAGATGTGACCAAGACTTTTTTGCCACTGGTAAAAAAGGCCAAAGGACGAGTCGTTCTTGTCGGAAGCATAGCAGGTAACATTAGTAAGCAGCTTCTTAATACTCCTTTCATTCACTAAATCCCTTCGCTTCTTATAGTATACTAAATTAACGCTCCAGAGATGATGACAAAGTAGACTCGGTCTCAGTCACTGTTATTTTTTAACCCTATTCAGCCTGGGATTTTTTTGAGTTCCTGAGCCGGGGGGGGGCGGGGGGGGGGGGGGGCGCATATTGTGCCCCCTCGTAACTTCAAGAACATTAAGGTTATGACAATGAAACCTAGAGGGTACATAGTACGTCCAAAACTGTCTAGTTATGACGTAGTTATTGGGTGATTAGTTATACGGCCGCCATCTTGGATCCGCCACCTTGGATTTCTGAATTTTTTAAAACCTCTTAAAAACCGTCCGTTTCGAGGTTTATTAAGAAACCACGATTTGATTGTATAAAATGTAATGATTACATTTTCATCCTTAGTTTAGCTTTTAAAATGTTAATTGCTCCATCTCATTTTCTACCCAGGTGTGGTTGCACCTCAAACGTTCTCTCCATACTGCATCACCAAATATGGCGTGGAGGCATTTGGAGATTCCTTGAGACGAGAAATGCACCCGTTCGACGTACAGGTCAGCATTATTGAACCTGGAGCCACGCGCACTCCGATACTGGATCACGAGATATTGACTGCTGGCCTCAGGGATCTATGGAACAGGCTTTCATTGGAGAGAAAAAAGGAGTATGGTGAAGAATACCTTGAAGCCGGTAAGCGATTATTAACTGTAACATAACATAATTATAACAGCTGTCGGTCTCCCTCGTGCTACTACCTCAACCAAAGGCTTGAGACTGCTGGAAGGGACGCCTAATGGTTGAAGGGATCCATATTCCTATCCACTCGCGCGCTCCTTATTTCCCCGCACTTTACTGTCGGATTGTGATGTTATCTCTGACTCGTACCCAGTCCTCTCTCCGCTGTTTGGTGATCCGGGGATTTCGCTTTTTCCCGACCGCCTCTGATGTTCCCGACTCATGAAAACCCCAAATCGTAGACATACCAGCAAAAAACGCGCAAAAACAAACATTCGAAACTGTCAAAAAATATGAGAACCAGGCTTTACCTGTACAATTGCTGTTACTCTAGTCCCGGCGTATCGTATCGAACGAAATCGAAAGAAAGAGTTCGATGCAGTTCGGCCATCGAACGTAATCGAACACAAAACTATTTTGTGAGTACCATGCCCGAACGAAATCGAACGTAATCGAACGGTCATGGTTCGACTTAGTTCGATTGAGTTCGGAAATCGAACTTTGAGCAAAAATACAAAATAAGAGTCTGAAGTCGATCCGGTGAACGTGTAAAACTTTAATGTATTTTGACAGAAACGGTATATTAGGTGCGGTTACACACACCACGGTAAATGCATCATCCCGCGCTGCATCACATTTGGGTTCAGTATACCGTGTTAACCAGCGGTTACACGCAATTTCTGATTTTCCAAGGTTCAAAAATGCCGCGCAATTTAGTGAATCACTTTTCCTTTGCGGTTACGTGTTGATGTCAAATGGAGCATCGCGATTGGCTCTTCTACCTTGGCATCAAAACACCATTGCAACTTACCACGTTAAATGTCATGGGTGCTTCGTGTAATCTTTTTTTATGTATCCATGGATATTTATCACGGGAAATTTACCTCGGAAAATGTCGGTCACACTCACTAAATGCAGTTTGCCGTGGTGAAAGAGTGTAACCGCACCTATTGTTAATTTTATGGTTGCGTTCTTCACTTTTTTTTTGGAAAAGACATCTTTTATTTGAAACACAAAAACACCGCTTACCGAGATACAATTACTGACATTATTTACAATACGATAAAAAGACTAATTACAATAAATAAAGACTAATTACAACAAATACTCTACTTACAATATACGATACAATACTTGTCTTACTTTTTTAGATACATTTACCATACATACATTAAAAAAGACAACGACAAAACGCACGTTTGCTAGATTGATTTAGGAGTCATAACACGTATCAGAAATGCACAGGGAGGCCCACTTATTTCTATATTTGATAAGGTTTCCGTTTTTTATTCCAATTTCTCTTTCACATTGAATTTTAATTTCAAGAAGAATGATGAAAACCTCCAGTTTCGTTCTTCACAGAGTTGCATAGCAACACCTTTCGAACCAGGAGCAAATGCCGACTGCACCAGAGCTAGAACTAATTTCGCGAAATCGGAAGGAATGTATGCTACGATTCAAAACAATTTTACCGCGATGGATAAAGATAATCGAGACGATTCTCGAGATGATTAAGACATGCAGCCGTTCTGTGGACAGAAAAGCCTTTTTCCTTGGTAAACAATCAACGCAACGCAAATCAACGCAATACAAATTAATGTAATTTGTAAGGCGCATTTGAATATATTCATATAGATATTTGCGCCGAATAAGTAATAAATTATTAACGCAGTGACATTTTCACGGGCAATATAATAAGACAAAAATTAAGAACACGGAAATAATAAAAGAAACAAGACTTCACATCGGCTTGACTTGGCGTAGTGGTGAGAGCACTCGCCTCCCACCAATGTGGCCCGGGTTCGATTCCCGGCCCGGCGTCATATGTGGGTTGAGTTTGTTGTTGGTTCTCTCCTTGCTCCGAGAGTTTTTTCTCCGGCTACTTCGGTTTCCCCCTCTTCTCAATAACCAACATTTCCAAATTCCAATTAGATCTGGAAAGAGTCCACAATTAGCACTCGCGTGCTAGAACTCTTAGACACTTAAATAAATTTGATTTAGTACTAATCTTCAAGAGTTCGAAAATCGAACGTTCGATTTTGTTCGATTCGAATTTTTTTGTGGTTCAATTTCGTTCGATGGCCGAACTCTGTCGAACTCAATCGAACTAAGTTCGAAAACCAAACGTTCGATGTGATACGCCGGGTATAGTCAGTGAGTCATGAGTCATGTATGCAGCATTCTTTATAACAAATCTTTCTTTAAACATTAGTGACCAAGGGATTCCAGGATTGGTGCAAATCTGCATCTTGTGACGTGAGTCAAGTCATAGACGCTATCGTGAGCCCTCTGACGTCACAGTCTCCCAAGTCACGCTACGTGATTGGCCGTGATGGGTGGCGGATGAAATTGAGTACCCATCTTCCTGAAGCACTGCAAGACCTACTCGTCAAAGATTTCCCGTTCAAGAACGTGGTATCACCTACCCGAATTTAGCGTCTTCCGTATTTTGCAAGATCGACAAAAATATATCCTTAGGGAAGTGGTCATAACAAGTATACTCGATGAGGACCCACCTTGTGTAGGGGTAGGGGGGTTACACAAGATACCACCTATCTGATGAGTATAATGGGCACAAAAAATTTTGGGTCTAAAACTTAGAGATGAGAGCTTAATATTCTGTGTGCATGAAGCTTGCATTGATGGTAAAATGGCACAGGAAGATTTTTATCTTTCTCCTAGTTTCTACTCCTGATAGAATGGGGGCTATACAAATAAGACACCATCTTTTTAGGTGGGGGAGAGGGGGTACATAAAGAGACCACCAGTCTTTTTGTAAAATGGTGGGTGCTGTCAGAGTACGGTAGTTTTGACCATTTCCCTTATTTGGAAAACTGAATCATCTAAGGTTTATCTCAGGTTAACGCTTTATCTTAGTTCATTATGTGTTGTATCTTTCATGTTTATTTGGCAATGGATCTTCCCAACATTCTTGTCCCCAAAGCCACCTGTCTCTCTTAGCCGGCAGGACTTGAGTTCGAGGACTCGTCTTAAGGTCTGCAACGACAGAGCTGAATTACGCACTGCGCATGTTCGTACGTCACTCGTGAATTACCTACCGACAGTCTCGTTCAAACTAAAATTTTACCCCGTTACAGATGAAACGATAAATTGTTCAAACTGAAATTCAGAATATCGACGTGGCTGTCCAAAAACGCAAATAACATTCTTAACCATTCAACGCAGAGCTTAACCATTGGCATTGTTTTTGTTACAGGGAAACCCATAAATGCCGGCCGTTTTAAATAGCCCGCCGGTTTGGCTCCAGGTTTCCCGCGCGGTCGCCCGTGTTTCGCGCCGCTGACTCCCGAGCGTTATTCAGCCCTGTTCCCGACGGCTTAGACGGACAGAAGATCCTAGCACGAGAATGCCTTCACAAACCTAATGCATACAAAATTAAGAGGCATGTTTTGATTCTCGCCCGGAAGGAGCACTGTTACGGATTAAACGTGGGTGGGGTGGTTGAGGCATTGAGGCCTTGGAGGCCTTAGTAAAAAAACGTACAAATAACATACACTGTTCAAGATTTCCGGTAACTAAACTTTTAAAAAAGGTACGTGCGTGTACGTTTTCTTTGATAAGTTAAATTTAGATTTAGTAATATATAAAATGTATGTATGAGTGTCTCCCCACCGGAGAATTCTGAAAGTTAAAAAAAAAAGGAGAAACGAACTATAACATTATTCGCATGAAATTATTCAACGAAATAAAGAAAAACATGCATGTCGTTACGTTGTCGTCGTTGACAATAGGCCAATAGGTTACTATTTACTTTTGTCGACCCCTTGCGTCTAAAGAAAGAAAGAAAATAGGCGTCCTTAACTTAACTAACTCAGCCGGTAATCAAACACGCAATCGAAAAAAAAAAAAGAAACGAAATCGAAGTTTGTATTCTTTTCGTACTTTTAGGAAATGGATAGTTGCTATTCTGTGTGAAATAAAGTTATTATTATTATTATTATTATTATTATTATTGTTATTATTATTATTATTATTATAGTTCCTCTGCATTGTAAATTCAGCTGCAGAAACTGAAGTGGAGTTTGGAAGGCTGTTTCGCGACCCGCGCAGTGCTCGGGCGTCGAAAAATGGATGCCGTTTCTTCTTCAACAGAATGATAAATTTGGGGTGTCTGTTGATCACGGTGCCACAAACGGCCCTGGCGAGGTTTGTCATAACCTGAGGGTTGAAAAGGATAGCTTCCACGATATCTGAAGCATTCCAACCATTACACGCTATCTTTGTTTGACATCATGTCTTGACCTGCTGACACTCGAAGAATATCGGGGATGTGTTGGGAAGGTTGCATAGATAGATAGATAAAATAATTTATTAGATAAATCACTTTGCAGTCCGAAGACTGAATTATGCGATAGTTAATTTACATTATAATAAAAATTATAAATAGTAAATATAAATAAATAGATACTAAAAATCTAATAATGATTGCATACAAGACATGATCATATTTAGAAGTTAAGATACATCTTAAAAATTTCTAATCTACATTATCATGCTGAGATTTGTTCGCAAAGTACACTGAAAACGTGTTCACTGCACATACTGAGAAAATGTGCAACATGGCGTGAGATTCGGTGCGAAAAGCACAGTGACAAGTTTACAAGATTTGCATTGAGAATATGGAGAAAAGTCAGACTCCTTGAATTGTGCAAAGTTGTAGTAGTAACAGAGTATATTTCGAGCTGATGCCCGAAGATTTCAGTGTTTGTAGTACAACTTTCAGACTATGTGTATGTGATTCTCTTTGATGTTTGTCCCAATACCCATGATGCAACATTTTGCTGGGCAGGGCCTTCTTTTTGGCAAAGTCACGCAACAAAAATATAACTGACTCAGTTTATTTATACTTATTTTTCTAATGTGATTGGCGGAAACGTAATTCCAAGAGCTTTTTAACGACCTTGCCCAAGCCCTTCTACCGTTATCATTTACCCGTCACTGACCCCCTAACAACACGAAGTGGAATGGCCTCTTTGGTCGTCATCTTGTGTTTGATAGCAGCTGTATGCTACATTTTAAGATGGTGCTTCAAGACCTTTTGCGGCGATAAGGATAAAATCAAGGGAATAACCAACGAATACGTTTTAATAACCGGCTGCGGGTCAGGTTTTGGCAAGGAAATCGCTTTACGCCTAGACCAGATGGGCTTTCGTGTCTTCGCCACTTGCAGAACAAAAGCCGGAGAGGATGCTGTGAAAGAAGTCTGTAGCGACAATGTAAAGACGTATGCTTTGGATGTCACAGACTCAAAACAAGTTCGACAGGTTTATGAAATGATAAAGGAAGAGATTCCAGCTGGTAAAGGTGATTTTGATAACGATAATATAGTTTCTAAGAGAATCGAACTGAACTGGGAAATGCTGGTTAGCGGAGCAAACGGAAAATCAAGCTCTAGATCAGAGTTTTTTAAAAAGTTGCATCTTTGAGCTTAAAATCATCTGCACACTTTATTTTGTCGCGACGAATTTTGCTAACAGTAAGCCGTGAAGTGCTCGTAGCTTCAAAGAATTTAAACTTCCATCACGTCTAAAGCGAAAGAAACGTGAATCTTTGGGAGCAACGCTGGTTTTATCGGTAAACGTAGACCATAAGGTCAAAAAGAACGTGCCGAAATACTCGTCGGAATTGCGAGATTTGCTGTATGCGACCCATAAGTTTTCCATATACAATACATAGAATTATTGTCTCGAAGCATCACAGACAGACGGCTTCAATTAGCAAGGCATCTGGATGACTTCAAGCAAGTTGAGCCAAACATGTTACTTGTGGCAGCCCTATCTCACCCTTCGACGAGAAAGGGGCTGACTCTTCAGACTACATGTAAGATGGCTTTACTAAGCGGGAGGAAATAACCCGGCAATATAAATTAGCTTTTTATAGAGTATTAAATACATTTATTCAGAAATTGATTCTTTTGTCAAGATACTATTTTGAAATGTCTTGCGACAAGGAAATGATCTTTTCAGTTCAATGAAATTGATTTATTTTAAAAATAAAACAAGACTGGCTAATTTAACATAATTGTAATTTCCATTCATGGTTCAGATAGAAAACAGCTGATATGAATTGCAAATTTTCATCATTCAAAAGCCATGGAAGCAGAATAACTATTAAAGTAAACTGCGATCAAAACTCTTCAGTTTCGAATGATTACAGACTCCCTTCCGTTCATTTTACAGGACTGTGGGGTCTGGTAAACAACGCGGGAAAACTGAAGGTAGGAATGGTCGAGTGGAATTCGCTTGACACTTTTAAGAGCATCGCAGATGTCAATCTCTGGGGAATGATACTCGTCACGCAAATCTTTCTTCCTCTTGTGAAAAAGTCACGCGGCCGCGTCATAAACATGGGCAGTATACTAGGTGAGACAAAGATGGGTTAAACAGTAATCGAAATACGGTAGCTTGCGTGGTTGGAAAAGGGCGCGATTTCTCTGACATGCGAGGCTGCGCGCCTCCTATATGTACCGTTGTGCCGCAACACAGTTTACATATGCGGTGATTCAGCGGGTTAGTGTGTCATGCCCCTTTATACGTAGCAAGTCGAAAGAATTTTTAATGGTAATGTTACACGGGACATTGCTTGACTAAACCTGGACAGCATGTAACAGCGCGTGGACGATTTCTAACTCTCCATTATGCTGCGGCAATATGTTGCAAGTTATTAAAGGACCCTAAAAGAAAACGAAGAAAACTAGAAAACTAGAAGCTTGTTATAAGCAACGCGAAAAATCGTCTGTGCGCACATGTTACACGGCATCAACGTTTTGTAAAACGGTATTGGGCTAAAAATCGTGGTTCGAACTTTCCGGCTTGTACCATATAATCGGCTTCATTATGTTTACATAAGAATGAGCGCCCGCAAAACTACATTGAAATTGGTTTGTTTTTTTTTTGCGCAGCGCGCGAGTCTGTTTGATCACCCAACCATAAGCACCGCACCATTAACACTCAAACGTCTTTTCGCAGGACAATCACTTTGTGACTGGAAGAGTTTTTCATGTTGTTATGATCCGATTTTCAGGACGAATAGCCCTTCCTTATTTGACTGCCTACGCTGTTTCCAAATATGGTGTTGTGGCCTTCTCTGACGCCCTCAGGCGCGAGATGTTTCCCTGGGGGGTACAGGTGAGTATTATTGAAGCAGGAGCTCACAAAACCAAGCTCCTGAGTGGCGATAATTTGGCAGAACAATGGCAATTAGAATGGAACGAACTTAGCCACGAGTTAAAGCAAGAATACGGCGAAGAGGGGCTGCAAAAAGGTAATCTATATTAAAATATGAAATCATAAAAAGGCAATCATGAACAGTCGGTACTTTCCACAGTCCCGACTCCAGAGCTGTTGATCGAGGGGCGAGGCGCCGTTTGTACGCGAGCTTCACGCGTCCATGCGCCTCTTCCATTCTCACCCCAGACCTTTTCAGCTCCAGTCCTACGCCATTTTAATCTTTTCATTTTTCTTTTCCATGACAGGTTTGAGATCCATGAAGCTTTTCGACATTGTAACCTCGCCTCACACATACAAAGTGGTCAACGGCGTCGTCCACGCTCTTACGTCACATAACCCACAGACTCACTACGTCATTGGTCTGGATGCTAAGGGCCTGGCGTGGTTATCAATGATGCCGGCTTGTGTCACTGACTTTCTCTTTAGAATCATGCGTGTCATGCCAGGACCTAAGGTAGAGGATACCTCGAGATGACTTGAAGGCAAAAGTATTGTTATTAACAGTTCTAAAGATTTTTTCTGTTGTGATAGAATTCAATGAGCCCAGCATAAAACGAGATGAATGGCCAAAAGGTGGTCTGCAAGAGTTGGTTGGGCATATGAACACGCGCGACCTTAGAAAAAGGGGTCTGGAGTGAGTGTGAATAAGACGAGTGACACTGAGCAGTGAGGAAAGACGCCGAGAATTTCATGCGCGTGAGGGTCACGCGCGATTATACAGGTTTTCCACACTTTGTTCGTGCCTCCTCCAGGATTACAGTCTAACCTGTGCAAGCAAGTGTCCGAAATAAGAGAAAGAGTCAAAATCAACAGAATTACTGCTAAGAACAGTAGTTGAGTTTTGAAGCCCCGTTCCCCACTGAGAGGAATGCAATATAATAAATAATATTTTTTGTAAAACATAATGATGCGTCTGCTAACTACCTTAATAAGCGCCTCCTCTCTTATCAGTCCTTCCCCTGACGTTTTAAAATAAATAGAGAATATTAGGTAAAACAATTGTTACAATCAACCTCTTTGTGCACGAGTCTCAGCATAATGCTTCATTTCATTTCCCCTTTCTTTCACTATTTATGTAATCCCCTGGATGTAAATTAAAACATCAACGTTTAGCCCAACCTCGTTCCCAGCGTTTTTCCCTTCCATAAAAGGTGGCCTGCGTAGCTGGCGGTTTTTTTGTTGGCGCGCGCGATAATTCGCTCGAAACTCGCGCGCGGCTTCGCCACACGCGAATTCAGCATCACGCGCAAAAAAAAAAAGCGCCAGCCGTGCAGGCTAATAAAAGGAGACGGGCGGGACCGTAGTTCGTCAAAAAGGGCAAACCGCTCACTAGAAATTGAGGTGCTGTATTGGGAGAAGGGGGTAAGGTCCGATACTCGGTTGGGTAAAACTTGAAAGGTGATGTAAAGTCGCGAATCGGGCTCAATGAACGATTACATTACACCGCTATTAGTTCCGTTCATAGTCCTACTACTCGTTCGTTCACCACTCTCCGATATGCAAATCCAGTCCCTTTTTGCCTGGAGTGTTTACCCCATTTAGCATCTAATTATTCTACATTAAGTCCCTTGAGACCCGACACTACAGGTGGACTTCCCCAGTTACACAAATCATAGTGACAACAAATACCATTGCACATTACTCCAAGTGGGCATATATCATCCATCAGAAGACAGTTCTTGTTCCAGCATCCTTAGCCTGTTTCAGGCGTTAAGATTGTGTGGCCGGGGAGCGGATAAGAACCGACGCACGAACAAGCTGGGAAATCCCCCTCCATCAGCACTCGCGATATTTCTTCTACTGCGCGCCGCCTATCCTTCGCTCCCCACTATCAGAACGCCTATCCCACTCCATCAGCACTCGCGATATTTTTCCTTCTGCGCGCCACCTATCCTTCGCTTTCCACTATCGGAACGCCTATCCCCCTCCATCAGCACTCGCGATATTTTTCCTTCTGCGCGCCACCTATCCTTCGCTCCCCACTATCTGAACGCCTATCCCCCTCCATCAGCACTCGCGATATTTTTCCTTCTGCGCGCCGCCTATCCTTCGCTCTCCACTATCTGAACGCCTATCCCCCTCCATCAGCACTCGCGATATTTTTCCTTCTGCGCGCCGCCTATCCTTCGCTCTCCACTATCTGAACGCCTATCCCCCTCCATCAGCACTCGCGATATTTTTCCTTCTGCGCGCCGCCTATCCTTCGCTCCCCACTATCAGAACGCCTATCCCACTCCATCAGCACTCGCGATATTTTTCCTTCTGCGCGCCACCTATCCTTCGCTCCCCACTATCTGAACGCCTATCCCCCTCCATCAGCACTCGCGATATTTTTCCTTCTGCGCGCCGCCTATCCTTCGCTCTCCACTATCTGAACGCCTATCCCCCTCCATCAGCACTCGCGATATTTTTCCTTCTGCGCGCCGCCTATCCTTCGCTCTCCACTATCTAAACGCCTATCCCACTCCATCAGCACTCGCGATATTTTTCCTTCTGCGCGCCACCTATCCTTCGCTCCCCACTATCTGAACGCCTATCCCACTCCATCAGCACTCGCGATATTTTTCCTTCTGCGCGCCGCCTATCCTTCGCTCTCCACTATCTAAACGCCTATCCCCCTCCATCAGCACTCGCGATATTTTTCCTTCTGCGCGCCGCCTATCCTTCGCTCTCCACTATCTAAACGCCTATCCCACTCCATCAGCACTCGCGATATTTTTCCTTCTGCGCGCCGCCTATCCTTCGCTCTCCACTATCTAAACGCCTATCCCACTCCATCAGCACTCGCGATATTTTTCCTTCTGCGCGCCGCCTATCCTTCGCATTCCACTATCTGAACGCCTATCCCCCTCCATCAGCACTCGCGATATTTTTCCTTCTGCGCGCCGCCTATCCTTCGCTCTCCACTATCTGAACGCCTATCCCCCTCCATCAGCACTCGCGATATTTTTCCTTCTGCGCGCCGCCTATCCGTCGCTCTCCACTATCTGAACGCCTATCCCCCTCCATCAGCACTCGTAATATTTTTCCTTCTGCGCGCCGCCTGTCCTTCGCTCTCCACTATCGGAACGCCTGTCCCGCTCCATCAGCACTCGCGATATTTTTCCTTCTGCGCGCCGCCTATCCTTCGCTCTCCACTATCTAAACGCCTATCCCCCTCCATCAGCACTCGTAATATTTTTCCTTCTGCGCACCGCCTGTCCTTCGCTCTCCACTATCTGAACGCCTATCCCCCTCCATCAGCACTCGCGATATTTTTCCTTCTGCGCACCGCCTGTCCTTCGCTCTCCACTATCTGAACGCCTATCCCCCTCCATCAGCACTCGCGATATTTTTCCTTCTGCGCGCCGCCTATCCGTCGCTCTCCACTATCTGAACGCCTATCCCCCTCCATCAGCACTCGTAATATTTTTCCTTCTGCGCGCCGCCTGTCCTTCGCTCTCCACTATCTGAACGCCTATCCCCCTCCATCAGCACTCGCGATATTTTCCTTCTGCGCACTCGCGATATTTTCCTTCTGCGCACCGAATACATGGCCAATACCATGTAAAAAGGTAGTACATGGTATTGGCCATGTATTCGCTGAGGGATGGTTTATGTCTATCCTCATTTTCTTTATCGCGACAACGATATGATATTTCAAATTCGTTGCGTATTACTCATGGTCACGCGCCGCTGTGTCGTGGGTCAATCCCTAGCCTGTTCCAGGCTCCGAGATAGTGGGGAACGCGCGAAGTAAAAAAAGGAGGGGAAAATCGCGGGGGAACTGAGAGAGGGAGGTCGGCGGACGCCCTCACCCCAGTTCCCCCGCAATTTTTCCATTTTTTTTTACTTCGCGCGTTCCCCACTATCTCGGAGCCTGGAACAGGCTAGTCAATCCCGGGTCAATTGGCAAAAATTTGGATTCGAGCTCTCAATGTTGCCATCACCACGTGCGATTTGGTAGAGAATTGGCGTTCGCGCTAGTTTTTCTATCTTTTTGCCGCTACACCGTGCTGACGAGACCCAACCAGGTCGAAACAGCTGTCCACGGTTGCAGTTCGGAAAATAGGATTCCTTCCCCTAAAATTTCTCAGTGTCGCTGAATTATTCAGCTAAGACAACCGTTAAGGTGAAACTGTATTAGCTTTCACATTGTTTCCTTTAAACACGAAAATGATCTGGAAAAAACAGTAGGAAGAAAGGAACGAAATCTTTCCAAAATGCATATGAATGAGGACAATTGTATAGGAAATGAAACATAGTTTCTGATTCCATTTTACAGAAAGAACACAGACTATCTGTCCTCTATCCTATCTTATAAAGCTTAGAATTTGTGCAAAGGATAGAATCAAGTATCTTAAATTGAAAGGCTTTAACATATGGTTCAAAAGCAACAGAGTAGGGCAGGAGAAATGCTTGTTTTAATAACTCATCGGATAAATTAAACTCATTCTTTAATTTTTAGGTATAATTAGGAAAACATGCTCTTTTGCTGATTAGAAGGGAATAATAATCTTTAGATTTCTTTTTCGATATATCAAAAACACCGCCATGAAATTTGAACGATGGGTCAAGGCCAAGATTATTAGAAATAAAATCAGTTGATTTTAAATTTGAAGGTACTGATTGTCTCAAATTAGCCCTTTTAATTTTACTTGCAATTAATTCGTAAGACGCCATATTACTTAGGTCAAAACGTAGGTCTTCTACTGTATAAATACCGTAAAGTATTTCTAGTAAAAAAAATGGTTTATTGTCTATTTTAATATTCTTGTTCTTCCACACTATATAATGCCAATCACAATCAACAGCGTTAACTTCCCGAAATTCTGACCACAACTTAAGTAATTCTAAGTAAAACTCGGAGGTAATGGAGAGATCTTTCACATTATAGTTGCAGCTAAAGAGCATTAGCCCCCCTGAATCTTTCAAAATATATTTTAGATAACTTTTCCATGGACCAGAGTTGTCCCCAAATATCCTTTTAAGCCAAGAAAGTCGAAGCGATTTAATCAAACTTTCAATATCTACCATTTTGATGCCTCCTCCTTCGTAGTTGTTAATAGCGGATAATCTGGTAACTTTATCTTTACCTTTCCATAAAAAAATATATATTAGACGATTTAATTCTTTAACTATATGTTCAGGAGTAGATAATAAGGAGGATGTATAAACAACCTTTGGTATAAGTAAGGATTTTATTAAAGTGACTTTTCCATAAATGGACAATCCCTTAGAGGACCAGATATTTGTTAGCTGTTTTGTCTTGTCAAGTTTTTCAGAAAAGTTCTTAACATAAAGTAAATTTTTTATCATACGTAAAGAAAACTCCAAGGGACTTAATTGGATCTAGAGGCCACTTAATTCCAAGGGGTTTCATGTCGCTATCTTTCAAACAACCTAACCACATTCCTTCCGTCTTTGAGCTATTTACTTTCAAACCAGACGTTTCCTTAAATTTGTCAAGTAACTGAAAAAGTTTATGGGCTGATTCTATGTCAGAGAGTAAAAAAAGGAAGAAAGGAACGAGGTAAGCAAAGTCGCCTAATACTTACTACTACAAGACTCCAGAAAAACAACAAGACACAGAAAATGGAAAAAGTAATCCAAAAGTAAGTCTTTTTAGTGATATTCTAATTAATTAGCAAATAAACGTTAATTTTGTTTTTGACTTATAGCAATTCCAATCAGCTCCTATACAAATCCTTGTAGTTCGCAACAGACAGTACGTAGACGAAAAAAAAAACCCTTTAACATGCAAGGCTGATCAGACAGCTGAATTGGTTCGGTTTCTTTTAATATTGCCCAATATTTCGGTTAGACAAAACTAACCTTCATCAGAGGCTAAGAAATCTAAGTGAAGATGGAAACAAACGGTTACAATATTTACAGTTAAAAGGGCTAAGATAAAATGCTGAATGATAGGCCGAATAAACAAGTAACGGTCGAAAACTAGAAACGACTAGTGATAATATTTACAACAAGAGGCTATCACTGGTAGCCTATACTCATGCGCTTGCATAAGAAAGTTTTACGGTTTATTTTAACTGGGTCACGCACCCCTTCACTCTCAACGAATTTTGCGTGACATGTAAGTCTTGTTTTGTTTTAAAAGTGAATCTTATTTAATTGCATGTTAATTTTTTTTATTTAGTTCATTGCTGATCCTGATCTGCACAAAGATCCAGCCACTACTGTTCTTGTCCAAGTGCCGTGAGCTGGTATGCCTGTGGCCTGTCCCAAGGGCCCAGTGTCCGAGTCCTGGTCACGCAAGATGGAGCTCACAAGCTTTTCCTCATGGTTCCTGCTGATAATAATTGGTCTACTGACCATATATCTTCTGAAATGTTTGATACCAAAGCCGAAAATCGATGTGCAAGGAAAATACGTTCTCATTACGGGCTGCGACTCTGGTTTTGGTCGGGCAACAGCCATTCAGCTGGACAAGATGGGAGTTTGTGTGTTGGCAACTTGCTTAACAAAAGAAGGAGAACAGAGTTTGAAATCAGCGACGAGCATCAAACTCAAAACTTTTCTGATGGATGTAACAAACTCGCAGCAGATCAAAAAAGTGTTCGAAGAGATCAAGAAAGAAATTTCACAGGGTGAGTTCTCTGTGCACATATATCCCATGTGGGAGCTTTGCGCAGTAATTCGAATCGTGCAGGGCCACTTTGGTTCACTCCATTTACATGTGCCGGAACTCGTTTAACACAATGGGTACTTTTGTCATTCAATGAGATACAAATAAGTGGCCCTGTATTCTGTAGTTCAGCCGTTGTTGTAAACAGGGGACTAAATTTTTATGCAAACAACTGTAGAGTTACCGTGCGTGACAGTCCCTCGCTTCCGGTTCAACCGGAGACATTGATATTTTGGTTTCAGTTGACACGGATTTCGACATCTGTCTTTACGAGTGTCGGTTCCACAGACGCTGCATTCAGAGTCTTGGACATTCTTTTGAAGGTTAATGTTATGTTTTTACCGTGTGATTCGAACTGTATTCGTTGTAGGTTACTGTTAAGCCTTTTTGTAATTGCCATGTGGCTTATCGTAGGCTATATTTGTTCAATGTTTTATGTCTGTTTTCAGAACTTATGGTTTCTTCATCGTTGACAAATAAATCATTGTTGAATCGAAGAGGATTATTCTTTATGAAGAAACCATAAGTTCTTCCTCTCCTGCGGATTTACACGCGATCTCTTACACCCCGTAAGACTAGGACTCTCCGCTGCGAACAGATCCCCCATCTCAATCGAAGGGGCGTTCTTCGCCGAAATCACCACTGGGAGCAGCGGGAGCGTCAAAACATGTCACTCCATGATCTACGTCAGCGGCTCTGTTAAGGGCATGTACCTCTCGTATGATACGATGCTCAACCTCGGCATCCTGCCTACCAGCTTCCCAGAGGTCGCACCAAACGATCGACCAGTCACAGACAACGGCCCTTCGATCAACGTCGTCCGGGTGGCCACCGAAGGTTGTCACGCAGTTCACAAATCTTGTGACAATGCTTGCTCCTGCCCCCAACGCAGCACCACACCTCCGCGGCCGACCAGCCTGCCCTTTCCCTGCACACCCGAGAACAACAAGCGAATGAAGACATGGCTACTCGAAGGATACTCATCGTCGACCTTCAACACGTGCCCGCACCGCGCGTTACCCTGCATGGCAGGGCCTCCAGTCGAGATACACATCGACCCGGACGCGACACCTAAGGCATGTCACACGCCCGCTGACATCCCACTGCACTGGCAGAAACGGGTTTACGAAGATCTCCTCCGTGACGAGGCCCTTGGGGTGATAGAACGTGTGCCTTATGGCGAGCCAACAACGTGGTGTCACCGGATGGTAGTCACGCGCAAACACGATGGGTCGCCAAGACGAACCGTAGACCTTTCTCCGCTGAACAAATTTTGCAAGAGAGAAACGTTCGCGTCAGAGTCGCCATTTCACATGGCCCGCCGCGTCCCGCACGGTACCTGGAAGACCGTAACGGACGCATGGAACGGATACCACAGTGTGCCATTACGCGAGACTGACCGTCACCTCACCACGTTCATTACTCCCTTTGGTCGATGGCGTTATACACGCGCGCCACAAGGATTCCTCAGCAGCGGAGACGGATACAACCGCCGCTTCGATGAAATCCTATCTGAGGTGCAACGGAAGGAGAGATGCGTAGACGATACCATCCACTACGACACCGACCTAGAAGAACACTGGTGGCGAACCATCGACCTCCTCACGAGGGTCGGTCAGGCAGGAATAGTGTTGACTCCAGACAAATTCCAGTTCTCTCAGAAGGAAGTCGACTTTGCAGGATTCCGCATCTCAGAATCGACTATCGAGCCGCTACCCAAGTACCTGGACGCCATCAGGGAATTCCCTACGCCCACG
This sequence comes from Cladopsammia gracilis, assembly GCA_022457155.1. NCBI lineage: Eukaryota > Metazoa > Cnidaria > Anthozoa > Scleractinia > Dendrophylliidae > Cladopsammia > Cladopsammia gracilis. Next base: position 3,092,787 of record JAJGOT010000012.1, on the reverse strand, counting down.
TCTACCACCGACATCAGGAGCTGGTTTGGACTAGTCAATCAAGTAGCCAACTACGCCAAGCTCCGGGACATCATGGCCCCTTTTAAGCCCTTCCTCAGCCCTCGGTGCCAGTTCTCATGGACGCCGACATTGGAAGAGGCATTCAAATCATCGAAGCAAGAGATCGTCAATGCCATCCGCCGCGGTGTCGAGATATTCGACATTACCAGACGCACATGCCTGCGACCAGACTGGTCGTGCCGTGGCGTGGGCTACTTTCTGTTACAGAAGCATTGCCACTGCCCATCACAAATCCCTGACTGCTGCCCGGATGGCTGGCTAGTGACCCTGGCAGGATCCCGTTCACTGTCGTCCGCGGAGGGACGTTACGCCGCTATTGAGGGCGAGGCCTTAGCCGTCGCCTGGGGCTTAGAACAAACCAAGTATTTTACCCAGGGCTGTGATAACCTAGTGATCGTGACGGACCACAAGCCATTAGTGAAAATCTTTGGGGACAGAACGCTGGACGAGATCACGAACTCGCGTCTCTTTCGCCTTAAACAACGAACGCTGCCTTGGAAGTTCGAGATCCATCATCTTCCCGGCACGTCTAACACAGCAGCAGATGCCGCGTCTCGGCACCCTGCATCATCAGGCGCAACAGGTCCTAACATGGCTGACATCATAGAAGCCACACTTATGGCGGCGGTCCACCGCGAAGTAGAAGGCCTCGATGCCATCCCTTGGGACGAGATCTCCCGGGAAACGGCAGCAGACCCGACGATGGCTCGCCTCATGCAGCTGATTGAACATGGGTTCCACGAGAGCGACAAAAGTGACAACGACCTAGCCCAATTCTGGCCTCTTCGCGAAGCTCTGTACATACAAGACGGTGTGATCCTTTATCAGGACCGCGTGGTAGTGCCAGCCACTCTTCACCGCCGAATACTCAGCCATCTACACTCCGCTCACCAGGGGACAGCCCTAATGGGACAGCGTGCACGTGCCATCATATACTGGCCCGGCATGACGAAGGACATTAGCGATACTCGGCACTCATGTGCCATCTGCAACCGCAACGCCCCGTCACAACCCGCAACACCTCCGATACTCTCCCCTCCCCCGTCGACGCCCTTCGAAGCAGTGTTCGCAGACTTTTTCGACTACGGCGGTTGTCACTATCTGGTGGTAGGCGACCGCCTCTCTGGATGGGTGGAGATCTTTGAATCCTCTTCAGGCACAGACCTTGCGGGTGCATCCGGTCTGATACGTCACCTTCGTTCTTTCTTCGCCACCTTTGGAGTCCCAGAAGAACTTTCCAGTGACGGCGGACCGGAGTTCTCAGCGGGACAAACGCAGGACTTCCTCCATCGTTGGGGCGTCCGACACCGTGTCTCCTCGGCTTACTTCCCGCAATCTAACGGACGAGCCGAAGTCGCTGTTAAGACTGCCAAGCGCTTGTTGATGTCAAACACCGGACCTACTGGCAGCCTTGACCGAGACAGATTCCTCCGTGCCATATTACAGCTGCGCAATACCCCCGATCCTGACTGTAACGTGTCCCCAGCTCAGATCGTGTTCGGGCGACCACTGCGCGATGCGTTCACGTTCGTCAACCGTCTGGAGAAGTTTACGAACCCTGAGATTCGACCCCTATGGCGCAAGGCATGGGCCTCAAAGGAGGATGCTCTACGGACAAGGATGACGCGCACGACAGAGTCTCTCAGTGAGCACTCACGACCACTCCGTCCGCTGGCCATCGGCGATCGAGTGTTCATACAGAATCAGACGGGTGCTGACCCTAAGAAATGGGACAGATCAGGAACTATCGTTGAGTCTCCTGGGAACGATCAGTACCGGGTGAAAGTCGACGGGTCCGGTAGACTCACCCTCAGGAACCGGCGGTTCATACGCGCCTTCACTCCGGTCACCCCATTAACTGTCTCGCCAGTGACCGCCACACCCCCACCCACTACAACGCCACCACCTCCGGGACCTGTCGTGGACGCGGCAGAGAGGCCTGCCTCCGACGCCCAGTCGCCGCATGACACGCCTACGTCAACGCCTGTGACGCTGCCCACGCTACGAAGGCCACATCGCGACAGCCAAGAGGCAGGTGATGGCGGTCTTGACGTCAACCACGCACCACAGCCAGAGCGGTCAGATAGTAACGGTGGCAGACCAACGTCTCTCGAACCGCCCATGACAACGCCAGGAGTTCCCGACACCACGGTCTTGCCGCCTGCCACACGTCCTCGTCGATCGACTCGTCCACCAAGGATCTATGAACCAGAATCAGGCAGGTGGATAAGTAGATAGTCAGTTGGCCCGCGCTGCCACTGACCAACGGACTGGGGGGGATGTAGAGTTACCGTGCGTGACAGTCCCTCGCTTCCGGTTCAACCGGAGACATTGATATTTTGGTTTCAGTTGACACGGATTTCGACATCTGTCTTTCAAGTGTCGGTTTCACAGACGCTGCATTCAGAGTCTTGGACATTCTTTTGAAGGTTAATGTTATGTTTTTACCGTGTGATTCGAACTGTATTCGTTGTAGGTTACTGTTAAGCCTTTTTGTAATTGCCATGTGGCTTATCGTAGGCTATATTTGTTCAATGTTTTATGTCTGTTTTCAGAACTTATGGTTTCTTCATCGTTGACAAATAAATCATTGTTGAATCGAAGAGGATTATTCTTTAACAACGTCTCATTCATCCATTGTTTATTTCCACCAACAAGGACAACAACAACAACAACAATCTTTATTTTCTTAATTTTTATCTCATTACAGTTGGACTGGCCCACAGGTAGCTAGTGCTAGTCTTTGGTGGCCTGACTATTTAAGTTTAATTACACAAATTCTTTATTTATATATATATATATATATATATATATATATATATATATATATATATATATATATATATATATATATATATATATATATATATATATATATATATACATTGTAGTAAGAAAAACAAAAAGAGAAAATATAACTTAATAGAAAGGAGAGAAAGAAAGGAAAAAAAAACAACTATACCCTAACCATTTTGAAGCAATTTATACCACGCCGGGCCAGGAGCAAGCAAAATCGCGCCATTTCAAACGCGGTCATCAATAACTTTCTATGTTTTCATCCGATTAATCTAAACTTTTAGACCAGAACAGATCTCCTCATTACCGAGGTACGCAAGATTTTGGTTTTTCATTTTAACGGATTTTTGGCGGGAAAATGACGTCACTAACTTGGCGCCAAAATTTAAATGTGACATTTTGAAACATTTCATTAGTGATTCTGAAAGAGCATGTTTCCACGACTCCAAAACTGAAGAGATAACTGAAATATCTTAATTGAGTCCAAAGTTATAATCACTTGAACTTTCAATTTGTGCTATTTTTAGTAACAAAATGGCGGGAATTTCAAAATTCAATTAATGATATCTTTTTACTGAATTAAGATATTTCAGTTATCTCTTCAGTTTTGGAGTCGTGGAAGCATGCTCTTTCAGAATCAGTAATGATATATGCCAAAATGTGACATTTAAATTTTGGCGCCAAGTTAGTGACGTCATTTTCCCGCGAAAAAATCCGTTAAAATGAAAAACCAAAACCATGCGTACCTCGGTAATGAGGAGATCTGTTCTGGTCTAAAATGTTAGATTAATCGGATGAAAACATAGAAAGTTATTTTATTATGACCGCGTTTGAAATGGCGCGATTTTGCTTGCTCCTGGCCCGGCGTGACTGTATTTTTAAAGCTTGGCCTTGCGGACCTGGTGTTTATTTGAGGCCAGGCGTTCATTGAATAGGGTAATTTTTTCAATATCACATTTTACATAAACTTTTTATTCCTAAATTCCTGATTCATAAGCTAAATTGAACAAAATGTTCCCAATATCTTGATGAAAACAAGAATGAGAAGTCTCAAAGAGACTATATAGTCAATAAACTTTAATATAATTAACCAGAAAAATTATTCAGCATAATTTCTCGACCCCAGAGCTCTTGGTCATGCACAAAAGAGAAGAGCTCCGGGGGCGAGAATTCAACTGATGTTCCCTGACCTTGAGACTTTCATCTGTCTTTTCATATAAACTATCAACTCAGATATAGAAACGATGGAGTGATCCCCAGGATGATAAATATGATGAACTTTATGTCTCAATAAAGAAAGTCCCCTTGACAAAAGTGTTAACATTTTTTATATGATAGCAGTTAGAGTAACCATTAATAAAATATTTTCACTAAAATGAAGCATACAAATGGCATTGTTAGGTAGAATGGCTGCTGCAGTTTATTTCACCTAAAACTATGTCATTTTATAGGAACAGTCAGTTACACAAGACTGGACCTCAAATAAATGCCAGTACCTCAAATAAACGCCGGCTTATTTAAAACTTGACCTTGTTGACCCAGCATTTATTTGAACCTGGAGTTTATTTGGGGCCTGGTGTTTAATCGAGAAACTACGGTATCCCTTGTGTGTATTTTTGTTGGTTGAACAGAAGGTGCCTGAATGTGCCATATAGAATAAATCATTATCAACAAACACACACCAGAATATGCCTGCAATAGTACTGCTAGTACTCCACAGCCTTTTGAAACTCACACCATGGATCCTTGGAGTATAACCCACAAAGAGTGCAGACAGGCATGATTTACCCTAATAAAGGGTTGCTCAAAACGTCTGATTTTGATTCTCTTTCACAGTGGCCAATTTTTTTTAAAATCGCAGATCAATAAAACCAATGTTTGGTCCAAGTTTATGTCTCCCATGCAAGCAAATCTTTGGGCACGAAGAATGAGGATGAGTAAACAGATAGGCAAGAGACTCATAAAGAGGACAAACTATGGAGGTGGTGGAAAAATTGTCTCAGCTCCCCACCTATTGGTTTGCCCTTTTACCCAAGTCACTTGTGGAGGTCTTTTTAGTCTAGATCTAAATTATGGTCTCCAATTTAAAATGTACCATTCCTGTTTCAGCTGGATTATGGGGCCTAGTAAATAATGCTGGAATCTTATATTTATGCCCAATTGAATGGACACCACTAGATGTCTTCAAACGCACAGCAGATGTTAATTTGTGGGGGATGATTGATGTCACTAAAACCTTTCTGCCATTAGTGAAGAAGTCGAAGGGGCGAGTGGTAAATCTTTCGAGCATAGCAGGTCAGGAATTTTTTCTACTGTTTATTCTGATTGCAATGAAGTTTTCTTTTTCTATTAAATGTGATGTTGTCATCAATTCTTTTGCTCCAAGCAGAGACCAACTGAAGTCACTAGGTAGAAAAGGGGTGTAAGTGATGATTTTGACCCAAAAAATTGATTTAACAAAGGTCCAGACCAGTAAGTCTATCCTATTTTTCTTGCACTGGGCATTTAGAAAAAAAAAAAGAATTGGGCAATTATGGAGCTTTTCCCCCCATTTTGACCAAAAACACCATTCCCCCTCTTTCCAACAAAATCCTTCAATTGCAAGTTCAAAAATAAAATAAGACCTCTTTTATTACTTTACATAAACTCTTTCAATCTTACGATCAACTTTTTTGCAACCAATTTAATCTTATTTTTTACAGGACGACTTTCACTCAATTTTTATGGCTCTTACTGTGTGGGCAAATATGGAGTGGAAGCATTTTCTGATGCTTTACGGCGTGAGATGCATCCTTGGGGAATCAAGGTCAGCATGCTGGAACCTGGATCCCATACTACCAACATTTGCGCCCCTGATATGTTTGAGCAACAACTGAGAAAGGGATGGGACCAACTGGGTGATGAGCTAAAACATGAATATGGGGAAGAGTACTTGACTACAGGTACGCTGTATTAAAAAGTTCTAATGATAGGCCAGCAACTAAGAATCTTATTGTAAGATCACGCCGGCTGTGTTCAATACCTTGTTTTAGGTAGTGATGTTGTAAAGCGGTTGTCTCGTACACCTTCTCCTACTAAACTACTAGTAGGGGATGTTAAAGAACCCACATCACTGTTAAAAATCAAAGGCTGCTATGAGTCAACTTGTGAATACGAAACAACCTTCTGACCCTCCCCTCTCCTACGCGTTTTTCTCCACCGACACTCCCTCCCACCCTCTCCATCCAACTCCCCACCCTCCAATGCCATCCCCATGGGTAAGGTAGATGACCATGCATTACCCATGATCGCATTTAGAACGGGAAAAATATATGTGCAAGCCTTATGTTCTGGTCGGCAGAATTACCAAGAAACCTTTACAGCCGAGTGATGGAGGGAGTGAATGAGTGAGTGAGAATTTGCATATTTGCCACCGTCTGTGATAACCTGTTCATTATGCATGACATTTTCACGAGTTTAAAAAAATCAACTCTTTGGTCTTTTCTTCTTTCAAAATTGCCTGGCTCCCACCCAGCCTGCCATTATTTAACATATTAATATTTACCAGGTGCTCTGCTTTTTTCAGGGATTGACATTATGAAGAATATAAATCGTAGTTCAGATGTCAATCAAGTTGTGAATACAATAGTGGATGCCCTGACATCAGCTTCCCCACCTGACCGCTATTTAGTTGGCCGAGATGCTCGGTATGAGCTCCTACTGTTGTCTTGTTTACCAGCATTTGTTGCTGACTTTTTGATACATGTAGCATTTGCACGCAAGCTTTCTCCAGCACAAGGATGTCCAAAATGATTGGAGAGTCTGCTGTGTTTTTCACATTGTATTCCAAAATAGTGTAGTAATAACCACAAAACAAGAGTGATTATACTTCATCTGTGAAATAGTTAGTAGAATAGTATGCACTATTAGACTATAATTCCATTGTTTCCTTTTGTTTAATTTGGACTATTACACACTAATTGTTAGATAGTGTTTCACAGATGAAGTAAAATCACTCTAACAGCACCACAGAAAGTACTGATCATTAACTTGTTTGATGCTCACACCTTACCTTTATAAAAATACATGTAGGATGAGAGTTAAACAAAATAATCTGCATTTTGCAAACCCCTAAAAACTGCATAATTATGGACTAGCAAACAGTACACACAGTGAAGTACTACAACTCACACCTCTAAACCTTTTTCCCACCTAAGATCTAAGTAAATTCATTTTGGCTGTTCAGAGCAAAATTAAGAAATCAATATTGGAACTTTATGTCTAACCAACATGGAAATCTTTAAAAGTCTGCCACATGTCCAGGCAAAATGGCTAAAAAAATGTTACAATAATGTACATGTAGCACCCATAATCCCGCTCTCCTTTCTGGTTGCATATATCCACAAGCTACCGATATTCTACAGTGCTTTATTCAGTGTCTTTTAAAATGTAATTTACATGATTGTAAAAAATGTTCAGAAATCCTAGAAGCAATATGTGAATAGCAATGATATATGAAATACATTGATCCTGATCCCAGAGATTTCCTTCTTCTTTGTTGTCAAACAAAATTGAAACTTGAAGTAGTGGTATTTGCCACTTTATGGCTCAATTTCATTTGAGGAGAAAGAAAAAAAAATTGGAACCAGGCTAAAACATAGCAAGTATAAAATGCTCTTTGTGTGTGTATTCAGTGTTCTCAACAGTGAATAATACTTTTCACTCTAAAAAAATATCACATAAAGCTAATGCAGTTGGCACATTATTTACAGGCAAACAATATATTATAAATGACAGCAGACTGGAAAAAAATGCAACTGAACTCTCTTAATAGTTATTATTTAAAATGAAATTAGAAATTAAAAAACAAACAAACAAGGAACCCCAAAATAGTAAATATCACTTGGGAAAAGCATTGAGAGGGCCTGGAGAGAGAATGAGGATGACGAGGAGCTCTCAAGAGGAGACCATTCCCAGGCCTCTCAATTTTTTTTGCTCTTTGATGCACTTATCTCTCATTTCTCTCCTGGTATCCTAAAATAAAATCAAGGTTTTTGTGCCTTTTCAGCTGCATTTGAGTTGCGTGTGGAAGCTAGTTGACTTGCATCCACTGTGCTTTGTTATTACCTGTACTTTACTATACTTAGGTAGATACAAAAAGATAATACATGGGTCTGTAAGTGTTCAACTCAATATCTTGTGATTTCATGATTGAGATATCAAGTTGAACACAACATCAGAACCCTTAAGAAATTTCATCTCTCCTGGCAGCTTAACCGCGGTCAAATGAGAGAAATTTGCAAAAGTTAAGCAAAGTACTTAAAAGTTAAGGTTGTCATTTCCACTGTTTAAAGTTTAATATGTTGCCAATACACTGACAATTTACCAAACGGTTTGAAAGTTTAACAAAAAAGTTCTAAGCGTTTGAAAACTGTGAACTGCAGAATTGTTGGCGCCATTTGCCAACATAATTTTGATCAGGTGCAAAGAGTTTGGTCAGTTTCAACGGAAAAAAGCTCATCATTTTGAGAAAAATTAAAAGATAGTAACATCAACTAATTTTTTATTCATCCTTGCCCATATTTCCATTTAATATTGAATAAAATCCCACTAAATAAAACGAAAAACGCCTCAGACGTTTGACTGCGGTGGACCTGGCAGCCATTACTACTTTTGTTTGTTACAAAAGCAGCACTAATTAACATGAATTTTTAGTGATTTTCCGAAAATTCTCTTAAATTCTCTGATATTGAAGGATGTATGAATGTTTCCAAACAAGAAAGATTTTAAGGAACTTCTAAAGATATTTTGAATACATTCAATTTTCTACAACAAGACTTTTTTAGTTTATCATCAATACATGTAACTTCAAGAGAGATGATTTTTCTCAGTGGGACAATATGATATCATTAAACTAATAAAAATAGAGAGTTTGTAGCTAGAAAGCCATACCGTGTGCTACTTTATTTTTGCGATTTTTCAGGGTTTTTTCATGATCTGCAAAAGTGAGTTCCTGCAAAAACAACTTTACTCCATGTATAAAAATTACAAACATCACCTCTTGCAGACAATGTAAAATCGTTTTATAATGTCACAAAACAATGAAACTAGAAACAAAACATTTGGGAATAAAACAACGAAATTAGAAACAAAACGTTCAGGAATGAAATGATGAAATTACAGTCAGTAGTCTACCCTACAAGTACCGTTTTGCTGTTAAAAATGTTAAAAGCTTTACAGCAAGGGATCATCTGAAGACTGTACTCCATTGGAAAGAGTATCTGTAATTCTGCATTTCTTCCATCCATTTTTAGAAATGGATTGGTTGCAACAACTGCAAATTGCAAAAATTAATTCCCAGCAAGAAAAACCAGTCCTTCCAATTGCAAAAAATAGCTCCCGCAAAACACAAAAAATCGCCAATACATAAACTTAAACTCCCACAAAAATAAAGTGCCACACGGTATATGGGTGGTAAATGTATTAGTTAAAATCCTTTTATTAAATAAAATTATGTTATTTTCCTAACTGTCATAATAATATAATTTTATGTGTAACTGCTCCCAAGACCAAAACCGGCAAATCTTTTTTGAAACAGTAAGACTGCTTGGTACAATTCCCTTGAACTCAGCTAAACTATGCTGGCCAATATGACAGTGATAAAGAAACTGTGTTGCTGCAACAGTGGAGAAGTTACAGAATAAACGTCGGTGTCACTTAATGATTTGATTCAGTTAATTGGCCACTGTAGAGGGATTCAAAAGCTTACATTTTGAGTTCAGAGCTAATATAATAAAAATAGTCCCTTCATTATTTGGTTATCCCTTTACAATATTAACAAAAGGACTACTGACTGTTATAATCCAGCAATAAAACAGGAAAAATATGCATGAATACCCTCAAAGGACATCTCTGGAAGGTTAAATAATGGGCCATGATCACTTTTTGTGCTGAAATTTTTGTAACATGAAATTCACGCTTGAATGCGTGCAACCAATCAGATCACGCGTATGAACAATGGAGCATTTCAAAACAAACAACCGCAATGTTTTTTGGGTGAAGGTGGGCCTTTAAAGAATGGTACATGAAGATTTCAATAACCTACATTTGGCTGTGAAAATATAGGATATCAGTTAAAGCTCAGTTTTGTTGGACTTTGCTCTCTGAAAACATGATGTCCGTGGACAAATATCAAAGATTATTTTTGTGCTGCAAATGTCTTGGCAGACAAGTGCCAGCAATGCATATGAGTTGGTTTTCAGTGGTTAACCAGAGCAAAGACTAGTACTTGTAGTATGACAACACAAGCCATAAATCCTTTCAGTCACAAGATTGACGACCCCCCCCTTCCAGGAAAAAAGAAATTGGAAGTAATACTGAAGCATGCTTTCATTTCAATGGTTGCACTGTTGGATTTCATCCACAGTTTTAAAATTAGAGCACTTCATGACTCAAGTTTTGACCCTGCAAGTAAAAGGCTTTATAATAATGGTGTTAGTCTTGGGCATTAACCCTTCAGTTAAGAAAAAAGGATTTGATCACAACACAAGAACAAGCAACTTTCTGAGTTTTTGGCCAAAATCTGCACTTGTATCCAGCCCTTCACTATTTTTTTTTATACTGTTCTAAGAGTAGAGTTTGTTAAAAGCAGTTCTTTTGCATCTAAGGAAATTCAGTGAACTAGAAAATGTGGCCTTGCAGTTTTATTGTTTCATATACTGGTAATTGGCCTGTGTTTTTAATCAATCGAACCCTTGCCAGTCGCTGTACTCTTCATCTTCTTTCTCAGGGTGTTGAATGCATCGTATATTCTCCTTCAGCATTGGAGTTCCTTTGCGCAGTCCAAGACACCGTGCATGAAGTACAATCACATATTCCTCACCAGCTTCATTTTTTAAAACAAATTTGTCCCTAAGAAGGCCTTCCTTGTGTGCATCTAGCTCCAGTGTGATTTGATGACCTTTATTATCTTCTAAAATAGTGATTTAAAAAACATCAGTTGGTCTAAATTAATCCAAAGATTGGGGGTTTAAGTCCTGTTCTCACTTGTTGTCATCGTCTCTTACTAGCCAAGTATTTATACAAAATTAATGTAGATGAATACTGTAAAAAAAAAATTGCTTAACCCTTTTGAGCCCAAGTTTCCTCAAATCTCATTCATTCCATGGCCAAATAAGGTAACATGACTTTAGTCGCCTTTGGCCACTTACGGGTTATCATAAGTGGGGTTATGTGACTTTATAATTCAACACATTGATACACTGCCCAAATATGGTAAAAAAAGTTATCAATGTATACGCTATGTCTACATGACGTATATCCAATGATGGATGTAAATTTCGCATTTTGACAAGAGAATACAAAAATGATGGACCAGACTCGATATTTTTTTTCTGCTTTGTTATCAATGTGTTGAATTATAACACTATTATAGTGTGACAGCGCGTGCGATATTGCCTAATTTTAGCCGACTCGGCCTATGGCCTTGTCGCTAAGAATTAGGTGATATTGTGCGCTTTCGTACTATAATAGTTAAATAGTTGCCTGTGGCAGGGAAAGGGTTAAAGACCAAATTGCGATTCCCCTGACCTACATGTAATCAGCCCTTCTTTCTGTAAGTACATGTATTCTCAAACTGGTCATTGTAGTAGTCTTGTTGATTTATTATAACTCACCTAGAGTTTTGATAGTTCCTACAGCTATGAACGGAGTGTTAATTGAAGGTGTTAATGAGTTGGATTCAGGAGACACTGGAACACTAAATTGTACTTCGTACTTGTGTTTGTGCTGTAGAAAACCCAGGTGGACATTAACTGTCGTTTTTCCATGCACCTTTTTTATTTGCAACTGTATTTCTGTGTTTGTAGTCACATCCTCTGGAAAATGTACATGATGGCCTGCAAAATAAGATAACAATGAGTCAAGCTAGAAAGCTAGAACACCTGCTGAATTTCATTCTATAGCTTACAAATAGCTGTTTTTCAGTTTAACTGCACAACATAGACAAGAACATGGCTACAACCAGTAGCACATGTACAGCTCTCATAATTTTTACTGACTTGCTGGGCTACACCAGAAAAGTACCAGTAGGTACTCATAAACTCAAGATAGCCCCCATGGTTGTTGTCCTTTAGTCATTTGCAAATTCTGAGTTTCCGGTTATCTTCACCATAATATTGTTGGCTACTTGAGTTCAAACATATGTGAGATGCCCAGCAGGTGCACCTTTATAATATATTTATATTAATGAAACCACTGTAGTATATGTTCACTTCACTGCCATAATTTTACTGATTCAAGAAAAAAATTACAGGAAAGTGCTTCACTGTATATTTGAAATGAGCGTGTAAAACAGGGCCTTAGAGTGTGAAACCTTGAAGAATTATTAAAACAACTTATCTCAACTTATCCCCCCAGTCCACAGAACTGCAGAGAGACCAAAAAATAAGTCATTTGCAGCTGTACTCACAATTCACAATAAACGAAAAATATGTTCTGTGCTTGGGTATTTTGATAAAAAGAAATAAGCACAATTGGCTATAAAAGAAAAACAGTGTCGATAACCATTGGCTTGAAAATCGACTATGCCTTTTTAGTTTAAGCTTATATATTGATCTGACAATTTGTCCGGGACGTAGTCAAAATCATCAACTTCTTATTCACACATCGCGATAAATGTCAAAATATATTCAAATGACAAGGGAATTCTCTACATTTTAAACAAAATCTTGCGAAAAGACGACACAAATTTCCATATTCAAAAAATAATCCCAATATTTCTTGATAGAAAGCAATTATTGTGATCGATCGCTCGATTAGCAAACTCCATGCAGGATCGGACACGCGAAGAGTGTGACTCCCCAAGGCGCAAATCACACTTTCCGCGTTAAAAATCGGTTTAATAGTGTCAAGTAGAATAACAAAGCTTTGGAAGAAGAATAAGAAGTTACAAAATAAATTCTTAACCCAACAAGACAATAAACTAGTTTAAGATGGTGATTACAAAGCTAAAAGTGGAACTGGCCGTCAATTTAAAAACGTGCATCAAGTCTGGTCAATCAAATTGTTGTAGGCTCCAATTCCTGAGTCCACTTCAAATCCAGTATAAATTTCTCTAAATTCTTACCATCTTCATTATCTTCCTCTTCATGCATTGCACAGTGATGGTGTGTCTCTGCCATTTCACGTGAAAAGAGAAACAATAAGGAAATGGAAATTCTGTGCAACGGAAACGCGCCTGAACTTTCGTTACGATATGCAAGATAAAATGAGGCGAAATGACGGAGGTGAGCAACAAATAACTTCTCTGGGATATGGTAAGTAGATGATTTTTGTCAGCTTCAAAATGTTCCACTTTTTTTATAGGAAGAGTCAGTGTCAAATATAGATTGTTTATTTTAAATAAAGCAACGCCATTAATATTGTTTCGTTGTCTCTACTTTCGTCTCCCTATTAAAAGTTATGGAATAAATCTTGGTAAGCTTTCCACACCCCTCCCCTAGTCGAATATATCTTTGCCTTCGAGATGCCTGGTCGCTAAGCTTGTTAGGCAATTCGGCTGTGAGTTTGTGTGGGGTTTTACGCGTGTGTTGTGGTGAAAATCTTTCTATAATTCGTGGAACTATCTTTTTTGGCATCTTGAAACGCATTATTCAATTAAATTTAGGACCGCTTATGCTTCTACCAAAGATAATTTAAGATGCAGCACGATGAAGTAAGTTTTCTTAAGTCTGATCAAAAAACATCCACACGTGCTAACATGAAATATGCTATCTAATGTTACTCGTTTTAATTCACCCCTAAACGTTAAGAACTAACACTGTCTTTATGTCCCCAGGTAATATGGCAAGTAATAAATCAAGGTTTCTGTTCTTTCAAAGTAAAGTAAGTGATTATTACATGCAGTTTATAGTTCTGGCCCCGGTTGGTATCCTCTGAATAGCGCTATCCACCTTTTGAACAACCGGGCCGAACCCTGTGATCAAAAGTTTGATCACAGGGAACCCAAGTACAGTAGTCCATTATGTGAGGGTCTGTTAACCCTGTAAGGCTATGTCTACACTATACCGGATAGCTTATCATGTCGACATGAAAAGTACTCCGGCCTGGTGTGAACAGAAACGACCCAGAACTGGATATTTACTTCTATTTCAGTGGCTTTCAATCCTCGCTCCTAGTTGTTGACTTCCGCTACGGTTCGGTTCGATTGCCTGTTCACACTGCCCCAGAGATTGGTACGAGAATCTATCCGATATGTGACGATTCACTTTCACGAGCGCCGCGTCGCAGCGGCGCTCCGGAACAAAAATCGTTCCGAAACTATCGTTTCACGTGTGAACGAAAGGCCTATCCGGTATGGTTTTCGTGCTGGTGCAAGAGCTATCCAGTATAGTGTAGACATAGCCTAATACATTGTACCCTATAGACCACTTTGAAAAAGAGTGGCAGCCTGGGGCACAAGTGACTGTAGGATTGAAAACACACCAGACCTCTTGGTGTGTCATGCACTGTTTCTTGGCAAAATGAATGAAACTTGGCAAAATGAAAGAACCAGCTTTTCTAAAATAAAACGTACCATAGTTAAATGCAAAGCCACTCGATCCAGGCTGCCACCCTTTTTCAAAATGGTCTATACTGATTAATGGTTTTGTTGCAGAACTGCAACCCAGACATTTTGTCGTAATGAATACAATGTAACTGGCCTGTGCAATAGACAGTCCTGTCCCCTGGCAAACAGCAGATATGCGACAGTTAGAGAGAAGGATGGTGAGGCTGTTCTTTGTTTCTATCTACTCAGGCATGGACAATTAATAACATTAAGAATTGATGAAAATTTATGAATCCAATAGAAATATTTAGTTAATTATATCGGTAAAAAATCGAATTTGGTTAAAGGATATCTGTTGTAGGTTTTTCAGTTACTTATATTGATTTACATGTATATTCCACTTTATTCTCAATAATTTCATTTAAGGTTACAGTGTACCGTCAGATCGAAAATTTATTGAAATTTTTTTTTTGGCGTCAAAATAAAGTTTACAGAACGAACTTTCATCCAAAAAAAAATTATCGAAAAATAGTGAAAATTGACGAAGAAATGACGGCATAACTTTTGTGGGCAGAGTTTGTTTATGAAGCGATATGTTTCTTTAAGCGCTGTTTTCTCAAAGTTAATTTTTCTCTTGTTGGGGACACTTTAAAGAGCTACAACTCAAAGGGAATTTGTTTGATTTTCCTCAAATTTGGACAGAAGCTAGGCTAACATATATTCAACAAAAACGTGTCGGCGAATTTCTTAATTCCGAAAACTTTTTCGTCAAGAGCCATTTCCATGCGATCATTCCAATTTTTTTTCTCCCTTTTTCGAAAATATTCTGTAACTTTTCACTGCAATTGAATATGGGAAATCGCCGACACGTTTTTTTAGCGCTTCGTGTTCGGAAACCCGAGAACAAATCAAATTAGCAAAATACAGTAATCTCTTTGAGTTATAGCGTTTTAAAGCTGATTCGGACGTCCGAATTTAGACGTCGTAAAAAATTCGACAATTCATTTTATTACCAAATGGTTTCCATATTTAGATAGCGAGCTCTATAAGCTTTAATTTGATATCTGGGTTTAGGTATATTAAGTGTAATCTTAAGACGCTAGAGCTGTTATACTGGAGACACCCCTGAAGGTACACTGTAACCTTAAAGCACTGAAAAGAAATAATCATATAATTGACCAACAAACTGACATTTAGTAGTGGGATAAAGTTTCTCAACTTTTCTACTTGATCTAAGGTATCTAACACTGAAGAGTTCTGCTTCACTAGCATACCGGTATAGTTGTATGAATGAACAAAGATTTCCTGATTATGTCATTGCAGTTCAGTGTAAATGAAAGATAAAAGACAATATAAAACCATCAATAAAATTCTATATTAATTGACAAAATTTAACTCTTTAAATTCTAGACCAGTTGTGATGTAAATTTTTATTTGATTGAGCAATAAATTTGATAGAGATTATTTTTATTGAAGGATATATTTTGTTAATTTATGTTATCCATTTTTATTGATTACCCAAGCTGGGAACTAGCCATAATTATTGTATTATAAAAATCACATGTAAGTTTTAAATGAGTCACTCTCACTACATGCAACTTAGCTAATTTTTCTTTTATTTTCAGGTGTGTGTTACCTTTACATGAAGACAATAGAAAGGGCACACTCTCCAGCTAAGATGTGGGAAAAAATTAAACTCTCCAAAAACTATGAAAAAGCCTTAGAACAAATAGACAAGAACCTCATATACTGGCCAAATTTTATTATACACAAATGCAAACAAAGATATACGAAGATTGTCCAGGTGAGGAATGCAGTGATTTTTTTTCCTCTTGGGCAGACCATCTGTTGCTATTGCAGTGTTAGCCGGTCAGTCAGTGGTAGTAGTACATGGACAAATGTAGCAGCAGCAGTGTTGGTGTAGCAGTAGTAGCAAATAGGATAGTGCAAATCTTTTTTCTAAGGAGATGAGAATATGTATAGGGAAATAAAGTAAACTGTAATAAATAATAATGAATAATCATTTTTTTTTATAGTGTGCATGTCCACTATTTGTCCATGGCACTTCAAAACTCATGCCCTTAAATGATATATTCTCTTCTGATTTTTCTTTCAGTACTTAATAAGGATGAGGAAACTTAGACTCAAAACAAGGTAAGCAAAAGAGGACATACATGTACAATGTACTGCTTATCGACACCTCATGTAAGCAGACACATCAGTTGTGTCCACACCCACAAACACTGCATTGCATACCCAGACCTTGTTGTCTGTTTATGGACACCTCTTGTTAGCAGACACAGCAGTTGTGTCCACAAACACGACATTGCATACCTTGTTGTCTGTTTATGGACACCTCCTGTGAGCAGACACATCAGTTGTGTCCACAAACACTGCATTGCATACCCGGACCTTGTTGTCCACTTATGGACACCTCCAGTAAGCAGGCACATCTGACAGTTGTGTCCACACTCACAAACACTACATTGCATACCCGGACCTTATGCAGCATCCCTGTGGGTGTGGCCATCACTTATGGAGTGACAGTTCCTCCATCCCAAACAGAAAGCTATTTTCTCTGGATAGTATTGTCATACTACCAAACAGAACCCAACTTTTTAAAAAGACATTACTAGATGAGTGACAATACAACGTACATGTAAGTCAACAGGATTAAATACATGGGGTGTGATCTTAAAATAAAAATAATGCAAAACTGGTATATATACTCTCCAAGGGGAGTATATAATTTATTATTATTAATAGTGATTGTTATGAGTTTGATAGTGATGCAACCCCTCCTCTCCCCACCCACCACCCCCTAAAAAAAGCCCCCCGCTCAAATTCCTTCCAAAAACAAATAAATATTGACAAATCTTTTTTGTAGTAAAAAACTTGTGACCATAAACAAGAAAGTGGAAAGGCGAGAAAAGACAAGAGAGGTAAGCACAGAAAATGCTGGTTAATTGAATATTTGTTTATTTATTATTTATGCATTTTTTTAATTTTTTTTTTATTAATAGCGGAAGGCTTTGGTAGCTGCACAGCTGGAAAATTCCATAGAGAAAGAATTACTTGAAAGACTGAAGAAAGGAACAGTAAGTATCAAACAAAATGTGTTTGATATTATGGTAGTATTTAAAAATTGTCCTTTTAGGAATTTGTCTGCTTCTGTTTCACAATGCTTTATGGTGTTCATTCAATCAGACTTTATTTGTGCTAAAGTCTTTCTTTAATAACATGTTTAATCTGAACTGTGAAGAATATTATTGACAACATTTCATCATGTTTTTGCATGCAACTATTTTGATATCTTTACTGTTAAATTTTTATTCTTGTACAGCTGTACTTGAAAATGTCAGGATGACATTGAAATGTCGTTTAGTTTCACTTATTTTTATTATTAAATGTTCACCATGCCTTTCTTGATTGATTTGTAGTATGGAGATATTTACAACATTCCCAGCAGTGCTTTTGAGAATGTTCTGGAAAAAGAAGAAATCGAGGATGAGGAAGAGGAAGAAGAGGTATAAAATACATTTGTGTAGTTGACATAATTTATTGTCTTGTCTTCTAGAATTATTTATAATGCTGGGATTTAAGCTGCAATGGACAAGTATCCCATCCAAGGGGAATTAGTAACACTCCTAATCCCTTAATGCTACAGGTACATTTTAAAGCTCCAGCCATGTGGACCATCGACTACGCTCGTGTGTGATATTTTACTATAAAGTACTGCTGAATAGCTTAACATTGTAACATTTTCATCTGTTCCTTTCAATATCTTCAACAATCATGTCCTTTCTAAATAGAACATAATATATATTTGTGTGGCATCAAGTAAAGTAACGAGCTAAGGTCGAACTTCAAACGATTAATTTGGAACTTACTCCATTTTTGCTAGGTTCAGTGTCCTTTCATCTAAGTTTAGAAAACAAAACTTGTCATGTCAAAGAAGATTTTAATTTTATGTTTTGGTTTTGTTGGCAACAGGAGGAGGAAGAGGAGGAGCCTGAGTTTGTGGCTGAGGATGAAGTTGATGTCAGTGATGTTAGCGATATTGAGGTGAGATTTTAGTTAACAAAATATTGCTTCAGTGGCATGACTAAATGGTTAGGGCCCAGTGGTCCAAAGTTCGAGTTCCGCTCTGACCACTTACTGGAGTTGTTTCATGGAAGATCAACTCTTGTAAATACAGTGTAGCCAACTGACTCTCCTCTTACAAGATGGGATTCATAACCATGAACTTTTAAAAACCCCTCACTTTAAGGAGACAGGTAAACCTGATTTATTTAAGGTGGCTCACAACAGTTTCTAGTACATTTTGTAATTTCCAATATTTACATTTTGATTGATCAAAACTACCACTACCGCTACAATAATGGTATGGTAGCGAGCGTGACATTCTTACTTGCACAACAAGGTGTTAAGTTTCCATTGCTATAATCGCTATATTTACTTCGCACGTACACACAAGCAAGCGTAGGTTGTAGTTACTATTTTGCCAATGATTCATCACTACTAAGAATGATTCAGTACTATTCAGCATTTGTAATGTTTCTATGTTTAGTGATTCACACCAATACATGTACTGTACATATAAATACCATAGTTAAACTCAATAAAGTCAGTGTGATAGTTGTGGTTGCAGTTGTAATTGTCGGTTCTTGCCTCTAACAAGCTAGCCCCGACCTGTGAGACTCCTTGTACGAAAATCGGCCAAACGCTACAGTATCAAACAAATGCCCAGTCATTGTGGAACAAGTTAATATGGCCATTGTCATGACATAACAGTCAGAGCCACCAAATTTTCTTACCATTATTGTTGCATCAACGGCTAAAGAATGATAGTATTGATCCATCAAAGTGTAAGTGATGGAAAATGATGGTAACTATTGTGAGCCACAGTAATATTTATCTATTTCTCTCTGTGCTAAAGTGTAATGCCTGTTTTGTTCACAACACATATTAAATGACTGTTTATTTCCAGGACCTGCAAGCTGAAGAAGGTGAACAAGAAACAGAAAGTGAAGTCGAGGAAGAACAGGAACAAGAAAAAACCTCTCAGAGAAGGTCAGGAAGGAAAGCACGAGTGGAAATAGAGTATGAACAGGAAAGAGAATCAAAAAGAACCAAACTTAAAGCATAAACTGTCACAATGGACATACTTTATATAATAGTGATGTTGTCAATGCCAGTACAGTGCTTGGAAAGTGAGGGAATAACCCCTGGGAAACCTGGAAGTGATTTTGTCAAGCTAGGATCAAGAGTGGTGGGGAATGGTGACATGACACCAAGACCAATACTCTCAAATGGCTGTATGAAACATTTGAGGCTTAGGAGACTTGGACAACAACGCAAGACCCACAAGATTCTACTTCAATTTTGTGAGATCCATCATTTTTGAAGGACAATTTTTCACCCCTGACAAGGGAGTGGGAGTAGAGGGTATACCCCCCTCCACTCAAGGAAAGCAGGGTTCTCTGTTTGCCGAGACACTCATTACAATAGACAATTTACAAAAATATTATTGTGGGGTACAAGCAGACATTTGACTGCAAGAGACACTCCATTTCACAAAGCCCTCCTAAGTTAAGACATATCCTAAGTATTGTTTCTTAACAATAGCCTATTGTTGGAATGACAATAGGCTATTGTTAAGAAACAATACTTAGGATATGTCTTGACTTAGGATGGTTTCTTGAATCTGGCCCCTGGTCTATAAGATGTTTTGTTGGGAGTAGACTTTCAAGAAAGGGAAACTAACGTTTCATTCACAATGATTTGGTTACCAACTTGATAATCTTAGTTTTTAACTAGAAGAAATTCACAAGACCAGATTATCTCAGGAAAAAATGTCCTTTTTAATGAAGGCCTCCCAAGCAAAATTATAGACTGATATAGGTTAATTTAATTCTAATGTCAGCTGATATTATTATAATCACCATATGCACACTAAAGGTGATTTATTTATTTTACATTAATTTTACTGCAGTCACACCTTTATAATGCAGACACCTAGGATGTTTGACTGAAAGTACATATATTTGCCACTGGAGAAAGTCTTTGAATTTTTTTTAAATGTTTTTGCCATGATAGTCGCGTGTCCATTCCGTTTCACCCCCCTAAAGCAGCTGG
The DNA here is from genome assembly GCA_022457155.1 of Cladopsammia gracilis. Lineage (NCBI taxonomy): Eukaryota > Metazoa > Cnidaria > Anthozoa > Scleractinia > Dendrophylliidae > Cladopsammia > Cladopsammia gracilis. The sequence continues at coordinate 3,072,266 of JAJGOT010000012.1, read as the reverse complement.
TATTCAGTGTCATTTTCAACACTGAGTCACTTGTCTAAATTACCAGAATCCATCATTTAAAATTATATTTTCTTACATTAATCACAGGTTTAAATATGAAAGTAAAACTAAAATGCTGATAACTGTGTGCTGTAGGAAAATGACACTTAAGTAAAATTCAAATAACTCAAACCCTGGGAAGCAAAAAAACTGCTCCAGTTATCAAAGTTTGAATTATTCAGAGTTCAGTACAGAAATAAAATGGAAAAACTGTATAGCATTAAGTTTGAGTTATTGTGGACTTCAGGGCAACTCCAATATTAAAGTGATGGGAATGCTTCTTGAAAGTAAGTTACAAATGTAGTTTTGATATAGTTGGGGTATCAGATTTCAATGTCATCAGTTGTAGTTAAGAATATATCTCACCCTGGTGAGTGATGGTGCTTTGTGCTTCCCCTCACGCTTTAGAGGGAAAAAAGTCTGTTTTACAGTCGAGGTTCAGAAAAGGTAGAAATCTGTCATTGCTTTTAAAATCTCGATGCAAGTGGAATGTTTCTGATAAAACATTTTATCACCAATAACAAAATTACTTATTGTGCGAATGCTTGTTAACGTTTTCTTTTGGCACCTCTTCGAGAAATACAAAAAGACTACATTGACGAGTACAAAAAGGGTAGAAACACCCATATTTTTCCACCTTTTAGTTCTTTTCAAAATTTCCAACAAGCATATCTTTGATATCCCTTGGGATGCACAGCAGCCATAAGACTTAAGAGGAAAAACTATGGTACAAATCATATTGCTGCAAGGTCTCTCAATTATAATACAAGCTACAATATTACAGGCAATCAGAGCATTTTCATCCCCAGAACCTCTGTTTCAACATGTTGACAAACATCTAGTCAGGAGTACTGGGGACGAAAATAATCAGAGAGGAAATACAATCACACTATAGAGAAATTATTAATGTTCCATTATTGGAATTAGAAAAATAAAACTGTACATACAACATTCTTTTTTGTGGAACTGTACATTTAAGTATATTCGACACCTTTTGATTAATATATTTTAGACTGCAGCTTTTGTTGCAGAACAACTAATTGCACTTGAATATATTTAATTACATAAATTAACCTTGAGTTTGTGTTCAATAATAGGTAGCTTAACATGCTCATTGAGATGATCAAAGAAAGATAAAAATGCTATTTACAGAGCACAGGTAAATTATAGTAAGTCAACTACATTCACTGTGCATCTTACATGTCCATCTTACATGTCCATCTTATAAAGGGTTCAGTCCCAGTAAAATGAGTGACTAGCGTGGTACAGACAAGCTTATGGTGTCTGTCCCAGAGGGGTGTCTATTTAGAGAAAGTTGACTGTAATATTGATTTAGTTGTTAGTTTGTTTCTTCCAACAAGAAAAGTTTTGCAGTGAAACATTGAGTAGTTTCTTGGTGTTGCGGATGGTGTGATCACCAAATGACGTAAAACAAAAGATTTAAGACACTGAACAATACCCACACCACAACACAAAAGCTAACCAACAATGGCTTCCGCAACACCAAGAAACACACATTGTATCAGTACCACTCACGATCTCTATTTACTTTTTAGCCTCAGTCAACAACTGTATATGAAGTAATAATATCACTGGCCAGAATAATATTATAATGAACAGAGATGCCATAGTACAGTGCAAAATAGAAGTAGAGCAAACACTAGTTACAATAATTTATTGCTGGACAATTTATTATGATTTAAGGTGAAAAATCCACAAGGATAATTGCACATGGGTTCACACTTAACTTGTTTGCACTGTTTTAGTAATAAAGGGTGGCCATGACACAACTATTTCACTCTAAACTTTATGCATGAACTACCAGCATTTACATTAACACCTTTTGTCATTTGCATAGTCTAACTAAATACATGTTTTTATTATACATTAAGAATAATGATGCAAGTTCATACAAATGGCAATGAACACAAAATTAATACAATTTACTTTTACTGCATAAAGCACTACCTATCATAATATTACTTTACAAATTTGAGATCCCATCAGGATTTTTCTTGTGTTGGTAGTAGAACAAACAATAGAGAATAAATCCTTTTTGTACAACAAAAGTATTCAAATTATTTTTTTAAACAACCAGTTTCCAATCCTGATCTAAAATTTGGATGTTCTCATTTTTCGAAGTTTGAAAGGGTTACACGAACATACATTCACTGAGCCAATAATGGATTTTATGCAGAGAAAACAGTGATGCAATTGGGCTCAAACCAAGAAATGGAGGAGTAAAGATTCAACAGAACTATGACTTCTGTCAGCACTATCACATGACAACGCAGTATTGGCTAGGCTGCGATAACCACAGAAGTAAAAATGACGGCATGAATTTGCAAATCACTTGTATAAAAAAATGACCAAAGGTGCTAAAATTTTAATGAATTGAATTTACAGGGATGAAGGAGCTATGTCATTTATTAATTTCAAAAAACTGGGATATCTTTTGTTATCCAATATTTCCATGTCATCCTTTGTTCTCCTCACTTTCTACAAAATCAAACTACTGGTATTGTTTTTCTTCAGATGTACATGTAGCTTTGTTTTTAATCATACAAAATCACGCTGAAGCACAGTCCCTAACAAATAGGACTTTGCTTATTTAGAAAATGGCAACATGTTCTCATATAACCATCATTGTTCATCAGAATAAAAGGGTAACACAGGAAAACAATCTTCAGAAAAGTAAAGCACAACATCTCCATTGACCCAACACCACAACACACATCAGTTTCATGACAACTAAATCCTTTATGAAAAACTCTGACCTGCATTTTGGGTTGGCAAGAAAATGCTGTGTTATTCAGATGTACAATGTAAACACAACAAGGAATGAGTTTAAGACCTACATGAATGTGTGGGATTTTCTAAGATCTTACTTGGGATTGATTAAGTGAATTGGCCACTGTTAAGAGATTCATATGCTAATGTTTTGAGATTTAGCCTCCGAGTGAATCTGACCATGGGTTAACACCAAAACGCCTGCTTTTGAATCTCTATCATGGCCAACAAATAAATTATTTACTTAATCATGCTCCACTTTCCAAAGCACCACAAGCTCTGTAAAGCTACAATAGAAACCCATTCAATTATGAACTGAACTGCCTGCCTCAACATGAAGTTGTACATCGAATGGCAACATATTGGACCAGTTTGTGTCTCACCAAAGGTTAAAAAATCTTTTAAAAAAGTCAATGATTCACTTTTATTATAACAAGTCATAATCAACTGCCTTGCTCACCACTAAAATACTAAAAAAATCTTTTATATAATGGAGTCCCACAAGGACCCAGTTATTTTCTCTGTACATCAAAAGGAGAACCTAGTGAATACACTTTATTATTTTGTTCAAGTAGATTTAGAAATAATATTTCTTATAACCTTCTCTTTGTACAACTTAAATGTTTGTTCTTTGAATTTATTGTCAAAGACCATCATCCTGTGAACAACAAAAAAATAATACTGTAAATAATCTAATAAATACAAACTTTCTACCACATCAAATACAGTGTAAAGCACACACCCCCTTCTTAAATTGGCACTTTCTTGTGGTGCTATTTATTATGTAATATATCAAACACGAGGAACAGTGTTTCATCAGATTTCCAAACACTGAGAAGTGGATTGGAAAAACGAGGCGCAGCCGAGTTTTTTTAAACCACTTCAAGGTGTTTGGAAATCTGATGAAACACTGTTTCGAGTGTTTGATATAGCTTCTCAAACTGATCGTTAAATGCGGAGAAAACGAAGGAATAAAATCGCCAAAATCTATGCAAATTAAGAAACGATTTCAAAACCTCCTTCACGGTAGTGATTTCCTTTGTGTTCTCGTCATGAATTATTAATGAGTTTGAGAACATAATGTACAAGGTGGTTCTGTGGATGAAATCTATTGAGCAGTACTTTCCTGTGCTGCTGTTTATTATGCAGCACAAGGTGGTTATAACAATTAGTTACTTACGAGTCTGTGTATGAAATACTTTAAGTGTGACCATTCAAATGAAAGCTACTGAGAAGAACTTTCCTATAGTACTGTTCATACAGTTTTCCCCAAGTGCATACTTTAGTACTCTAAGTTTGATGCACTTACTGATCCTGAACAACAAGCCATTCCCCTCTTCTTTGGAGGCTCGGGTGGAGCATCCCCAACAAGATCAGGTGTTGGCGTTCCATTAGGACCAAATACATTCAGTTCCTCAAAACACTCCATCTCAATCATCTGTAAATACATAAAAAGGCTGTGTGAGTCAACTCAACATTCTGGAGACTTCTGAAGTCCAATGCCAGTGGGAACAGCAGATGGTCTTTTCTCACAAGAATTTTGCACTTTGAGCATCACTACCAGGGGTGTAGCCTTTAAGCTCGAGCTTAACAGAAATTTCCCCTTTTTTCAATAGCAAAGGGCAGTAATGTTTTCTACTGGTTTTGTTGAGTTGCTCACTATTCAATAGTGAAGCCCTGCACAGAAACGTATTGATTTTGAAAAATAAAACCACAATTTTCAAAACAATATGTTGGAAAAATACTCAAAGGTTGTGCTCAAAGGTCATTTCCAAACAGCCACATAACAGTTTGTTTATTATATCATCTTTAACTTTTAATTATATATTTCCTGAAGGTCATACAAAGATTTCCAATTATTTACTTTAAATTTTTGTTTATAAGGATTTAGAAGAAAGATCTTATCTTAAGATGTTTTAATTAAAAACTAAGACCATTTTGATATGAAGATAAAGTGTATACTGATGTGAGCGTTCTCCATATACATGTACAATCACAAGTAATATAGGCTTATAAACATGACAACGCAGATATAAAATTACCTCAGATTGCCAAGGGATTGAAACTGATCCACTAGAAAATTTCCTATAGAATTCATCATCACTTTCATCCAAACGGACACCCTTCACAGAAGAGAACTGCTCAATGTCTAACACGTCTTTACAGTACACTGCTCTGGGCTGTGGACACAGTTGAAAAGCAAGAGATAAGTTGCTGATAGACGCACAGAAAAGAACAAATAAATTATTATAATCATATGTATAGTTCATAATCTCCTGGTGTTTGAGAATATTTTACTTCAAAACTAAGATTAACACTGTACCAATGTGACTTTGTACGGACAGAGATAAAACTGGTAAGTAAACTTTTCTTGCTCTTGTTTTGCTCAGGTCAAATTTGCAGACATGCTTTTTTCCTGGCAGTCTTTTAGCCAGAAATTGAAAAGTGGGCATCCTGAAGAAATTTCCCATCATAAGATTTTAAAGGATTAGATGCAATTTTCATGAATTTCTTCAAAAAGTGGGGGTCCACAGGACACCTGGACACCCTGCTGGCTGAAAGCATGTTTCCTGGCAGATGAAACAAAAGCAGCAGATGTCTACTCTGGGTTATTCCAGAGCTGAAAATTATTACCCGTATTTTAGGCTAACAGGATAAACAAAAGACACAAACCACACTGCACATGAGATGACATTATCCTTACTGGAAAAAAATGGTATGCATATCAAGGGTGAATAGGTTGAGCAGCATCACAAAAGATCTTACATCAGGTACAAAGGGAGGTTTGAAAAGTCCTGCTTCCAGCTGTGGCCAGTTGATATTTCTAAAGAAAATATGTTTCTTAGCTTCCTCTCCACCTCCATCATTGGACCCTAATCTGGTCGTTACTTCTTTTTGAAGAGCCTAAAAAATAGTAACATACAACATCACTGTAGCCTGAGAAACTCACCAGTGTTTGATAGTGACATCATAGTTCTTCCATAAACACTTAATGACTGGTCCCAAGGAAAACAGTGAATTTTTTAGGTAAACATCAATTGCATCATAATCACGCCACTTTACAGTGCAATGTTACCCTCTGATGTCATGTTACCATGAATCAACTAATCAACGCGTGTGTTGTATTGAAAAAAAATTCAGCTGTATTACAACAAATATTGTTCACCTTGAATTGGATCAAATCAAATCAATTTATTTAAAGTGCCCATAACCTAAATTTTTTTATTTTCGTATCTAAATCTACACATCACGTAATGAACATCTGCAAAAAAAAATTTTGATTTCACCAAAACGTGGATTTTTTATGAATATTTCAAATCTTCAAAATCCTATTTTTTTGTGGTATACCCGTCCCGCTGTTAAGAAGGCCAACGGGCTCACATGTTCCTTAATGTACGTCACAGTTCCTTTGTTTGAAGTCACAAGTTCCTTTGTTTGAAGTTATGTGTTCCTTAATCTACATCACGGATCCTTTGTTAACCGAGAGGGACCGTGAGGAGACTAATGCGAATGGTGGACCAAAATGGCGGCAAATTTCGAAGACTTTAAAAAATCACAAAAATTCATGTTGCGCTGAAATCAAAAATTTTTTTCGCAGATGTTCATTACGTGACGTGTAGATTTAGATACGAAAATAAAAATTTTTAGCGAAATTCATGTTGAATGTTGGGTGACTTAATTGTCGATTTCATGCACCATTAACGTGGTTTCCAAGAAGTGTATCACAGGCGCACTTTTTCAGACTTTCTCAAAAATTTCTCGTTTCTCATTATATTTCCGGTTCCGGTAGTAGTAGTTAGTTATTTTTTTTGGTGACTACAATTTTTGAACTTGCGATTAAATTTTAGGAATTACTCGCAAATTGCGATTAAGAATTTTTTTTTAATTTCGAGCCTTGATGACTAATATTAGACAACAATAACTGTAATAAAAAAAGAATTGTGAGAAAAAAAGGAAAAAAAAATACTTTTTTTAAACTTGACTCAAACTTGACTCCAGCTCAAACTTGACTTGTGAAATGAGCACACTCGTACTCTTGTATTAAAAGAATTTTCAGAGGTTAAGAACCCAGCACTCGGGCAGATTTTCAAGAACTCCAAATTTGTCTATTTAATAGCACAAAATTTACATCCAATTGCACTATTACTCTTACAGAAGACTGGACTTTATCCATGTGTTTACTCTCAGTCACTTCTCTAAGTTTCCATTCCTGTAAAACGCTAGAGTAATAATGCATGATGTTCAATTTCCAGGACTCATGAGCCCAAGTCAAAATAGCTGCTGGACCACTACATCATGTACTGACCTGGCCACATATTAACCTTGCTGCTGAGCTGAATTTGTCAGAGTACACCTCCTGATCCTCTTTGACTCTCCGCTCCACCTCATCCCGTTTTACCTTCTCTTTTCTTGCTCTAAATGGAGACTGAAATAAAAAACATCAAATTTCAAAGTAAACAATAAAAAGGGCCTACAGCATGCTACAATCCATAATGTAAAATATACCTTGCTTTCCTCCCTGCTAAAAAGCAATATTTTAAAATTCTAATTTGACCGGGATACAACGTTCTGCATTTAATACAACCTGAGAGTGCTGTGACATATCTTTCTAAAGATCATTTTTCCTTTTGTAAGAATTCAGCGAGTGATCACAAAGTAAATACTTGAGAGTAAGAAAGATGATTTAAATACAATACCTTTCCTTGAATCATCTCATATATGAGACAACCTAGACCCCACCAGTCTGGGGAAAATGTATAGCGTTCATTTTTTACAACTTCAGGGGCTACAAGATAAAGTGAATAAAAATACAAAATTATTAGAGTCTTGCAATAATATTATTGGACCTCAAATAGACAAAAATTTAGAATTTCCACATACCCATGTAGCCTATTGTTCCTACTCTCCCTCGTATTGTCTCGCCATTTTTTATTTGAACAGCTAGACCAAGATCTGAGATCCGAACATGACCATAGTCATCTAAAAGAAGATTTTCTGGTTTCATATCTCTATAAGAAAAAACAAAAGATAGATTTATTTAGTAAATAAACATTAATAAACATATTGCCACCGTCACCATCATCAACTTCAGTGATCATCATTGTCGATCATCCTTATCCCCATCCTTATCATTGCAATCACTATCATTCTCACTTTATCATCATTACAACCATTATCATCACTGTCAACAACATCATTACCATCATCATACAGGGCCATAGTGGGGGAACTACAGTTGAAACTCTATTAACAGCCACCTCCCTTTCAAGGCTGGTCTCACATGACACCCCTACCTCCATATAATGGCCTCCTCTCTCTTTAACAGTAGCTCTGTTTCCAAAGTGGACATTGTGGAGAGGTTTGGCTGTACTGTAAATGCTCTGTGGTCACTATGGCAACTGTGAAGGCCTAGCAGGCAACCTTAAATTAATAATGCTGGCGCACAGGAACTCTGGCAAGAATGTTAAGAGGCTTATCACCCAACATGGACAATTAACAGTGAAACATTAGAGTTCATCTTTAAGACCCAGTATTGTCCACTATGCTTCACACAGCTCTGAACAATAGAAGCCTTGCTTCTGTGCAAACCAAAACAATAGACCTTTCCCACATTCCTGTGAACAAAAGCACCAACTCGAGGCTGGGGTGGCCAAAATACAGTTATTTATATGAAATTGTCCACCCAAGTGTCGACCTCGTTTCATTGTGTGTGCTCACCGAAGTGGAATGCGGGAAAGGTCTATAACAGAGGCACATGAAGCATAATTAACAACTATTCACCAAAGTGGAGGTGGGTAGTGGTGGATATTTGCCTCGCCATGAAGCGACTTGGTAAATATCCACCACTACCTACATGTACACTGAGGTGAATAGTTGTTTTAGTATATACTGAATCAGTGAGATAATATAACGAAAATGATGCTTTTTAACTCATTTATTCCTGTCAACAATTACAATTTTCGCACGCAAATTGCTGGGAGGTGAATATTTTGAGTTTCAGTAGCCAATCAGAGCACGCCAATAATGCTATCCACTGTTTCAGTATATACTAATGGATAATATTGGGTCTTTAAAAAGAAAGCTTTTTAGCAATACCTGTAGACTATTCTCTTTGAGTGTAAATGAATTAATCCTAACATGACTTCTGCAGCATAAAATACTGCTCTTTCTTCTTCAAAACCAGGATTTCCCATGTTGTGAATATGGAACTTTAGATCCCCTCCATTCATCAGTGTTAGAACCATACAGAGGGCATCTTTGGTTTCATATGCATAAGCTAAACTGACCTGTAAAGAAACATCAACCATATGACAAAACTTGATACAGAAAACGTTATACCCTGTGTGTCACATAACAACACCTGATATACCCTGTGTAACATATGATAACAATAAATTATTGATATATACCCAACATCAAAAGAACAGTCTCCAGTTTACAAATCCAGGTATTGTAAATACTTTGATCCAAATAAGAAACTTAGCAGCTGAGCCCATTTTAAGTATGCAGAGTATTGTGATTTATGAAAACTGTTATTTAAATCATTAGTAACCTACCACAAATCTACTGTCAATTTTCTCTAATAGCTGTTTCTCATTTAATGCCATTGCTTCTCCTTTCCTTCTCTTTATTCGTTTCTTCTCCAGTTTTTTCATTGCATACATCTTACCACTGATTTTGCTTTGACAAGCACAGACCTGAAATGCAAAATGTGGGTTCTTTAAAAATGTTTCCTTCTGGTTAAACTTAATGACATAAACAAGACAAGGCCTATCATGACCTAGGCCTACCACAGCCTATCTTTGGTACATTTGATAATGGTCTTGTAATAAGAACCGAATCATTATGGTTACTCTTGTTTATTGTTTTCTTGCTTATACTTATTTTAAAGTTTGCAAGATGTTCTTCAGAGTTGTCATCATTTTATATTTCGTATCACTTTTTATTTAATGTCATTGCCTAATGATGCAGTCATCTGAATTTAGACAAGGCATTGTCAGAGCACATGATTGGCAACGGGAATGAGGTTTGTTGAGTTATGACCATAGTTACTTTCAAAGAATAAGGTACATTATTTAATAAGAGGCTACATGTAGCCTATACTCGTGCCAGTCAAAATAAAGGTATAGAGTGTTTGCACATGATGTCATAAAAATTCAAAAATCTAAAGTATACATCCTACAAAGCTGTTTCTAACATGGTATGTGGATACCAGCGTTATAATCTTTCACCAAAAGTTTCAGGTTTAAACAATGTTTCGTTTTTGATTTATAAAGGTTGTAAATGTGTCACGCAATTCGTCACGCTATTTCAGATAAACCATGAAAATAAACAAAATTGAACTAGTTGAAAGTTATTTTTTAATTATAGATGCTTATAAGCCGATTTCATGCCTCTTATAGTGAATACAATATTTTGTGATGAGATTTTTGGTGTTATTGGCCGCCATGTTGGTGTCCCTCTGCTCCATACATTTCTTACTGAAAATGTCTATACTCATTCGCCTATAACTCTTGAATGAAATGCTTTTGCGCTTCAAAATTTGGCCCAGATATGAAGTTTTAAACTCTCTACAATTTGATAAACATTTTAGAATCGAAAACTGCTTCTGAATTTTGATGTGACGTCAGGGAAAACACTCTATATATGGTCCCGGACATTGTGAATTGAAGGGGATTCTAGGGCTGTTTGTTGATTAAGTTGCTTTGACAGCAACAATTGAAGACGTTGGAGCATATCCAACCTATGTTGAATTTGAGACCTTTTTTTGTTTTTTCGTGCTCATTTTGCCTCATTTTTGGCAAAGAAGAGTCACGGGCAAACGCAAAAAAAGGAAATCACTTTCATAATGTCCAGTTCAAGGAAAAAATAAGAGTGACGTGCACGGATTGAACCCGGGCCTCCCGAGTGCAAATCCGGCATCTTAGCCCACGAGGCCATCGAGGAACATATGCTCAATTAAGACTAAATTTTGTTATTTAAAGGTACATTGTAGATACGCATCAAAATGCGTGTCTTGATTAGAAAATCCTTTTAGATCGATTTTATGTCGCATTAAAGACTCCAAATGCGAAACATCTTTAAGCTTATTGTTGTTTATATTCGTTTACAACAAATTAGTTACTGTTATCGCTGGATTCACGCTGTTCTTGTTACGAAATGCATTCGTAACAAAGCATTACATCACTAAGTTTACAGCTGATGGAAGGAGTGAGCGAGTGCTCATTTGCATATCTGTCTCCGTTACCGATAACCCGTTCATCACACATGTGCGTATTCACGGGTAAATGAAGGGCAAACCTTACCTTGTTGCTGTGTCCGGCATAAATAATTACAGTGAAACTTCACAGAACAAAAGACGTCATATACACGACCACCTGTCTTTTGAGTACAGTCGAACCTCTGCTAACGGACACCTCCCATAAGTGGACACTTAGACGTGGTCCCAGCCACATACAAACACTGCATTTTTAACCTCCCATAAGCGGACACCTCTTTTAAACGGACACTTTTTCTGGTCCCGATGGTGTCCGTTTATGGGAGGTTCGACTGTAGTCATTTGTCCAAGATGCAATTTTTTATTTTCAGACAAACCACTATCAATAAAATATAAGATGTCTCCAAAACAACTACTTCTAGCTTGTTTTGCAATTTTTAAGGCAATGGCAAAGAAGCCTGAAAAAATTCAGGGCAGGATTTTTTAAAGCAAGAAAATTAACATACCTCTCCAAATCCCCCTTTTCCTAATACTCTGTAGTGACGGAATGTTTTTTTTGTGACTGGTTGTCTGATAAAGAATGACATTCATGTTTAGTGTAAGGAATATTATATTTTTTCTAATAGTCATTTAACATTTTGGATAAAAAAGAACCTCCTGATTTGATAACAGTATTACTTCAGTACTAATTGCTGAAGTAAGTATGCGACTTAGCTTGCCTTAATAGATAGCAGAAAATAGATAGTCTTCATCTAAATTTGTCGCTGGCAGGATTATCCACCTTTTCAATTTTTGAGTCAAATTATTTAGAAAGAGTACTCTGTTTATGATTATTAACAGTATTTGTATTAATAAGTTCAAGAAAATTAGTGTACCTTTCAAGCCACTTCCACTGTAGATATCTAGAAAAGTACATTGTTTGTTGGTAGTCTGCAAAGGGCTTCTCTCCTAAGAAATCATTGACTTCCCTAAAAGAGTTAAAATGTATCAATTAGAAATCATCATTTTTCGATGTGGCTACACACAACATGCTAATTATGATTGACCTCCCTGATTGACCTCTCATTCGCAACCATCTCTATGGAGTAACCACTTGTCTACGATACCACATTTTCCCCCTTTCCCCAATGGATTGCTAGTCCATAGCAAGGTTACCACCCAGCATAACATTTGCTGGTACTCTTGAGGGTTGAGGTACAATGTGAAGCTAAGTTAACGGCCATGTTTTCTTGTCCTGGCTACTTATTCATTCACTCAAATCTATAATTGGAAGCCTCTCCACAATGGCAGAACTCATCTTTAGTGAATAACATTTATCAGTTGCCCACATACATCTTACTCAAGACTTAACTCTTCAGACAATACTCCTTAAGTACAAACTATTAATTATCTTGAATAGAAACATTTCAAAATCACAGTAAATACCTCACAGCATCCTTGAAGACCTCAATGGAAAACTCTTCATCGGCAGCTTTAGTCACCACACTGACTGTCTTCTCGGCCGTATCATCTAGGACCCCAACCACTCTGTGATTCCTTACAAACATTTCATCATCATTGTGCTAGATGTAAGGAAAAATACTCATCAAAAATTTAATCTTCTACTGGTTAAAAAGGAGAGTAACCACAAGATATGTGAGCCACAACTGTTAGATAAGATAAGAACTTTATTAATGTGTCAAAATCACTAGCATACAATGTACACTAATTGGGGACACCTAACTACATTATAACTACAATAATAATCTAATAATTAACGAAATATAAAATGTATGTACACATATCAATGTAGAAAAAGTATAAAAAATATATAAGATTGATTATCAGTTATTACATAAAAAACAGTTTTTCAAGTACTGTCCAGCAGGTTTGTGAAGTCAACCAATTTAATGCACTTTTTAAGCGTCTGCTTTCCACGGCATGAAACAACTGAGAGTATTACAAACCTTTCTGAATGGGATGATTGTGATGCACATTTGAATATATTTCACATAAAATGCCCAATATATATGTAATAATTCATTATTATGCAGTAAAACTATCTATTATTTTTATTATTGTTATTATTATTAGTCGTAAACAATCCAATGAACCAATCAGAGCTTGAAGCAATTACATATCGGCAGCACCAAGCGCGGGAAAACGCATGCGAGCAAGTCACGATTGGTTTTGGTTTTACTTCTGATTGGTCAAGAAAGTGGCACGAGATTTTTTAGCCAATCACAAAGTGTAGCAATGAAAAACCAAAGCAATTGTGTAATTACTTTTCACACTCAATTGAAAACTGCTCTATTTATTATTAATATTAATATTATTATTATTATTATTATTATTATTATTATTATTATTACTGGAAGCATGCAGATTTTTTAACATTTGCCTGAAAATCATTTTTAAGTCCTTGGTTGCAAATAGAATTTTTTTTAAAGTAAAAATGATATTCTTCCTGAATCTTAGTTGAATCATATTTTGCATATAACTCATTAGAAATATTTTGTTTATAATAAGTAAAGTTGTTTGTTTCTGAGATTTTATCAAATAAAACTATCTTTTTTTGAAACAGAAAATTAATTGCAATTTTTTTTTTAATGTGAAAATTATAAACAGAAGTAGGCTTTATTTATGGAGTGCTTTTAACATTTTATTTTATGCAAAACAAACTGCTCCACCTACTATGTGCATGCATAGGTTTGACTGATGACCAAAAAGATACATTGTGACAATTTATCTATTTTTTGTACTGTATTTATCAATAACCACTGGATGCCATTTAATCCACATGCACTACACCGAACTGTTTCTTATTGTAAGCCATTGGCTAGCAGACATCAGATGCAGCTGTGTCTAAAAAATATGCTGGTTCCATTTCAACTCAAAATCTTTTAACACATTTCACTTTCAATTTCATTTTGTGATGACGAAGGAAAGTTGTTGAAAACGATGAAATATCACGTATTTGACAGATTGATCTATGCATTCATTCTTGTCCAAACATTTATTTATTGATAAGAGAAACCTGTAGTTCTTGCAATAAACTATTTATCTAGACTGACCTATGGACGTGTAATCTTTAACGCGAGCAGCTGCAAGCCTCAAAACTGACCAAAAGACAGAATTCGCATGCTGGCCGGACGAATTATTAATATTCAAAACATTTGTTGTTAGCAGTAATTAGCAGAATTTTCATGGAACAAAAAGCTCGTTAAATTTTCTTGTAATGCATACACATTTTGGATCTAGGAAGCTAGTAATCTGGTTTAAAACACGATATGTTTCGGGGAAAAAACACTTGGAAATTACTTAACCACTTGATCAGGTTAATATAGGAAACGTATACTAAAGCGAACTGCATGTCATAACAACCGTACAAAGTGTTCTGTCGCTCGAGCATAAGGACGATCTGCAATCTTTTCTAAACGGTTCATTAAGATATACAGATCTTGCCAAGCAATATCGTGTACATCAAGAAGAAAGGAAATGCAGTATTTAGGAAAGCAAACACGAAAATATTGAAATGAAATATCCCGAGTAAGCGTGTTCGTTTATACATCACCGGTGGCCACTCCAAATCGTTTTGAGGTCATTACAATAAGCTTAATCATTACCCAGGACTTCCATTTTAGTAGAACCTTTGTAACGAAGATGGGTGTTGGAAATTTATAAATTGAGAACAGGACATGCACGAGAACCTGTCATTCATGAAGGTTTCAATATTGATAAATTAAATCATATTGTGAAACCGTGTATACATTTGTGCCAGACAGGAAGACCATTTTCGAAGAAGCGTAGCGGATGCCTTAAAAAATTGAGGAACACTTATAAAATTTGACTTGCCAGAGCTTAAATTATAAAAGACGCTCTTCATTAACGTACACGAGGTGTAGTAAACCAACTTGGAATTCCACTCATGTCGCTTTTGCCCTACAGAGAAGTAATTCAATTCGGCGGTGAGAAATGCAATAAATCGAGTGCGTTTGAAGATCAAATATTCTTAAAAGCAGTACACAAACTATTCCAGGCTGGTTTTCCCGATCTATTTTGGCACCATTAACGACTGGAATCAGTTGGATTGGGGAACAAATTTGCGCAAATAAACAACAGTGGAGAAAATGTCCTTAGTTACCCACGTTCGCTTACCGTTGTCTGTTCAGGAAGATGCTTCCGAACTAACTCTCGTGCCAGGTCAGGCTTTTTAGACGCTTCGGCTTTGTCAAATGCGTCCTAATTCGGGAACAAGAGAGAACAAAAATGATTCCTTTATGAAAGCTTTCCTGGTATAGTTGAGAGTGTCCGTATATCATGCAAGAGTGTTCGTACATGGCAAGCAAGATAATCAAAAGTCGAGATCTTTTTGGCTTACCACTTCGTCAAGAAAGTCAATGGCCCGCTGGAATTGTGCGTTGCCTGCACAAAATTGTCGAAACAGTTCTCTTCCGATGGGTTCTTTTTCGCAAATCCTGTCATAAGTTAGTTGCACTGTGTATAAAGAACATACAGAAAGTCAGTCGGACAAATTTAAAAGCGGTTCAAACCCAATGCAATAGACTGAAGGCAAGCAGGCAGCTAGCTGGGAACTAACACATGCACAACAAGTAAGCTTACGGTCGGTTTTTAGATGCGCAGATATCGTGTGATGTGGAAACTTTAACAGTTCCCTCCATTTCTTACTCCTGCCTTTAGTTTTACCTGCAAGACAGAACAATAATGTCAAATAGAAGAGAGGATAAAGTCAGGGACACTGCTGTGTTCGATCGAGAGCTTACAAGCGCGTACACACAAGAACAAGCGACAACCGACTCGGCGCGCTTTCAGGCGCTGCTAGCCGAACCTTGCTCCAGGAAAATTGACGCGATACTCACTCTCTCGTGCTTTTAAATATACAGTGTTGGCTACAATATTCTCCAGTTCCATAACTTGGGCCAAATCATAGGAAATAAGGTGGATTGTAAGGAAACCACCCACAGGAATATGGCTGTCATGGACCGAAACACAACCGAGGCCTCTGATTGGTCTAATTTTTTTTTTTAATCACGTCTCAGCCTTCTTTTTCCGCAGGGCACCCCCCATTGGAGCAGCTCCTGAAGCAGCCCCGAACGAGAAGAGAGTGCCGAGTTCAATTAAATGACAGTGCCCTGTCGTGCTTGTGCTAAATATCACACCGAGTGTTTTGACAACAAAGCCGAGTTAAATCGTCTAAATCCCTGCAGGTTAAAATGAAAGCGACGTTCAATTTGGCGAACACACCCCTGGGGACAATGGGCAATATTTACAATCAAAGTAATATATTTACGTCATCATTGAAATAATTGGGAACCTTTCGGTTTGATGGGGATGAAATTGATATATTTTGGCCCGTACCGTAAAGATAAATGTCCGATTAATTAACGCAGATCATGAAAGGTTACAACCGTCAAATAATAATCTTGTTTATCTAACACACAACAAGACAGGAGTTATTACTGTAATTGTCGCGTAGATTTTCACTGGATTTTCATTAAACAAAAAAAAAAAAAAAAAAACTAATGCAATGCAAAGTTGACGCTACGAGTCGAGATAAAATCATGAAATGTGGAAATCGATTGTTAATTACTTTAACTATCACCGATTTTCAGAAAATTAAGTCTATAAAAGCCTATAAACATGTATAAATTGCTTTGGTACTTTCGTACATTCGATTACTGCAATGTATCTTGTGTTTTGTTGGCACACATTAATTAAACCTAAGAAAGTAAAAGTAAAAGTAAAGTAAAGTTTATTCGCCCATCACAAGAAAATTAAATACCAATCAAATTTACAGATCCTCGAGCTTACAAAGGCGCCGTTGCATAGCTTGTCAATATTATTGTTTTTGTTAGAAGAATCAAGAAGAAAAACATTCCAAGTATAAAACTTTATATGTATGAATTAATCCCAAAAACATTATGAAATAGAATGATATAAAATACTTTGTTTAATTTCTTTCCCATGCCTAAAGCCATTAACAACACTGTAAGATCTTTTATATTAAAAGGTATATTTAATAACAACAATCAAGAGATTATAATTATTTTCTCTTGCAACAATATACTTTCGCCCGAATTTGACAAAATTGAACACTGTTTATTTTCTTGGGGATATTACAAGACATGTCGTCGAAACGTCATGTCTTAATATCACTCTTTTTTGTTTTAAAATGTGTTACAAAATCTTCCGTTATAAGAATGAGACCATGGTAAGTTTTTCTCTTACTTGGTTTGTCAATGATCAGGATTAAAATGCTTGAATCGGAGACATGATAATAGATGGTGCATGTAAAGACAAAACAAAATAACAAACGTCAATATATACGATGACATGATGATGATGCACCCAGCGGGTGTCTCATGCAATATATTAGTCACGCGATAACTTTAGCCCAGGCCCCCTTGCAACGAGGAAGCATATTCTCCACACTGCCGCTCGATTCCATTTTCGGCTGCAGTGCTCAACCAAAAACTGTTGTTTTTATTATGACTGACCACTTGACAACTTGGGGGTGGCTAATGTACGAGCCTGCGAGCCCGAAGCTTTTTTTTTTTTTTTTTTTGCGAGCCTCGAGCCTCTTTCTGCGAGCCCCGAAAGTTTCCTGTTACAAATGTAAAATGAAAGAAAATGGAAAGATATGGCAAAAAAAAAAAAAAAAAAAAAAAAAACAGTGGCTCGCAAGAAGAGGCTCGAGGCTCGCAAAAAATGGCCCCGGCTCGCAGGCTCGCACATTAGTTACTCTCTGACAACTTCACTATAGTCAATCAAAGTAAAGGGTTTCTGCTCACTGTCCTTACAACAACAACAACGAACTCTATTTCATGACTATAAATAGCCACAGAATTGCAAAAGCGTACGATTATATAATAAGTTAACAAATAAAACTAACAAACAAACAAAAATAATCATAATAAACAGATTATAATGCATTTAATCTTACTAGACTGGATTGATAACAACTTTGTTTCGCTGATCAAAACAGGAAGAAATGAACTTTAACAGCTGCATGTTTATAAAACAATCCTCGGAGTTCACCAATTTTATAATCAGTTCATTCAGTGGTAATTGCATGGTTGGAATTCGGCAATCGATTATATATTTTATTATAGAAATCATCTCTAATTGATGAATAGTTTTGACAATAAAACAGAAAATGGATTTCCTCTTAGATATTATTGAGACCACAGACAGAACAAAGTCGAGATTTCGTCATCTACCAGAGATGTTACTCGTTTAGTAGCGGAGCTCCCGTCCAGGCCGAAATTGGTACACTCAAAATGGATAAATGTCTATTTCCCCAGAGGTACTGCCCTAAATGTATAATTTATATCGGGTAATAGACTCCTAGCTATATACGGTATGTCACAAATAAAAATGCAGAAGACCACTTTTAAAAGGCGGGACTTAAGGCCGCCACTTCTGACATGGCTTTAATGGAAATATCTCGTTCACGTTTCATTTTTGGGTATGTTTGGGAGGAAATAGTTTTTTTCAAAGGATACTTAAAATTAAGAGAAATAAGAAATATTGAAGATGTAGTGAAGTTTTAAAGTTTGTAGTTAATAATTATTTGACGGACACCAAGTAAGTCCACTATCAACCTGGGGTGCTCTTGCATGGGTATCAATTGTCTGTTGGTGTTCCAAAAATAATTTTCTTTTTTCTATCCCTTTTTTAAACCTCTTAAAATTTCATTCAATTTAGGTTGAGTTCCGCCTTAACAATACGATAAATTTCATGGTAACTTTCTTTTAGGATCTCCTTAAGAAGAGATGCGTGTATGAGATGTCACTCAAGGTGTAGAAACCGAAAAAACAATTCCAAATACAACGCAGTCTTTCACAGAACCAGTGTACATGGTGTAGGAGTGGAAAAATATTCAACGTCCCTTAAAATTTGAATAATTTTCACTGGAATTAGACTCTGTGATTATATGCTCTCTAAATATCATATTGTATCTTAGTGATCGGATTGACTTAAAGGTATTTGGTTATTTTTATTAGACATACATTGAATACTTCAACATGCAAGGCTGATCAGACAGCAAATTCGTTCGAAATCGAACGAATTTGCTGTCTGATCAGCCTTGCATGTTAAAGTTTTTTATTTAGTTCATTGCTGATCCTGATCTGCACAAAGATCCAGCTACATTTTGCTACTGTTTGTTCAAGTGGTCCTTGCATTTTTACAGAAGTTATTGGATTGAATACTTCATATATATTTTGTTACAGCTTATTTATAGTTTTTTTATACGCCATGAGACAATCCATTCTTGAAGTCTATATTCCAATTTTTACAATCGTTGGATATTTTTTTACTCATACCGTAAAATTCCCGGTTATAAGCCCTTCCGCCGTTTATAAGCCCCCCTACTCCGCTTATAAGCCTCCCCCCGGTTATAGGACATTATTCCGGTTGTGCCCTCTCCTACATATAAGCACATCAGAGTTCTTTAACAGTAATTCTTTACAAAAAATTTGCACCAAATCAACTAAAACAACGCTTAGTTATCACATATTTTTGCTTGCCAGCCAAAAAACCTTTACGAAGTTAGCCCAGCCGGGCTTAATACCGGAATTTTACGGTACACTGGCTCTGTAAAAGACTAATACTATCAGTTGAAATATTGGTCATTAAATCTGCCTTAAATTACCGTTATACTAGCCTTAAATTGTTTGATGAATACCCCACCGGTAACTATGTAAGACGCTTTGAATGGTAATTTATGTCTTGCATGTCTTGCGGGGCACTTATCGTATATCATGGGCGCGGCACCCCTGACACTTTTAATTGAAATTCCCCAGGGAGATGTTAGCAGATTTTCTTCCTTACTTATACCTTTCTTTTTCAGAGTCATGTCTCTGAAGATTGTGTGATCCTGAAGTTTCGGTGAGGAAGTTGTTAAATAACATGGCGTGTCCTGATGGCCTGTTGAATTAAAAGGCAAGTGAAAACGTAGCAATAATTAAATAAGGTACTTGGGTAAGCGTCTGTTATGAAAACAACGATAACGAATAAAAGCGTTTCACAATTTCCTATGGTATTCCTTTCTACGTCATTCAAGACTACCCAGCTATAGGTTTCGAAAGTTAGGATCCCCTCACCTCCCCGTAAAAATGGATTTCCACTATCGCATATTTTGTGTGCACCCACTATATATAGTGGACGTTAATTCAACTGGCTTTACTTGCCGGTAAATAAAATAAAAATAAAAATCTAAGCGCGTTTGCAATTATTTTCTCCTTTCCCGTTTTGCTTTTGCTGCTAGCAGAGGTTTGTTTATCTTCACGCTGTTTCAATAGACAAATTCGGCTAACGCATTGTTGTACCAATTCAAACCTTTTGGGAATAAGATTCTTTGTTCACAATATTTCCATATAATTTCCATGTCAATGCTTCATTGATATGGAAATATGACGAACAAAGAGTTCTAATCCCAAAAGGTTTGAACTGGGTACAACAATGCGTTAGCCGAATTTGTCTATTACTTAGGGCCTGTTTACATGAGGTAGGGTGACCCTAGGGTGTGGGGCCAACTCTCTTTGTTTTCTTTTCCCTGGAGGTTTTCAAACAAAGAGAGTTGGCGCTACACCCTAGGGGCACCCTACCTCATGTAAACAGGGCCTTAGTTTGTTCCCGGCTGTCTTGGGTTGGCTAATTCGGGAAGTGGAACAAAACTGAGCCAGCGTAAAAAGACAGCCGCGAACAGACTGAGAAACACAAACGACGAGAAGATAAAAATATCTCGCTGACAGGGAAGTTAAATTTACATCCCTTCATTGCGTAAAATTTAGCGACAATGGAAGTTTGACAGAGTTCGGTACAAGCTTTTGACAACTGTTCATTCGAGGTATTTTGTTCCTTATCTGACGCCATGCTTATGGCTCCCATTTAATGTAACCAAGCGATGAAAATATACAAGAGGCATGGTTGTCAATTCCAAGTTCCGCCTTGGCTTTTCCGCAATTGACAACTCCCGGCGCCCAAAGTCCTTTGCAGGTTTCAGTAGGCAGGTTAAGATGGGATCATAAGAACGTTTTCAAAAACATGTCAAAAACTTGTCAAAGTAGACTGCTGGCTGTCCTTGGCTTGGTTCATCGCCGCGGTCACGTAATTTGCTTGCCCGCTCGACTATCCAGAGCGGAGCCAGTTGTAGGTGCTACGTCGTCAGCAGGGAAGTGAAACACGAAAATTGGCTTTTATCAATTGAGTTTATAAGGTAAATTGGCCACCGTTAAAAGATGAAAAAAGCTGAAGTTTTAAGCGCTAGCTCTTCGTCAGATTCGCTCTGGTGAAGATCTAGCGGTTGAAAGGTCAGCTTTTTAAATCTTTTTACGGTACCCAATTTACCTTACCAACTCAATCGATAAAGCCAAATTTTAATGTATCCAGAGAGAGAGAGTGTCAACAGTGTCATGTCGAGTGGCTACGCTACGGCACGCAGCCAGTGATCTGAGAGTAACGAATGGCAAAATATAACTTATTTTATTCTACCTACCGAAAATGGCGACTACCCGAAATTATAGTCGTTCGCAAACGACTGTAATTTCGGGTAGTCGGCATTAAAATAAGTTATATTTTGTTATTCGCTACTCTCGCGTTTATCATGATTTGGAGCAGTTCTCCCGGAAAGACTTTAGTAGTGAAAATCAAAACCAAATTAATCCTTCTTGGCCAAACTCTCGTAAAGAAAGCAATGATCCAATCAAAACTCAACGCAAAACGTACTGCCAGCAACAAGCGCGGGACTTTAGAGCACTTCAGATCCGTCTGTACCCGTGCGTGGGAGCATTTGTTAAACATTGTAGTCGGTGTAAATGTTTTCTGAATGTTTTTGGAGCGATGAAGTAAGAACTTGTAGAGTTCAAAATGTAATGTTGTAAGAAGTCATAAATTTCAGATAGGAGTCCCTCTTCAAAAATATCAACTGGTGCGTTCCAGGCCGTTTCGGTGTAAAAATGATCACGTGCAAAAACGAGAGTCTATTCCAGGGCCATGCCTGTGCGGAAATTTGAATGGATAGGATATTGACGCAAATTAAAAAAATACGGAAAAACCCAAATTACTTGTTCTGTTTCTCTTATTCTTTAGAGGATACACTGTTTTGTCTCGAAGCAAGAAAAATTAATATGTATGATGACTAGTGGTTTGTTCTCTGAATTGTAAAGCGGAATGATATGGCGACACAAGAACTTTTTTTGAGCACGGGTTAATAATTTTCTATCCATGCATATTAAACTCTTTCTAACGCTTTGGATTTGGTTCCTTTTCCTATGTTCAGTTAAACTAGCTAAAAAATACGAGAAAATATAATCTAAGCGATGCAATCTTCCCTTATGAATGGACTTTATACAGCAGCATTTCATGAAAGGTCGACTAATGTTTGTAAAAGAATCATGTACTTACGTTATCGTTCTGTTTTCAACCAAGAATCTGTTTTCACCGCATTTCGAATCCAGTAAGATGTTTTTGCTTTTAAAGGTGTAATCCTTTCCAAAGCTTCCCAAGCCCTGTCAAAAACGTGAATATTTTTTGAAACTCTTTCCGGGATTCTATTTTTAACATTAGTCAGTCTGACTTTCTCAAAATAAAGAACATAAAAAGTATTATTTCTTTCGAAGACGTACCTGACCTGTGAGACACTGTGTGCTTGCGCGTATTTGTTACCAAAGTATATTTTTAATATTCTAAAGTGACTAAAATCGTGCTTATTTGATACATTCCGTCATTTTTTTGCCGACAATAGCTAAGTCATAAAAATCTGAATGGTTTTTTGATTAAGAAAGACGGGTGCTAGTTTTGTACTTTGCTAATTTATTGTTTTTCTTCGCTGGGGACTTTTATACTGCACAGGATAAAAATGGTATATAACCAAAATAGATTGAAATTTGATCAAAATTGATTAGTATGTAAATCAATATTTAATTAAATTGAAGAAGGCCACGTACGATTTTTCAAACAATATTTATTTTATAAAATGTTGGGAATAATAAAAATGGTTGTTTTGAGAACATTGTCCAAAATAACACAAGTTAAAGACCATGTTACACTCATTTGGGATTATCAAATACTACAGAAATTTACGGATTGTGGTTTCACTGCTGTTCAATGCGCCATAAATCACCATGACAAAGCACACAAACAAATCAAAAAAAGAAATTGCACTCACTTAGGAAATTGCATGGTTTAACCTCAAGCCAATGAGAGCGCGACTAATTTAGTTACTGCTAAATCAATCGTGTTGGAATAGGAAGCAAGCAGATTCGAGCAGCTGGTTGACAAAGAAGAAGGTTTCCATGCACAGGAAGTACAAGTTGGACGCTTGACGGTAAAGGAGCATTTTGATCTTGATAGTTAAATTTGCTTGACTTTGTAGGATTTATGTTATAGTGTAATAGTGTCCCTAATTAGCTCTTTTTGTAGTTTAATACATTGACACTTCAATAAAGTTGTCATAATCATCATCATCATCATCATCATCATCATCATCATCATCATCATCATCATCATCACCATCCATGGAATTTGTTTGGCGTGGTTATTCTTCTCTCTCTTCTTTTTACTTTTTTTCGTGATGCACGAAGTCGCGAGTATTGCAGAATATTATACATAAATTTATTTGTAAATACTATATATTTGAAGAGTATAATGTATTTTTTTTTGTTACTTTTATGTTCTCGAAGATATTAGCTTCTGTAAGCTACTCTGCAATTCGAGAGGAAATAAAGTTTATGTATGTATGTATGTATGTATGTATGTATGTATGTATGTATGTATGTAAGTGGGAAATGGCATTTTAAGGTGGCTCCAAGTAGTTTTTTTGGAATCACACTTCCCCTTTTGAATGCGTTTATACATAATATTATTTTAGCTCAATGAAACTGAATTTGATATCAGTTGTTAGGCTTGGATCAGGATTGGATGAAAGCTTTGGATGATACTCTTTTTATGCTGATCAGCGTTTCTATAGCAACTATAAACAAACATGGCGGAAAACAGTTTTTCGTAAATATCTTTCGATTTGGGGGCAACCCGCGACAACCGAATTAAGGCGCTATAATCTACACAGTGTCGCTCACCAACTGGAGAAATTTCAAACAAATTAAACTGTTCGATTTTGAATAAATCGCTGAAACACTTGTCTATTAACATGTGTTTTTTCATGTTTTAAATATAAGCGGTAAAAACATTCCAGACGTCGCACAAATTATCATTAAATTACCACAGAACATTTCCTCAGACTTAAATCAGTACTCCCTGTAAACAGCTCTGACTAACTCCTCGGCAATAAAGAGATCGAGCTTTTCATTCAAACGCTTGAGTTTTAACAGAGTGAAAACTGACGTCAAACAAAACTGCACTTTGAATGAAAACTGGCTTGGCCTCTTTATTGCCGATGAGTTAGTCAGAAGTATTTGCAGGGAGCAATAATTGAAGTCTGAGGAAACTTTCAGTGGCAATTTAATGGTAATTTGTGAGACCTATGGAATGTTTTGACCGCTCAGTATATTTAAACTGAAAAAACACATGTTAGTAGACAAGTGTTTCAGCGATTTATTCAAAATCGAACAATTTAATTTGTTTGAAATTTCTCCATTTGGTGTGCTACACTGTGTAGATTATAGCGCATTTATTCACTTGTCGCGGGTTGCCCCAAAATCGAAAGATATTTAGGAAAAACTGTTTTTCGCTGTTTGTTTACCGTTGCCATGGAAACGCTGATTAGCATAAATAGAGCATCATCCAAACTTCACCCAAGCCAAACAACTGGTATCAAATTTAGATTCATTGAGCTAAAATACGATTATGTATGAGCGCATTTAAAAAGGGAAGTATGACCCCCAAAAAACTACTTGGAGCCATCTTATATTTCCGAATGTTCAATCAAGTTTAAACTTTCTCGGGGAATGCTTTAGTGTGCACTGAAGGCAGGTTCAACAAATATATCAGTCCCATGTCATTGAAAGTCGGTCTGAAACCAATTGTGGAATTGCATACATTTTAGGCATCCTACTGATGAACAGTTACGAAATTCAGATATGTTTAGTAGCCACATTTTTTTGAAGTTTGTCCCCTTGAATGGTTACGTTAACGGCGCGCTCTTGATTATTACTTTTAATTAAAATAAAAAAATCCTGATCGAATTTATATGTAGAAATATTACATGCAGAAAACAGAGTTAACACGATCAAAACAAAAAAAAAAAACTTTTTGGAAAGCAAAACAAATTTCACTGCAATTCCCATGCAAGTGAAGGAGGGGATCCTAACGATTAAGACAAGAAAGTTAGGAGACGATAAAGAGCGATTTTCCTTTCCGTGACGTGGTGTCCGGTAACTCAGCCGATGTCGCTTATAAGGTAAAAACTGGTTCCCTTGTCTCGGGATTTTGCATGCGCATACCTTTGTCTCATCTAAGTACCTGAAACGTGAAAATTTGGTTTATCATTATAAGGTAAATTGGTCACCGTAAAAAGAGTAAAAAAGCTAACGTTTCGAGCGTTAGCTCCAAGTTTTCAAACGCTAGCTCTGATGAAGTGCTAGCGCTCTACCATGGGTGGCCACCATTTACCTTATAAACTACTCATTGATAAAACCAAATTTTTATGTTTTACTCGCCCACCGACGCAGCACCACAGTTTCTTCAGATCAGAAACCAACCCCTTTTAAATATTCACTAGCACCAGACGGGTACGTTGAACAGACCAGGTTTTGGACAATAGAAACGACCATTTAACTCAAATCAGGGACCGCGGAGGGGGAGGGGCTGGTAGGGCCGTGGCCCCACCACTTTTTTGCGAATCAAATACTATGATTTTATTCCTTTTTTCGATTTTCAATATGAAAAAAATTATTTACAATTGTCAGCCCTCCCACTTTTCACCTTGCTCCGCGGTCCCTGCAAATACCAACAAACATAAACGTGTGGGAGGGGAGGGGCAGAGACGGGACAACGATGGCCAGCATGCAGCATCCCATCCAGGGGAAGTGTACTTGACGCATTGCCTGTGAACAGGCACCATTTAGGGATCTTTAGGGGTAAGAGCCAAGCGCGGACTGCGGAAGGGAAGCGGGCGGCGCCTGGTTGCGCTTCATAGCCGAGAAATTTCAAGTTGTTGGGAAAGTCCAACAGAGCTTAAAAAGTAGGTTGTCTGAGACTGCATTTCGTGCGTTTTGAAGGCAGTATGACATGAAAAAAAGGTAGCTAAAAGCGAACTAAAAAAAACATGAATAGTTCTCGAGTTTGTTAAATTAAAAATGGATTTTTTGGCAAACAGACTACCTTATGTAAAATGTGTGTTACAATTTTATAGAATACCAAATGTAACTTACAATTACTTAAGAATGAGCATGCAAGTGTTAAGGAATAAGTACCTTATTACATGAAATTTTCGCGACACGTTAATTTCGCGAATTTCGCGATTTAAAAAAAATCGCGAAATTTAAGTGACGCGAAAATTAAATGTCGCGAAAATAACATGACGCGAAAATTAAATGACTCACATTATGTCAATAATTAAAAAAAAAACGACTTTATTACCATTACACACGTTTATAACAATCATTTTGAACTATTCTGTGGTAATGTTCTGGTCCTTCAAGCATGAACTACAAACCGTGCCTTGTATACACTGTGAGAACATCTTTCTTGTTACTGTTTACATAATCAGTTGCGTTTCTGTTTATTTGGACATTGTGGATTAAGTTGTTTGATCAAATTCAGGGACATGTTAAATAACATAAATAAAGTGTGTCTCACTGAAAAACGCGAAATTAAAGTGAGTCAAAATGCAACATTTTCGCAAAATCGCGAAATTAAGGTGTCGCGAAATATGCGAACCTCAAAATCGCGAAATTAACGTGTCGCGAAAATTTCATGTAATAAGGTACCTTTTGGAATATACCTTTATTATGTCAAATTGTAACCCCAACTAACCTCACCAAGACAATAAATAATTATAATTAGACGAAAACGTATATTTAGCTGTATGTTAAGTATACGCATATAAGAAAATTTTAACCCTTAGAACAAGCCAAATTGTCCGTATTATGAGCGAGGTTAACGGCTTTACATGGGTTTTTTAGTCTGCCCCTCCGTAGGGGCCTGTTGTTGGGCTCCTAACCTGCGATCAGACGCTCCCTTTTTTCGGCGAGAGCGCGAACGCGCGAACCCCCCCCCCCCCCCCCCCCACTATGCCGCTTTCCCTCCTCAAGTCTTCAGGAATGCGTTACAAGTTCACAGACGTTTGCCATCATATCAAGGTCAAATTCCGGGGTTAATATTCCTTTGGGAGTAATTCCAGAAATCCATGGAAATCATTCGACCGTGGAGCTCGCGTACACGGGATCGGGTGTTGTTTTGTGCAGCTTTTTCGGGTTTCAGCCTCCTCTGACGGTGAAGTAGATTCTTGTGACCATTTCAAGGACTCTTTAGGCCAAGCGTTGTGCAGGTTGAACACAAACAATGCCCTTTCTTCGGGTGCTTGAGCTGAAAGCAACGAACCTGCCTTCTGTTGATGGGAAGAAAGGAAAAAGTGACCCGTACGGTTCTTTGGAATTTCAAGGTAGGTTAATCTGTTTTTAGTGTAGAAATAGTAACTATGGTGTAGTAGATCTTGCTAAGCAGTCGAAGAAAGGACATCATTTTAGTAATCCATGCTTTGTAAACGCGCAAACGAGAACGGGAAACTGGGGAGGGGCTGGATAAGAGTGCGTTATCTCGATTCTTTTGTTATTCACAAACAGTACGACCTCGTTCAATGTTTATTTTCCGTGTGGCGCGCAAATTGTGACTGCTGCGAAGTTTGGTCTTGTAAATATTAAAAGATATGGTAAAGTGAATAAAGAAAGTGAGCGTTGGCATGCCTAAAAGAATAATTTGTATTATCGAGAACTTTCAAGAATATTTTTGTTCTTTTTATTACCGGAAAGTGTTACATATTTCACTGGTCTATATTAGTCACGAATCACCCATCAGTTAAGGGATATCAAATTCTATTCCAGAAATCATTAGACCGTGACACGGAATGGTCTGGGGTGCTGCCCTGTGTAGATGTATTTTGTTTTTTAGCCTCCCGCGACAGTAAAGTGGTTTCTTGTGAACATTTCAAGAACACTTTAGGTCAAGATAGCCTTCCTTAAACGCTAAACATGCCCTTTCTTCGGCTGCTCGAGGCGAAAGCGACCAACTTGCCCAATGTTGAGAAGGTGGGAAAGAGTGATCCGTATGCGTCTTTTCAGTTTCAAGGTAATGTTCATCTTTTGTGTTTCTATTGTTCAGTAGCTTGCTAAGCAGTTTTATCGGCCTCGATTTGACAGTCAAAAAGCACAAGTTTTGTGAAAACATGTTTGTATTGCGGGCTGAACTTTGATTCTGCCGCAAACATTCAACAGCCCATTCAACTGATTTATTTTTTTTATTGTTGGCCATAAATACCCTCGCGCTGGCACGCAATGCACTCATCAACAATGTGAATCTTTGCATTTTAAATTAGTTTGTTTGTGAGGTACTTGTTTAACTAAAAAGCTGCTCAAACAAAGAGGACAAAGAGCACTGAATTATAAATTAGTCAATCTTTCTCCACATTAATAATTTATGATAAATTATGCAGTTTGTTTTTGTATGATCCCGTCATGCGCCAGTGAATCCCATAACAACAACATGCATGATGGCGGATAAATGAAGCTCAAAAAGTCAAAATCAAAATATTGCCACCATGCTTCGCGTTGCTGTGAGCAGCGCTGTAAATTTGCCCAATGTAGAGACTATTGGAAAAAGCGACCCGTATGTCTTGCTCACTTTTCAAGGTTCGTATTTGATATATTTTATCAATTTTGTAGAGAGCTTTTCGGTTTTTTTATCACCAGAGGTGGGGCTTGCGGCAGTGCGGGTAATATTCCGCATGTAAAGTAATCTCCCGCTTTTAGCTGGTTAACTGTTTTTAATTTTTTTACGTTTTTTTAGGGGTTAAGAAAAAGACAGAAGTTATTAAAGATGAGCTAAACCCTGTTTGGAACGAGGTAGAGTCCTTTCGGTTTCGTCCTTTCTATTAAATGCTTTTAAATACGAAATTTCATTTCAATTTTTCTCGGTTTTGGACCGCTAATTGTCATTAAGCTATAAGACTTAAAATAGTTGAGGGTTTTTCCTTGCGAGTATAAAAATAACCTGACTGTGAGTTAGTTTTTATTACTGAAGTACTATGACTTTTTAATCCTTTTTGTTTTCGTTTCTTTAGAAATTTGAATGGGATTTAGGAACCCAAGCGCTATCTGTGGAAGAAAATCTTATCGTTCATGTCAAAGATTGGGAACGAATTGGGAGAAATCGGTACGTATTGTCCGTATAGTCTCGAACGACTCGAAGTAAACTTTTCCGAGTTTTCTCGTTTCTTACTAGTATGGCGTCGAATATTCATGTTCTGCTGATGATTTTTATTGCTTTTTTGCGGCCAAGCTGAACCTTCTAACAAGAGAGCACATTTCTTATCGTTTATTTTAAATGCGTATTGTCCTTCAGTACAAGAAAAACTAGTCGGCTTCAAAATTTCAAATAATCCTTCTTATTCTGGTTGCCACAGTGTGATTCGGAAGTATTATTTTTTTTCGTTTCGTGACCTAAGGGAAAATCTTTTTAAGGAAGCTCAGTAAATTATTAAACCTAAACGAAATGTATTCGATCTCCTGATAAACTGCAAGAGGTACGCATATCATAAGAACTAAGAAATTTGCATTTCAGTTAAAATTGCCATTTCGATGTTGCGATAATAGTTTTATACTTTCTATCATTTGAATCTCCTTGTTTGTCTTTTTCTGCCAAAACAATCGCTGCAGCAAAGATGATCGATTCGACAGGAGGAACGGTTTATTTGTATTTTCTATAAATAGGCGATTTCTCGGAAAACCCCCGCGAATATTATAACGCGTGCTTCAAAGCAATTTTGAACAATACAATGCTTCTGAAATAAAATTTACAGTGCCATGCTGTTCGCTTCGCCTTTATTTTCATTCTCGCGACGTAAACACACAAAACATGACAACTTCTTCCTCTGTGTAAATTCGCAACATTTGCAAATATGGCAAAATCGAATAAATTATAAGCCGGTTGTATGTCAAAAGGGTTAAAACAATCATTTTATTCGGACTTCTGGTTGGTCTTTGGTGACAACAGAAATTAAACCCATTGATGTATTTTTCTGAACTTTATTGTAGACTTAATTTAAATTTTATCTCCTTGGTGATTCATGACCTCCTATTCTGACTTTTTTTATTAAGATCTGCGAGGCATATTTATTAGCATTTTAAAACTCGCTGCGAGAGTTGTTTATGTTGTGTGACATTTCCTTTTTTTTCTTTAAGTTCTTTAGGATTTTTGAAGGAGCAATACAGTTTCGAAGTCAGATTGTTTATGTTCAGATCCCCTAAAGTATATCCCTGTTTTCAACTAGACATGTATATATATTTTTTTCATAATCCAGAAATCCTAAAATATAAATTAAAAAATAAAAAGGGAAAGTAACATTCTTAAAATAGGTCAAAAGATACTTTAACTGAAAATGGCTTCTGCATGTATAAGAACTGGAATGCATGATGATTATTATGATTTACTATTAAAGGAATACAAAATTGATTGAAAAAGTTTCCATTTGTCTTAATGGTGGCAAAGTTATTATGGCTTATATTAATATTCTATTTGAGTAAAGTATAATAAAACAGGTGCCTGTATTAGTAATGATTTTTTATTAACAATCACAAGTTTTGTTTCAATAGCTTTTCCCAGTATAGGGGGTGCTATTTTAATAAAGAATTGTATATTAATATTTAATGTGACCAAAGTATTTTACAAAGCATAAAAAATTACAATATTAAGTTTTTTCAAAGAGAAATTTAGTTCATAACAAGTGTTAACCTTTTATTGTTTAGATTATTATGATAAGGATTATAACAATTATTATTATAAGGATTATAACAATTATTATTAGAGGTATTTTTTGTTCCATGACCACATCAGCTTTGCTGTAATCTTTTCATGTTTAAATAAAAGCTATTGTTACACAACTCATGATTTATGGGCTTCTTACAAAAGGGTGACCCAGTGAATTATTTTGAATTCATTAATAACAGTGCTGGAAATAACAGTCGGTCATCAGACATTGTCTGACCAAAAACCAAAAATGTCTGACCAATTTTAAATTATGCTTGGACATGGTGACCAAGCACAAAAATTACTTAGCTTTTACCATAAGTCTTGTGGACTTATTCCATTTGATTCCAAAAACATTACAATAAGAATTTATGCCGTTTGTACGATTTATTTTGCTGTAAACAGCTCTCTTGATTTGAGAAAATTCAGAAAAAGGCCGTGTCATTTGAAATGCCCTACAATGCAGTGCAAACCTTCTTATAGCGCAATGTGTATGCTTACCGATTGTGTCTCAGGAAAAATCCAAAATAGTAGATGTCTGATCGAAATGTAATCAATCCTTCTAAAACGCATCTCAACAAAGGTTTCAGTCAGTTCTTGTAAACAAGGTTCAGAGTCCAAGCAAATCAATCTTCAAGCCTTGCAAAATGTATCTTAACAAAGGTTCCAGTCAGCTATTCACACGCTTATCACATGCTTTTACCCCCTTCTTATTATCCTGTACCTGACTGCACTTGCCTGTTCATTCTTTCTAGGGCGCTTCTCGCATTTGTAATGGTAGCTATCATAAGCTCTAAGCGCTGTCAGTCATTGCATACCACGATTATTATTCTACCAGGAATAAAGATTGGTGGCAGGGTAGTGCAACACTCGGCTGCACTTTATCCCACAGTAAGGCTTAGCCCTTGGAGACAGGTCTGGAAAAATATCCTTTCCAGGGTGGGTACCCCTGGTCCCACCTGATCTGTACTCCCCCCCAGGTAGGGCACCCCCTCCTAGTTCCCTTAGTCCCCCGTGACTATGGGATATGGGCCTCTTCCACTGGAGACAGGTCCGGACCATTCAGTCCAGGGTGGCTACCACCGGTACCACCTGACCTGTTCTCCGCCCAGGAGGGCACTCCCCTACTCGTCCTCTGAATCCCAAGTTTTAGCTGTGCTTCCCTGCCACCCAAATTTTGCCCATTATCTTTTGCCAGCATTACTTATGAACTATATGCACTAAGTTGGGAAATAGCACTATTCTCGAAAAAGAGTTCATTAAGGTGCGCTTCTCACAATGTAAATTGTGTTAATTATACTAGCTCTCTAGTGGAGACTAGGAGGGGTACCAATGGGCATGCAGTATAGGTAGGAGTTTTAACACTCCCCCCCCCCACCCCCCACTCCTAGGTAATATGCCATGTGAGGATAGGGTAAATTTTTATACATTGAGAAATAATTACCTGAGAGGTAACCATGAGAGGAATTATTTTCCATTTTTATTAAATGCTTGAGTGGATGTGACTGTGATCGATTGAATAATTGACCATTTCAGTTAGAATTGTGACATTTTTACCACTCATTTGTTTGTTTTCATAAGCTAATATTGATGTATTACATGGTTTTTAATCCTCATCAGTTAAATTCTCAAATGACTAATTTTACCACTCAGGACTGGTTGCCAGTATAATTTATACATCACTCTGTGCTCCCTGAACTTACATTTGTTTGTCTTAAGGCTCCTTGGCTCAGCCACCGTCCCCTTGAAAGATCTTGTAAAGGATGGCAGCCACACCATGCAGGCTGATGTTAATCTTTTGGATGGTAACAACAGGATGACACAGGTTAGTGAGCTGTTCCTTCTCCTTTTCCTGCCTAATAGATTTAAAGTTCAAAGTTTGTAATTAAAATGGTTACTAATGGGGCTGTAGAGTTAAATGCATCACAGGGAAGTATTGACAATAAATTTCATTTGAATTTTTACACTGAAGGATTTTATCAACAGGTTAAAAAGCTAAAAGTACATCAGTGCTGGATCCAGAGGGGCCCAATGTTAAGACTCGTGAATAAAAAGAAAAAAATAGCTGGCTGAGTTATTTTTAAAGTTTTTCGTTTGACAATTTTTTGGTACAGGCCAAACTGTCCCTTCGCTTGGAGTACATACCTCCCAAGCCAAGCAAGAATGCAGAAGGAGACATAACAGCAGTGGATGAAACAGATCTTGGAGCTGAGCCAGGAGATGAGGGGTTTGAGGATGAATTAGGGATTGATGAAGCTGAAGGAGGAGGTGCAGAAGGTGTTGGTGATGGTGTCAGGTGGGCTTTCACACCCTAAAAGTGCCCTAAATAAAATTCAAGAAAATTAACATGATAATAAATAAAGAGCATCATGGGAAAGTAAGAGTAATAGTCACATTTAAAAGTCACATTTAAAAGTTAGAAGGAATCTATACAAGACTTGGAGCTTTATTTGTTTTTGGCAGCATGATCACCAATAGCTGAGAAAAGTTTTTAAGGCTTTTGTGGATGGCAGTGAAGGAGCTACATGTGTCTTGGCAATATCATACATTTGTATCATATTATAACCATATGGCTGAAATTCAAGTTGTCTTTTTACTGGCAGGAAAAAGCGTAGGAGAAGACGCACAGCAAGGCACAAGTTATCAAATAAGCCTCAAGATTTTCAGGTATGTTTGTTAAAACCTGATACATGTATTAATGAACTTGAAATGTGTTCACCACAACTTATGTAAACATCTAATTTGTCACTCGCTAGTCTCAAAGTCAACTCATCTTCAAATATCCATGGTATAGTCATGATAACTAATACCTTAAATGTTAATATTAATTCTGTGACAAGTTTAGGGTTAAACAGATCTGGTTTCTTATTTCACATTCACCCTTCCAGGAGAGGGAAGGGGTGGGGGAGAGGAGGTGGAGGTTCTTCCCAGATTGAAAATATTTACCCATAGACCAAACCTACCCCCCTGCCATCTATTTCCAAGGGCTATAACTCGGCCCCCAAAAAAGAAGCCTCTATTCATAATCATTAATGGTATTGTGCATTGTACAGTTCCTCCTCCACCCCCTGTCTCCATGGAAGGCCACTGGAAATTAAAGTGGGAGGGGCTCTCAAAAGCCAAAAGCTTTCATAGTAAAGTAATTAAACCATGCTGGAATTTTCAGAGCAGAGAGGTGGGGGTTTAAATCAAGAACCCATTGCAGTATAGATTCCCGAGTGTTGAGTGCTTTTACGGAGAAACATGTAATTCTATTCTGTAATTCTATTCTGTAATTCTTCCTTCTGCTTCTCAAGTCAACACACAAAGATATTTTTCTGCCATTTTGAAATCAACGGCGAGATCACAAGGTCACGTGTCAACTAGTCAGACCAGTGAAACTAAAATATGCATGCATATTTTATGCATATAAGAAAAGTCAGAGCTGAATCTATAAGTTGTCAGCTTATGCCATGAGGAAGAATAAATTAAAATTACGTACAATAAAAACACAATTATTGCCCAAGAAACCAAACATTTGTAAATTTTACCTGCCTCCCAAGTCCCCTGAATCCTTCACACCGTCCTGTCACTTTTTCACCTTTTCCTTTCCCATTCACCAAGCTATTGTGCATGAATTGTCTGGTGTGTGCATTCAGCAAATATGAATTTGCTGTGTCCTAAGATTACTAATGACCTGTCCTATACAAATTGCGCATGTTAAACTAATGAAATGTTTTAGGTTCGTGTACGAATCATTGAAGGGCGACAACTTGCTGGTTCCAATATCAGTCCTGTCGTGAGAATCACAGTGGCTAATCACACGCGCCAGACCAAAGTCAAGCATTCCACAAACAGACCTTTCTATGATGAGGTAATTAAACTATCATTATGTTGCAGTGTAGTAGCATTGTTTTCATAATACTGCCAGCAAATGTTTGCAAAATTGTAGAAGAATAACAGAATTAGTAAAAATGTAATTTTGATGTTTTCTTTGTTTTACATGTCATTTAGACCTTCTTCTATAATTTTCAAATGTCACCACTAGAACTGTTTGATGAAATTATCAGTTTTGAGGTAAGTAAATTGAAATAATTTTATCATCAAATTTTCCATTGAATTATTTTTGTTAATAGTATTTTGTAATTATTTAATTTTAGTTTTATTAGACAGGACCATTCAGGATAACAGTTTTATACTGATTTGCAATTTCCTGTATAAATGAAGCTGATAGTATTGTTATTATTATTATTGTTGTTGTTGTTGTTGTTGTTATTGTTATTATTATTAATTAATTAATTGAAACCCTGAAGTCCACAGAATCATTATATTATCAGTATAATAATTATTATAATTGAAAATGAAGCCAAGAGGACACAAACAGAAAAGAAACAAATGGAATACATACTTTGGATACATATAAATGTACACTTACAGTTAGTTAAATATACCATTTATGCAATTTTACCAAAACAGGTGTTTAATTCAAGAAAGTTGAGAGCAAATGCCATGATTGGTTATTTCAAGGTAAAGTTGTGAATTGCAATTATCTGGGTTGCATGCTGATTACAGTTATAATTTTGGATTGCCACTTCCATCCATTGAAATATACTCTCAAATTTAAGTTGTATAGATGTGGTCAGGACAGCAGTAAGTTATAACTTTTAATTACATATATTATAAATAAAATATACCAGTAGTTAAAATGTTCGCTTGTAATGGCAGAGTTTAGAATTAGCTATGAATAGTAACTGCTTCACAGGGCTACAGGGCTTCACTTAAACCAGCTCCAGTTGAATGGACAACCCAGTGTCTTAATAAACAAGATGCTGGAAGCAGCCTATACTCATGCACATGCGTAATAAAGTTTCATGATTCAGTAATCCCCTGATGAGTGGGCAACCACGAAACAGGCTTGTCGGGATGAAAGCGTAGTTTATTTGTTTCTTTCCTCCATAAACATATACTTCGCTCTACATTAATGTATTGAGCACTGTTTTACGAATATCCAGTTCTTCTACGTCTTATATATACCTACGTCTTATATATACCTAATGTGAACATTAGTTGTGTAAGTAGGGTTGTAGGAGATGCTGTTGTGACCCTTCAGTAACGCTGTTTTACCGGAAATGAAAGTAGCCGGAAGTCACTAAACAGGAAGTGTAAATGGCAAAGCTATGAACTGGAAGAGCACAATTTAAAATATGCGTGCATAAATTTGCATGCAAAATCGGGACAGAAAAAGGAAAGAAAAATAATAAGAAGAAAAACCGAGGCCATTTTATAACTCATGCCGCTACGCGCACGAGTAATAAATAAATAAATGTACACATGTACTGGTATTCCATGACAGTAAAAATCACTTCTTAATTATCTTGCCCTAATTTCCTTTACAGAGTGATATTGGGTTTTTCTATGATGAGCCATGTAAGTACAAATAAAAATGATTTTTATGAACAAAGTTAAAAAAAATGGGCCAAGGAGCTTGTGATCAAGGGACAGATGGTAGTCAAGGCCTGCTGGCCCAGTGATCAGGGTACTGAGCTCTTCTGTTAAGGTCTTACTTTCAACCCTCTTCTTTGGCTACTTTATATTCAGTTACATTAATTAAGGTTTTTAATTGATTCAGTTAAAAACAGTTTCATTAGTTGAACTCCTTGTAAATAGCCAGATCATGGAATGCATGCATTACAAATTTGAATTAAAGATAATTTTTACCTTTTACATGTAACTTGTTGCCCATTTTAAATATTAACTGAAGGTACCTTTATTAGCATACTCTTTCTTTTTATATTACAGCTCATGCAGTTGTGAGGAAATGGGTTCTACTTACTGATCCAGATGACAAGATGGCTGGAGTTAAAGTAAGGACAGCATTTGTAGATGTAGATAAACCTCTTGTTTAAGCCAGCTGTATAACAATGACACTGTCTTGCAATTGGTAGTGAGAGTAGTTTTGCACTTTGGTACACAATGTAATGAACTTGCAGCGAGGAGAACTATTCTCCAGCCATATGGATAAACTGAGTTTTCACAGTCCAGTGCACACAACAGCCGGGCATGCTGAGTTGGCATAATAAATCAATCAGGGGTTTAATCGCCCAGGCTTAGGGGATCACCCCCTGACAAATTTGTTGAAATGTTCAATCAAACCTCATCAAATAGATCTGAGAATTTCTGACATATCCCCACTTTTAGGTCAAAACATAAGGACTGTGATAATTAATGTCACTGATCAGCTATGCCACCTAAAGATCTTTGCAGTTGCACTTTCTGTGCTGTCAGCTTATATCAAAGACAGTGCCTGCACAACCAATCATATTGCAAACTGGTCAATAAGTTAAAGTGCACCTAAACCCTAATTTTTTGTTTCTTTAATCAACTCCATGTACGTTGAAAAGTCGAACAGTGAAATATTTCTTGTTTTTAACGTTGCGTTTGTGAGTTATAGAGATTTGAATTTCAAAATGCTAATTAGATGACGTCAAATGCAGACTACCATTATTTCTACTTCAATTTACAATACGCAGTTCACAGCTTAAAGATAATTAATTTGAAAAATACTAATAAAAACTGTTTATAGTCAATCGATTTGTAAAAAAAAATATTACTTGGAGGTGGAAACAAGTAGTTGTATAATAAACGAGTCTGCATTTGACGTCATCTAATTAGCATTTAGTAAATTCAAATCTCTATAACTCACTAACGTGACGTAAAAAACAAGAAATATTTCACTATTCGACTTTTCAACGTACATTGAGTTGATTAAAAGGAAAAAAATTAGGGTTTAGGTGCACTTTAATATACATAAGTAGATGTTAGAATAATGTATTTTAAGAGTGGAGGCAGCAAACATTTAAAGTGCAACAACATTGTATATTATATTTTATATTATTTAATATATATTTAAAATGAGGTCATATATTTCAACTGCAACAATCTCTAGGGGGAATAGCTAATTAGTGACATTAATTTATTACAGATTCCTTAATTATATATAATTTAATAATTATATAATTTATATATTTATGTACAGTATTGGATTCTATCCAATGGGAGTATAACACGTAGCAAGTGATGAATAGTCATTATCTGTGCGTGACACGTGTTTTCCTTAGGTCTAAGATATCGTATCATATGTATCACAACTCAGCAGATCTTAGCCCTGTAACATTTAGCCTTATATATACAAGTATAAGGGTTAATGGCTATTGTAAATTGAAGCTGTCATTGGGATATTTTGACTTACATTATAATTTCATTTATATTAGATGTCAATATTTAAGAGTGTAATTATTTTGCAACAATTCTGGGAATTTTCATTCCAATATAGAAATAACAATAAACTGGTTATACACAAAGAATATTAGTTCCCACAAGAATATAATTCTGTCTATCCTGATCTAAAAACCAACAATTTTTACCCAAAAATACAGTTTTGCCTATTCTGATTAAGCTATATTCCACTGATTCTGTTCATTACGAACACTTGGGTTCCAATATTAGGTAATTCATTATTTATAGTGATTATATAAATATTGTCATTCCATAATTCTCTGGAGTATATGGCCTTAATATGTATAATTCCATCACAACTCTTCTAGTTATAGATCTTAACAATTCTAGATTGTGAATTGTAACAAAGTTTGCTATATAAAACCTGATTTGTAAATTATAATTAGTCTGTGTCACAGTTGTGAAGTTTGATCAGACGTTATTACTAGCTTTGTAAAGGTTCCATTGGCTAGTGTTTGTATGTGTACTCATTGTATAAGTGACTAATTAAAATGCCAGGATGAGGATGAGGATGATGCTGAAGCAGGACATTCAGGAAAGTCACGAGGAGCATCTGGCAGAAAAATTGGTGGAATTCCAGCAGTAAATATCCTGTTGTGTTTTGACAATCCTTTCCTCCTTTGTTTTCTTGGTTACAATAACACATGTAAACTTTTAAATTAAAGTTTAAAGGACTAAATTCGACTGTGATTATAATTTTTTTTGTATACAGCAACCTGTTAATATAAGTGCCTCAATCTTTATTTTCTATTATTCACATGCTGCCCAAAATAGGAGAGCTTAAACATTTATCTAAAATAGTGAAAATGTTTTCACCAAGTTGAAGATTAAAAAGGAACAAATATTAATGTTATAAACATGAAATTGCGATGACTTGAATAAATTTGTACTAGACTGAATTGAGTTAGATAGTCATTTATTTGTAATAATGAAAAAGAAAAAGAATTCAAAACAACATTTTATATTGAAAAAGATGACGATTGATTAAAAAGGAATTATAACATATCTTTTAGACTTACCTTTTATGCCAATTTGTTTGTTAATTTGCCAGTATTTAAGATTGCAGTATAATTTTAACATTGTAGGTTTAGAAATTGTCTTGGACAAGTCATCGTTAAGGAGAAAAATGTGGTAAAAGTTTATTAATTTGCTTGAAAAATAACTTTTTAATAAAGTACATGTATTTAAGTTTAAGAAGAATTGTATCAGATATATAAAAATTAAATTATGTTTTGAAATTACTTTGGTGTAAAATAATTTTTTATTGATTATATAATAATACAATATCAATCTCTTGTTTTGTAATTGTGTATAAATACAAATTAATATAGGTGTTATGTACTTTCAAGTCATTTTAAAATACAGATCAAATAGTTAATTCCTTATTATTGGAATTATTTTTAATAATTATAAGTGTAAAATAATTTTGTTTATGATAAGAAAATAGAATGTCTTGTTTAAATAGGTGCAAATTAAATGTATATAGCTTCCAAGTAATTGCTGAAAGTAGAGAAGTCTATACTAATGAAATCAATAATTGTATT
The DNA here is from genome assembly GCA_022457155.1 of Cladopsammia gracilis. Taxonomy (NCBI): domain Eukaryota; kingdom Metazoa; phylum Cnidaria; class Anthozoa; order Scleractinia; family Dendrophylliidae; genus Cladopsammia; species Cladopsammia gracilis. The sequence continues at coordinate 3,032,474 of JAJGOT010000012.1, read as the reverse complement.
AAGAGATTTACACCTTACGGTTGTACTGTTTTGCATTTTTTATAAATTTCTTTTAAAAGTCTGCAGCTTATTAATTGATACGAATGTGTACTTGCCAAATTTGATACTATTAGATAGTAAATTAATAGGTGCAAAATGTACTTTTAAGTAATTCATCAAAGTTTCGAGACATACTAATGAATCAATAATTGTAAGAGATATATATTATTAAATCAATATAATCATACTTAACGTTTGAACTATTTTTTTGGCAACCAAAAGTAATTTTCACATTGTACATCATAAATTTGGAGTTTGCATATGTTTGAAAATTTAAATAGCTACATGTATGATGATGTTATGATATAGTGATTTTTCTATCTGTGCTTTTCGTATTTTATGATAATATAATTTATTAAATTCAAATAAAAAGATATTGAAATGTTGCTATCTTATATATAAATGCATGGAATTTTGTAGTGAAACAGTGTTTAATTAAAATGTAAATTAAAGTGATGATTATATACAAGCAATATATGACCATCAACCAATGTTAAACAGTATTCACTTATTGACTTTGTAAAACTTCATAATATAAATGTATAACTGTCTCAATTTTCCAAACCATCTCAGATTAGGATAATTATTTCAAAAGGGTTTGACATGCATGGAAATTTATTAGTTTCGTTCTTCAGGACCTAAATATATATTAATTATATCAAATTCAAGGTATATAAACTCTTGTTGTACAAATGTTTAACTACAAATAAATGGTTACAATTGTATAAAAACATTTTAGAAAGCCAATTTTATTGATAATTATTGAATGCATTGAGTTTGAGTTAAATTCTGAGTTAATAAAAATACAATTTTAAAGGGCTGTAAAAAACTGAAGGATAATAATGAATGAAATTAAGCTTTTCCGTCAACTATTTCTTCAATAATTCATCTCATTTTAAAATTTCTCCTTCAATTTCCACATATTATCTCTTGCTGTTGCTCTTTTTCTTTCTGGTTGAATCTGTTCTTTCTGTAATTGATGTCATTTTATTTTTAGGGTTATGTCAAGGTCACTGTTATGGTGCTTGGCCCTGGTGATGAAGCTCCAGTGAGTTTTTTTTCCATTATTGGTTAATGTCAAAAACTGTGCTAATATTATTAATAAGTCCTGTCACCCCATATGCATAAAGAGAACAAGCCACATACACATCCTAACACCCTAATGCTCTAATGCAATAATTTTAAACAAAAGTGGACCATTATTGTTGGGTTTCATTTAATAAAAATGTCTTAATTATACTGAAACTGTAAGTGAGCAAATCAGTTTAGCTGTGATATTCAGAATCAGATATGTGGCATTTACTTACCCATTTTCCCTTTCTATAAGTAAAACCTTTTCATTTTCCTTCATTTCTTCCTTCAAATGTTATGGTGTTTGAATTTTGATATTCAGAATCATTTTTGGAAATAAGAATTTACGTTGTTGTACCACAATTTTTGACAGGGCAACCTTCCAATTTGCAATGAGATTAGGGGCTTTGTTGCCTTATGCTTCTTCTGTCATGTAAAGTCTTGTTTAATAATACATTTAATTTCATAATTATAAACATAATGTCCTTTACAGTCCTCATCAAAAGGTGTAACTGAAGATGACACAGATGACATAGAATCGTGAGTTAAGCTTGTAAATGATACAATGTTGGTAGTCACATTTGACTGTCTACATATAATATTTATTTTCATGCAAGGTCTGTTCACTTTTCTCCTGTTAATCTTCTCTAGTTATATCAGAGTATACATGTAGTTTTTAGTGTCGTCATCCTAGTCTAGCTTTTTTGTACACAGCTGGTCAATAGTCTAGCCATTCCAGCATGCCAGCCCAGTCTTGAACTAGACTAGTCATAGTCAGCCTTCACTTGGCAATCTAGTTTAGTCAGTTTAGACTATTCTAGTAATTTTAGGCTGGTCATTGTCTAGTTTTTGTGGACAAATCATAGTCCAATACAGCTTAGTTATCGCTAATTTCTAGACTAGTCATAATCAGCCTAGATTAGACAGTATAGTCAGTCTAGTAAGCCTAACCATTTTTTAGATCTAGACTAGTCATAGTCGATTCAGACTAGACTAGACTATCTAACTTGTCTATTAATAATAGTCTGATGTTTGTCAACATTTCTGTACTTATTATATATTATAGCCTTGTTAGTCTTGTTATCCCAGGTCATGGCCAGTAGTCTTTCTACACTATTCAGTCATCCTAGACTATAGTCTAGTGATTGTGTATTGTGTATTGATTTACATATAAGTAGTACTTTATTTTATTTACATGACCCCATAAGCTGTAGCTTTGAATTTCTATCATGTATATAAATAAAGGTTGTATGTATGTACTCACTTTAGGCTAGTGTTGTCCACCTTTTTACACTGATCACAGCCTGGCCTAGTCCGTCTAGTAATATAAGCCTGGGCATGATCAGTCTTTCTATACTTGTCATAGGCAGCCTAGACTATAGACATTCTAATCTAGTGATTGACTAGTCATTCTAGGCTAGTATTGTCCACCTTTCTACACTGATCACTTGTACAGCCTAGTCAGTCTAGCAAGCCTGTGGCATGACTGGTCTTCTATACTAGTCATAGTCTGCCTAGACTAGACAATCTAGTCTAGTGATGATAATGATTGTCTAGTGATAATAATTTGATTGCTTCCTTTTCTTGGACTAATCAGTCTTGAAACTCATGCTAGTATGCTAGTCATATGGTGTCTAGTCCATCTTAAGTCAGGTCTTCCTGTTCTTGCTGTTCAGTTTAGTTTAAATGACAAAATTCTGTTGATCACCACACAGTTAAAATTGTTATTTTTCATCAGTAATCTGCTGCAGCCTTCTGGTGTGATGTTGCGGCCAGCCGTCTTCTCACTGAAAGTTTACAGAGCTGAAGATATCCCTCAAAGTAAGTACAATAGAATTTTTTCTTTGCGACCTTTTGTTTTTTTTTTTGTGTCAGCTATTGAAAAACCATAAAACATTTGTAAAGGAAATATTGCAAAGTTTTACTTTTTTACTCGCTCACTAATTAACGTAGTTTTTAAAGGACTTAATTTATGCTTAAAGGTTTGACAGACCGTAAGATAGGCTGACATCTTCATGTTTCAATTTTTTCTCTTAGTGGACTCTGGATTCTTTGAAGGGATTAAAAAGGTTTTACATGTTGATGAGGTAGGCACGTTCAGATCAATGCAGTTTATGTTTTGTCTTTTCAGTTAGCAAGGTTGTCTTACCTTTATGTTTGTCCCATTGCCACCCTGGCAGAAGATGTTTGCTGTTTGCTAAAATAATAGTTATTTCCAATCTTGTGTTGAGTTGTGTTCATCTTTTTGAACCTCACCTGTTTTACAAGAAAATCAATCTTAATTTCTTGATGTATTTTTGTTACAGGGACAGAAAGAACTAGTGGATCCCTATCTTTCATTTAGCTTTGCAGGAAGAAAGGTAAACATGTGAAGAGATGTTACTTTCATTGGTTTTGTCCAAAGTTACACTATTTGCATAATATTATTGTTATTATTAACATTTCTCTGGTGTATACCCTCCTTAATTTTCAAAAGAAAAAAGTCTACTCATGACTACCATATCACCATAGCAACGTCCTTGTAGCTGCATTGATGTTATCACAGTGAGCCAAAATGTTATTTTGGGGCATAGACACGTGACTTATGACGTCATTACGCTATACTTGATATCGGAAATATTTCATGGTGGGTGTAAATACCATAATTATGGTAGTATCCTCAAAGGATTTTGGGAAGGTTACTCTGATAATTATACAGTCAAACCTTTATTAAGCGGCCCTCTATTAAGCAGTCACTTATCAAATCCCAGAAAATCACTCCCCACATTTACCGTAAATTTGACCTTTTAAGCGGTCACCTCTATTAAGCGGACGCCTCTATTAAACGGACGCGGTCACCGTTTAGACTTCCCACTTGGCTAATTTTATTGTTTTCACCTTAGCCTGCGAGCAATCGCTCGGGTTCGGGGTTTTGGGTTTGGGGTTTGGGGGAGCGTAGGACGAGAGCTTGCAACGATCTCTCAGGAATTTAAATGCCGCCCCCAATACTTCCCGTAGCTCCCCGCTGTCCGAGCTGTCAGAATTTGGCCAATCAGCGCAAACCGGAACCGAGCGTTAATGTAAACAAACATAAAAAATATAAAATAGTGTTGGTGACGCAACACACTTTTTGACAGCCAGACTGTCTGCTTCTAAGAATACTCTGTTTTCTTTGTAGTATCGCTGGACAAAATTAAGATTAACTTTCTCCAAACTCTCTGCTTTCACTAGTCTGAAGGTGTTTCTCTTTTGAATGTGTGTTTATAATTCTGTGAATAGCGAGATGTTTATATTGAGAAAGTTTCAAATTTCTTTCGGACTTATGCAAATTTTGTGGTGAGCGAACGAAAGCAATAAATCAACTAAAACGTCACCGGCCAAAACACTAGAGCTCTTTCGATAGCCATTCAACTGGCTTGAAATCTTTTATCTAAACGGATACTAACATTAGCCGTTCAAACGGCTGAATGTTTTTTCCTAACGGATAACCCTAGCCGTTCGAACGGCTGAAGATTTTTTTTGAACGACTAGTAGCAGCCGTTCGAACGGCTGAATATATTTTTAAACGGCTAATCACGGCCGTTCGAAAGGCCTCCTACCGTTCGTGAACGACTGATGAACGGCAAGGGAATGACTCGAACGTTAGTATCGTTTTCGCGTGAGAGGTCACAAATGCTGGTCAATAATTTTCTCGGCTGACCCCCAAAAAAGCTGAAACTTCGCCGATCTTAATTCTTCATTAGATACATCGGCAACAGAAGGCACAGACATTCCAGTACTTCTGGCTTTGTGCTACCAGGTCGTCGATGATGCTTTGCAACGGACAGACAACCAACACTGTTTGATGCTGTTGCCTCCTTTTAATATTTGCAGCCGCGGCAGCAAACAGTTGAAATATAAAGCTTTTGCCATAGCCAGTCAGCAAAACAGCGAGGACATCGCTACCTTTAAGTAGTGCTTCAACTGCTTGACGTTGCTCGGGTTTCAATTCCACAGGAAACTTCAGATTTTTAGAAAAATTCTCGCACACTTTATGAATATAATCTTCTCCGCTCTCCGTCATTTTGTTTTGTCTTGATCACGACGCAGGGATCACGACACGCGAAGATGATGACGTCATCATCAAATTAAATCTCAACCAATCAGCATTTTCCGCAGACTTTTTCAGCGGAGACATTCAAACTTCTGAGACATCGTTGCAAGCTCTCGCTCCTTTCTCTCCCCCACCCCTTCCCCTCCCCCAAAACCCGAGCCCGACAGCTTGCTCGCAGGCTATTTTCACCTCTATTAAACGGTCACCTAATTATTTTACAATGCTGTATTTTTGACAAGACGGTACTAGCATGTCCAGTTTCTTTTAACAGCTCATTAAACACAACATGATGGGTGTAATTAGCGTGACAATGCATACTGTTATTACGTCTGGGCTAATAGCTTGTGTGGGTCCACTGCAGTGCACCTCAAATTCCTCTTTTACCAGCTTCTGTTGCAGCCAACCAACCAACTGTTGTTAGAATCATATTTACAAGGCTAGATAGCCTTTAATAATCAGAGACACGATAATTTTTCACTGACTGAATAAAAAGAAATCGTGATCAAATTTATTTCAACAGTCTAAGACCAGGGTGCATTACAATTCCGATCACCCAGAATTTAACCAAGAACTCAATGTACAGTTTAAGGTGAGTGTCTCTTTATTGATGCCACTATCCCGTATCTATACAATATTTTATTGACCACTCCCCATAGGCGGCATGTATGCCGTCTCGGAAAGCCTCACAGGATTGGCTCAGAAAACAATAGAACAAACAACAGAACAGTGGACCCCAACCCTGAAAAAAATAGATCTGTGTGATACCCAGGTCCAATGAAATAAGAGGTTCTGAAGAGGTGCATGGTATATGCTCCCATAGGGGCTTTTCACAGACAATGTTAACAGTTAAGCTAAAACTTAAGCAAAATAAAACAATCTTAACTATTGTTTATATTATACAATTAAATTGTTTTTAAAATAAGTCTTTAATGAAGTACATAAAGTTAAAGTAATATATTCCAATTTGATTTGATTGGTGTTTTTAATTTACATATCATTTTCAGTTCCCATCCATGTGTGAGAGGCTTAAACTGCAAATATTTGACTGGTAAGAATAATTCAAGATAAAACCTGCTTGGTTTTTCCTTTGCCATTGTTGATTAGAAAACGGAATAGATGTTGTCAATTCTACTTACAGCTTAAACTGATTCGTACCTAATTATAATATATAAGTTTTGCATTCTTATTTATAATAATAATATTTTATTAACCCAGGGATCGACTAACAGCTGATGACTGTGTTGGCACAGGTTTCTTGCCAATATCTGCTATCTCTGGACAGGGAGATGATGGTAAGAATGTTTGATCATTTAATATTCTTTATATGAAGGACGAGAAGAAGAGAAGAGTCTATGCGGGGATTAAGTAAAGAAGACTGCATATTAATCAATGTTTACTGACCTTAAATTCCATTACTTTGAATAAGTTAGGTAGACTCTTACTACAGGTAAGAGTATAAAGGACCAGATCATAAGTTGCCAAATACTTGAAAATGTTTTTTTCATGAGTTCAACTAGCCCATGAAATGCAAGGGTAATTTTATATTTTTCATACGTGAAACCCAAGTCTTTTGCACCACTTCCATTTTATTTTTCTCAGGTGTCTTTTGTGGTTGGAATCCTGATATTTTTTTGTGATCTCCTGTTTGTTTGCAGGTTTTCTCCCGTTGTTTGGTCCTTGTTTCATCAATTTGTATGGCTCAACAAGAGAGTACTCAGATCTGCCTGATGAATATGATGACTTGAACTTGGGAATTGTAGGTGTCTTCAGCAAATAATAATTTTATCTGTCAAACACGTTTGGTAATAATCAGTGCGATGAAGGTTTGGAAAACCCTGTCTTAAGGATCAGCGTACATTTTAGCGTTATTTCATTTATTTGTTTTCTTTATAAGGACGTTGTTGTAAATCATTAATTAAATACAAAATCTTCCTCTTTCAATGACACAATTTAAAATTAATGAAAACTCTCAGCCTTTGCCTTGGTTCCTTCATTATTATTTCTTCTGGAAAAGGGGAAACGTTGAATACAAACAGTAAGCTCATCACAATGGGAGAAGCTAAGATTCTTATTCGAGAGGCTCAGAAGAAAATCTGAATAAGTCACAATTGTCGAGCAATTAAAGGTCTCTCAAGATACGTGCTACTTGTTTACAGCATTTGTTAATGTTTTCAGCGTTTTTTTCTTTAAAAACTACGCAAACAAGGATGATTCCTTGGAATGATTGCCCGACATGTAGTGCTATTTGTAACACTCTATCGGTGATTCAACAAAAGTGTGGACAAGTTACACAAACAGTGACACCTTTGTTTTTTTGTAGGGTGAGGGAGTTGCTTACAGAGGTAGAGTGCTGGTGGAATTAGAAACCAAACTGGGACCATCATCAAAGGAACCTGCTGAGGATCTTCAGAGTCACGAGATTATCCGAGTGCAGGTATTTTTTTAATGTTACTAACCTTATTCAGCTTGTGCCGCTCCCCTTAACTTCAAGAGCACACACACAAAAAAAAAACTTCAAGAGCACAAAGCTATGACAATGAAACCTGGAGGGTATATGGTAAAACAGTTGGTTTTACACTCTGCAAAATGGGACGATGACGTAATATGACGTGGGAAATACATGATAGTCCATAATAGGCCTTCATCAATATGATGTATTCTCAAAGGAGCAAAGTTGTAAACAGCGTGAATTTTTCAAAGGTTTGCAAGGAGTTTCGTACAAACGAGGCTTTGTGGTGCATTTTGGGCTGGTGACGTCATCATGCACAAGGTATATTAGTTCTGCAAGCCGCCATTTTGGATCCGCCATCTTGGATTTCTGGCCGGACTTCTCCAAAACCTCTTAGAAATCGTCCAAATTGACCCAAAAATAATCAAAACCAATAAAGAATGCTAAAATGGCACAAAAATGAAAAAAGCTTTGATGACAAACGATGATTTTTCCATTAAAGTTAAAAAATTCAAATTTTGAAAAACACGGAGAAAAAAATTCAAAAGCAGTAAAGCAATGACAATGAAACCAACAGGGAAAATGGTACGTCCAAAACTGTTTCCTTGGCGGTCTGCAAAAATGAAACGATGATGTCATGACGTGGTAGTTACGTAATTAGTTCTACACAGTCGCTATCTTGGATATCCGCCATAAGGCACGAGACTAACGGTAGCCAACTAGCCAAAGTCTGGTACAAATTTAGTTTTGGCTAGTGGAATTTTGCTTTCACTAGTCATTTGGGCTAGTAAATATCATGAAGCATCAGACAAAACCAAACTGAAAATTATGTTTCTATGTACGTTGGTACAAATATGTTCGTTTGTACGTTTAGTACTTTCGTTAAGCAATTCAGTAGTCTTACATTTTCAATGTTTTCTTGTACATTCGTATGTTCATAAGGTGTTCGTCTTGTTTTATCTTTTTTTCCCGTACGTTCGTAAGATGTTAGCCTTATCTTCTCAATGTTTTCTGTACGTTCTTACGTTTGAACATCGTTATTTTTGTAAGGTGTTAGCGTTGTATTGTCAATGTTGTTTCGTACGTTCGTAAGGTGTTAGGCTTATCTTCTCGTCGTTTTTCTATACATTCTTAAGATGTTGGTCTTCAGTTATCTACTCGACGTTTTCCTCTACATCATACGTTCGTAAGGTGTTAGTCTTATCTTCTCGTTATTTTCCTATACATTCGTAAGATGTCAGTCTTTAGTTATCTACTCGATGTTTTCCTCTACATTCATGCGTACGTAAGGTGTTAGTCTTATCTACTCGACGTTTTCCTCTACATCCATGCGTTCATAAGGTGTCAGTCTTATCTTCTCAACGTTTTTCCGTACGTTAGGACATTCATAAGGTGTTAGTCTTATCTTAACGTTTTTCCGTACATGAGGACATTAAACGGTGTTGGTCTTATCTTCTCAAGGTTTTTCCGTACGTTAGGACGTTCATAAGGTGTTAGGCTTATCTTCTCAAGGTTTATCCGTACGTTAGGACGTTTATAAGGTGTCAGTCTTATCTTCTCAACGTTTTTCCGTACGTTAGGACGTTTATAAGGTGTTAGTTTTATCTTCTCGACGTTTTTTTCTCGACGATTATTTTAGTAGGTTCGTAAAGTGTTAGAATGAGATTTATGAAAACTGAACAATATGATCAAACTGTGTTTTCCGAGTCTTGGAGATTTTTTTCTTAATCAGTGTTACACATGTTGTTGTCTCCCCCGCCCCATCCCCAATCCCAACCGCCACCCCCTCCCCCACCCCCTGTACAATTCTGGCTAGTGAAAATTTATTTTGGCTAGCGAATTCAAACCTGTCACTAGCCACTAGGCTAATAAGCTGAAAAGTTATTCTCGAGCCCTGCGCCATCTTGGATATCCGCCATCTTTGATTTCTCCAAAATGCCATAAAACCGTTCAAATTGACTCAAAAGTAATCAAAACCAAAAATGAAACTTGATGGCGTAAAAATGTGAAAGTTATAACGACAAACGTGTTTTTTTTTGTAATTAAAAGGTATAAAAATGCAAAAAACCATTTGATGTCATATTAAAAAAAAAGTAATAAATGTTGAAAGTTAGTGCGGGCACTTAAGCCCCCCTCCCAGGCTAAATAGGGTTAACTAATTTGCATTCCTTCCTTGTTGAAGACTCTGGGGTATTCGGAGTTTAAAAGGTTTGTTGATAAAGACCACATCAGCAGAAATCCGCCCATATATGAGGATAATAATGACCAAGTCGCGATGAAATGCTTGAAACAGATCCAGTTAAGAAAAAATCCACTTTTTAAGGAAAAAAACGTTTGGCCCGAGACTCCTTGGATGAGTTTTCAAGATGCACGATTTTCTGACGTGGTTGGTTTACATGGTCATGTTATTCTTTCGACCAGACAGTACTTTATGAGGCCTAAAATGAGATATGTAATGGAAAATGAACTTAGGATGTTCTTGCCAGACGTCTGTCATTTGGGATAGCAGAAAGATGCTGTGGGAGATCCAGACTTTGAGGCTTTCCTACATTCTGTAGTGCCGGTGAAACAATCCCATTGGCAAGCCTTATCTATCTAACCTTTGTTCCAGCCTGACAAACCACTTTCTCTTCTTCAAAGGTTAAGGTTAGGGTTCTTGCAACTTCTAAACTTAACGTTAAACATGCTGTCTTGTACGAGCTCTGCTCTATTGACTTGTGTTCTTTTTTACCCATCAGCCTTACTTGCGCAGGCGTAAGTTCAAGCTATTTGCTTGCTTCTTGGAAGCAACCATGGTATCATCTACAGATGGCCCAGTGGAGTTTGAAGTCAGCATAGGTTGGTGATTTGTTATATTACGATGTTGACAAGGTTCTAGCCTTTTTTTATGCTGAGAAATCATTTTTCATAATTTATATGCAGTGTATCTCAACGGAAGTGTATTTTGATTTAGGAAACTATGGTAACAAACTTGATCAATCAGTTCCTCCTTCATCTTCAACAACCCCACCCACGAATGCTGTGTATGATGGCTGCTACTATTACTACCTTCCATGGGGCGACACCAAACCCTGTGTGTCTGTTGACAGTCACTGGGAAGACATCTCTTTCAGACTGGACAATTTGAATATCTTAACCAGACTATGCGAGCGTTTGGTAAGTCACCAGGCATGGCTTTGAAGTAGCTAAGGAACTGGTCGGTTTTCCCGTTAATGACTGTATAGGGCAACAATGGTGCAGTGGTGAGAGCACTCGTCCCCCACCAGTGTGGCCCCACCTGCAGTCCAGGAGGCGATGCCACATGTGGGTGGAGATTGCTTCATATAAAAGAGGATGAATGTGTTGTTCATTAGCTAAGTAGTTTTTTTTCAATTATGCTAACAGGAAAATAGCATGGAAAAAGTTCAACTGAGTTTGGAAGCCAATGCACCAACCGCTGAAACAGCGTCACTTCTCATAGCTTTGTTAGATCAACTAATATATGACTGCAAGTAAGTGAAAGTGCTTCCCATAATTTACGAGTATGTGGCCAGCTGTGGGGTTATTTTTTCCTGCATCAGATAACTTCCTAATAGTTTTGGAAAATTTATCTTTCTACTTTCATGACTTAATTGTCGAACTAAATGTTTGAAGTGATGTTGCAAGCAGCTCCCTTATACAATTTTGCAGCCTCATTTTGATATGAGGGTTTTGCTGATCATGCCTGATTATTAAGTTGAGACCGTGGACCATGTTGTTGCACATGAAGTGGCTGATTGTTGTCTTCTTTTAGAAAACCTTTACCAAAGGTTGACAGTTCTACGCCCGGTGTGAATGAGTTGGATCTTAAGATTCAGGACACAAGAATGATGGAAAAGGTTTGTAAGAATTACTGCAACAGTGATAATAAAACAACAGAGTAGAAAATGTGAAGATGCACTGTATTCAAGAGGTATCTGGATATACTTCACAGACACCTTTAACATCTTTCCAAGTTGGATGTGTTCAGCATTCTTCTATTGACCTCGTGGAATAACATGTTGTCAGACTTCGTTCATCTGTACTCAAAAAGCACATTATATGGTTTTGATCATCATTTTACTTGAACGAACCTTTCCTTCTTTTCTGTTCTCGCAGTTGGCCATCATGGAAGAGGCAACCAGACTTCGCGAAAGTGCAACTGATGTTGCGGAGGCTATGGCAGAGATTGAAGGCTACATGCAGAGACTAAAAGACATCGCTGTTGAGGTGTGATCCTGGTATTCATTCCTGGTATTTGTAGCGCAGCTTCCAACTTGGCTATCTTATAAAGTATAGTTACATGAAATTAAGTTTGATAACGAAGCCATGTTAACAAATACTTCAATTAAACTGTACACCAGCCTATGTCATCCCTTGATAAAAATGCTTTTATTGCTTATTTTCTTACAGCCCCAGAACAGCATGCCTGATGTGGTGATTTGGCTGATAAGTGGAACCAAACGAATTGCATCTTTCCGTATTCCAGCTTCCGATGTTTTATTCTCACCTCAGTCAGAGTCCTGTGGTCAGTACTGTGGCAAGGTCTTCAACATGTTTATGAAGGTAATGATGGACAGCTGTTAGAGCTTCTCAATACGAATAAAATAACATGATAGCCATTTTGATCTTCTTCATTCTTTTCCTGTAGTACCCGGGAAAGAAACAGATGAACCTAGAAGACTTTCCAGAAGTTCCTGCCCATGTTCGGATGATGGTCTGGCTGGGTCTTGAGAAGCACCAAGAAGCTTGGACCAACAGGGAGCAAACAGAGGGAGACTTCTGTGTTTATGCTGAAACGGTTAACATTCCCCTTTATGATATCATAGTAAAGTGTAATTGTCTTAAAGTGAACTGGGCTGGCATTTAGACAAGTCTGACAGCAGGGGGAGTCGGGCAAAGCATTTAATCGTTATAGATGTATGAGTAGTGTGTGCTTGGTTCTCAAACTGAGAGTTCGGTATGTGAGGTGCGTAGGACTAAAAGTGTGAGTAGTATGTATTAGAGTATATGGGATAAATATACGGTCCATGAGTAGTATGTAAGGTCCATGCCTATTCTCAGAGTGATTATGTTATAATGTGCATGGGTGAGTATAAAATGAATATGTGATTATTGGTTCTTTCTCTAATTGTTTTGTTATCTTCTTTAGTATGAAAATCAGATGAATGTGCTTGGTACTTGGACTTCAAAAGGGCTCCCTCGTCCCTCTTGGTCAAACTCCCGAGGAGATGTAAGGATGGATTTAGTTTGCAATTTAAGTCTCATTCTGCTCTGCTTACGTTTTTATTACTACTTTTTTTGGATAATACGATGTGTAGGCAGGCCAAACTAGATACACAGTCGAGACAGAAATATAAAGTACATCAGAGGATTCATGGATATGTAGGTAGGAAGATATGTAAGATATGCAAGATAGTGAGTAGTGGTGACCTAGTGCAGTTCAGTGGATGATGTAGAACATGCATACAGAAAACAAATATCCTATCCACACATATACGTTTATGATCGTTTCTATTTAAAGATCTACAGTTTCTTATGGTGAGTCTTTTCTTTCACGCGTGAACGTTCAAAAACGTACAAAAAACAGAAACTTGGAAAAATGCTACCCAAAGTTGATGTTCAATGATAACACTGCTTTATTCTTTACATTGAAAACGATCTTAAATTACGGTTTTTATACTTGGCGATGTTACCACAGTAAAACAAGTTTCTTTTCGTTCGTTTTCCATGTTTACGTATGGGCAGCGAAAACCAATTGAAAAGGCATACGTGTGGACAGAACACTTATATTTGCAAAGAAATCTTGATAGAATAAAGCCCAAGATTTTAGGATACCAGTGAAGTGCTCCAGCAAGTGATCGGTGAACCTTGCAGCTAGATAAGGAGTGTACTTTAATGAGACAGTTGGTAGAAACGTACAATTAAATAGTGAGTGCTATTTAATGAGACAGTTGGCAGAACATTTTGGAATAGCAGTATTAGCGCTAACCTACGAAATTGTACTAAAATGTGTATGGCAAAGATAATGGCTTTATCATAAATGTTTTTTTTTTACCTCGTTTTTTTTAATTCGTTTGTATTGAAAATATGTGTAACATTTTGCCACTTTGTTTTAGTTGAAATTGTATAAAGACTATTTCGTACCGCCTCCTGGTTGGCATTTTGAAGAAGACTGGTTTGTTAACCCAGAGCTCAGGTACTGCTTCAAATGTTACATTCTAAAGCTAGTGCTTCGTATGGTATGGTCAATTCTTATTTTACTTTCTTTTGTCGACTTAAGTGCTAGAATGCAGTCTTCATTTCAGAGGATGTCACTTTCTTTTCCTTTGAAAAAGTAGTTTAGAACATTTGTAAAATAAATCTTCAGGCTTTTCTATTGTCAAGTTCTGTAGAAAATGCCTGTGGAACATGTTCATCTACAAAATATATTTTTTAGGAGTTCTGGGAGTCTTTGGAACACGAAGACAAAATCCTTTAGTTCTCCTTTATAACTTGTTTTCTTATCAATATATTGATATTATATTGATCTTTCTCTCAACAGCTTGTCGTATGATCGAGACAGTGGTCACAAGAGCTTCCTTGAAGATGTTTTTCAGAATGAGTCTCGTCTTCCAGCAGGCAACTGGGGACCTTCCTCTGTTCCTTGGACAGATGTGGTGGGTTCTCTCTCCAAACTTCACCAGCTCGCGTTTCTACAACTTCCTAGCAAATCCCTTCGGGGACTAAGATTTTTTTATTGAGGTCCCATGCCTGATGCTGAATGAAACAAAAAACAAAATATGAATAAACGGTGTGTTCTTTTGAAAGGTCACCAACTCTTAAACACATTTTGTTTAACCACATTTAACAAAAATGTAGCAATTTGTTATTTGTGTTCTGAGTTTCTTTCATGTGTATGATGACTTGATATAAAGTTAAGCTACATATGAACAAGTTTCATTTCATGCTAGCCTGGTGTTGTGACAGCCAAAGATCATTTCCTCTATCGCTTATTTTGAGAGCAAATTGAACCATATTGCAGCTATAACTCTCTGTGTAGATTATCTAGCGTTCCGTAAAAGATTTCTTGACGTAAAGCTCATAAAGGTCCCTAATGTTGTTAATGCTCTTTTTAGCGTGGTGATGCAGTTACAGCCAGGGATGAAATAGTTTGTCCGGAAGATTGGGAATGGACCTCAGATTGGACAGTGGACTTAAACCGAGCTGTGGATGAAGATGGTTATTATTATTTTCGAACTTCTAGGAGTACCAAAGCACAAGTTACATGAATTTTAAAAAATTGAAATTGAATAGCTTTATATTCTTCAAAAGTACATAACATGCCCTAAACATGCCTTTAACATCATTTTTCCCTATCCAGGGAGAAGGAACAGTTGATAAAATTAAATGAACACCACTTAGGTTCAACTCTGTATAATTGGCACAGTGTGCTCTTAATGCTTTGTTATTTTTCCTTTATCTTGCAGGTTATGAGTATACAGTAGAGGCCACATTTGGTGGTTATGGGCCTGTAGAAAAGACATACCATTTGTGTCGTCGGCGGCGTTGGGTCAGAAACAGAGTGGTGGTGAGGGATTCAAAAGTAGAAGAGGAAGAGGTAAAATAAGCACTTGGGCCTTAACATATGAGAAGTATATAGTATTCGCATTTGGTAGTATATGGGGCTGACATGTAAGTAGTATAAGAGGTGTACGTGGGCCCTTTACATGTGAGAGTAGTATATGAGGTACATGTATGGTCCACAAAGTGTCTAGTATACAGGATTAATTGTGTTAACAGGGTTTATGTGAGTTAGTAGTACATGGGTACGAGTATACAGTGGACGATGAAACAGATCGTAAAGTGAAAGAAAATACAAGTAATATCTATGTGATGGAAAAAAAATTCAATACCACTGCATTATTGTGTATTTGTAATTTTTCATCTTTGAACGAAAAGTTACTTCATGTACTAGGTCAGGGTTGAAATTGACTGTTTAAATAGAGATTTCAGATCAAAACTATCTTTAAACAAAGCATTTATGCTACACTATTCTCTCACCGATAAGCCACTAAAATTTAGACTTTTTCTGAACCGTGATGGCTTATGCAACTACTTGTATCCTTGATGTTTGCAAACACAGATTCGTGCAGAGCAGCTTGCTAAGGAAGGATGGGAGTACTCGCCAGTGTTCACCATGAAGTTTCATGCAAAAGAACGCAAGATGGATTTGGTGCGAAGAAGACGGTGGCACAGGAAGATGGTTCAGGACGATCCCAGTGCTCCAGCCGTGTTCCACATTGATGTTGGAGATGGTGATGATGTGAGAAATAGTAATATTAAAAATTCGTCACAGTTAACTCTCTCTTAATGGACATCCCTCTAAGACGGACACGTAAAAGTTGTTCTCTAACGTACTTCAGTCTCTAGTTCAAATAAAACATGTCTGGACTTGACAGAATTAGTCTTAATCGACTTTGTAATGTTGATACAGATCAGCTTCCAAATTTGTAGATTTGCCAAGACAAAAATGAGTTATCTGAAGGTCAAGATCTGTCGAAATACCTGCTTGTCCTTATTCACTTGCAGTGTGTTAAATTGCAGAGTTTTTCTATTATCCTTCATTACATTATGGCAAATACTCATGTAAAAAGTGTGCAAATGTTCCTTTTACGCGAAGTAACAATGTCATGGTAGAAAGTTCTATGTTTGAATTTTGATTTTTGTGAGTACAGTGCTCGTATTTACGCTTGTTTTATTCAGTTTTCGTATTGACAACCTCCCATTATATATTATATGTTTGTGTTAAGGATAAAGACAAAGAGACGATGATGAACGCTCCCAGAATGTTTATCACATTTGACAGTAAGTAGATAAAATGATTTGAACCACTTTTATTGTAGCTGATCAGAGGTGCCTCCTTCCTGCCCACAGGCAAAAAAAGAGAGAAATAATCGTGAAAAATTCATCTTGTCTAATTTTTTGTGACGGTTTGGACATTTTAAGCAAGAAAGATCTTCACCGTACGCTAGCTGGGACAATTTCGAAAAACCGCATCACCTTTGCAGGAAAAAACCCGCTTAAGCCGCCTTTTGTAGCCGCAATTTAAAGTCTGGGTTCTTCCACGCAGAGGAGGTGCATGAAGGATGTCAAAGCTTAGCTAATTTAGCTTTTACATTTCAGAGCCACACAAGTACCAGTTAAGGGCATACATCTACCAAGCACGTGATCTCTTAGCTTCAGATGCTGATGGCTTCTCAGGTGAGTGCACAGCTAATGATAACCTTCAGCATCAATGGTATGTTGGGTGCGCTTTCGTTGAATTTCATCATGATTTTCATCCACCAGAACAGGGCGTAAAAAAGGACGAGTAACAGAGGTTTTTCGATGAAACTGGAGGTGTTTGAAATCCAGATGGAACATTCTCTCTAGCTTTTATAGCTTTTCAAACTAAGCAACAAATGAAGAGAAATCGCAGTTTTTTTTTACTAAACTTGGTTGATTTATTGAGCTTAAAAAATTGGCCAGTCTTAGACCTACATAACTGCTTACCTTAATGGACATGGGGATTGAGAGTATAGGTGTCACATTATATTACTATTGTTTCAGATCCTTACGCACGAATCGTGTTTGGTACTCAGAGTCAAGAGACAGAGACCCTAACAAGAACAATCTGCCCCACATGGGATCAGACGCTGATCTTTGAAAACGTTCAAATCTACGGCAGCCTTGACAAAGTAGCAAGGAACCCTCCAGAGGTCATCATTGAGCTGTTTGACAAAGATGCAGTGGTGAGATAACGCTGTTCAGTTTGCAGCCGTTAACTGACGTTCTCGTTTACTAATAGGTTACCGTGCGCATCTTGACTGATGTCCTTCAAGAACACTGTTGACACCGAGGCTTGTTCATTAAATTGTTGTGGGGCAACACTCATGACAAACTACTTCCTATTTGAACATGGCAGGCGAATTGTAAATTAATCAATAACAGTACTGGAAAGCCACACAGTCCTTAATGATTTTATAACAATACACAAACATTTTTCTTATGACTTTTGGTCATTTTCGAATTTATCGGCTCTCATCGCTTAAGCAAGCGATATTCATTGTAATTAGTCTGACAGAATGCCAAGGCTTCCCGACTTATAAATTCACTTTTATTCTCCCTCGGAAAAGTCTGTTTCAAGTGTTTTCAGTCTGCGGCAAAGTGTTTCTGTTTCAATTGTTTTTTTTTCTTTTTTTTTCTCCTTTATTTATTTAATGCATCAGTACAATATTACATAAATGAATACAGCACTCTCAAGATACTCACACACAGCACACATACACACACACTCATACCTTTTCATACTCACATACTTATACGTTTACATACTCACACATCTAGCATTGATACATCAGAGCTATAAAGGCTGGTTTCCATTAGCGCATAAGCATAAGCACAAGCCAACATACGCAGACTCAGTAACATGTTGATCATTAGTGCCTATTGTTCTGTTTTGTTCAAACAATTGGAACTAATGAATAACACGTTACTGAGTCTGCGTATGTTGGCTTGTTCTTATGCTTATGCGCTAGTGGAAACCAGCCTTTACAGGCTAAAAGTAAGTTATATTTTCCATTTTTCCATTAATTTA
Organism: Cladopsammia gracilis; assembly: GCA_022457155.1. Classification (NCBI taxonomy): domain Eukaryota; kingdom Metazoa; phylum Cnidaria; class Anthozoa; order Scleractinia; family Dendrophylliidae; genus Cladopsammia; species Cladopsammia gracilis. Next base: position 3,014,228 of record JAJGOT010000012.1, on the reverse strand, counting down.
TCTAAACTCTTATTTTTACAACATATGTACTTTTCTGTTTCATATTTTACATTGACTTTAAGTTTATAACTATCTATGTTAGGAGTGCTTCATTCCTTCTGCAATTCCAGAGATACATTTTTCCCACAAGTAGTAAATAATTAAGTAAGGGGCATTCCAGTAATAAGATACCAAGAACGATATCTTTTAGAGTAATGTGAACTGGCTTTCTTGTCAAAGAAAAATAATACATCTCGAAATCTTTCCAAAATGCATATGAATGAGGACAATTGTATAAGAAATAGTTTCTGATTCCATTTTACAGAAAGAACACGGACAATCTGTCCTGTATCCTATCTTATAAAGCTTAGAATTTGTGTAAAGGATAGAATTAAGTATCTTAAATTGAAAGGCTTTAACATATGGTTCAAAAGCAACAGAGTGGGGCAGGAGACATGCTTGTTTTAATAACTCATCGGATAAATTAAACTCGTTCTTTTATTTTTGGGCATAATTAGGAAAACATGCCTTTTTGCTGATAAGAAGGGAATAAGTTTTTGAGATAAAGAGTTTAGATGAATTGATTAAGACGTTGGCGCTTTCTCGAATGGCGTCACATTTAGAAACATATATCGGGCTGTTAGCGTTTACCAAAGTCTTGAAAAATCCATTTGAAGTCCACGGAATTTAAATTTTTTGGAACATTTTCCATCATTACTTTTCGCCGCGTGGTTCTAAAACGTGTATCGTGTATGGGTAAATTATTCTTGATAGAAACGTGCCAAAATCACATGCGCAATATTCCAGATGCCTTTCCAGCTGTAAGGCTTTCTTGGCCTCGCTTTGAAAAAGAGACTAAAAAAGTTAGCTTTCCCCGCGATTTTTTTCTTCTTTTTTACTTCGTGCATTCCCCACTATCTCGGAGCCTGGAACAGGCTAAAAAAAGTCGAATTTATCAGAATATGTTTAGGCCTATGTTAATGGAAAGAAAACCGTTATAAGTTTGAAACAAGTTTGAACTACTTTGTATTTTGTCAAAGGGTAAAGATGAGTTCATGGGTCGTTGTGTCGTCACTCCACTTGTCAAGATGAACGGACAGGAACCACCAGCACCCAGGCTTCTATGGTATGACGTCACACGAGTCGGGGAGGAGGCTGGGGAGATTCTTGTTGCCTTTGAGCTCTTTTTGGTATGTGAACCAGAATAGGCCATTTGCACGATGGCGTCATTTGACTAAAACTACCAGAATTCATTTCGTTTTCCTTTCTTATTTAAATTTTGTAATCCCAGTGCGGTTTCAATAACAATAGCCCTAATTTGCACTACAAAACAAAAAACTGAAGGATTCTGGTAGTTGTAGTCATATGACGTCATCGTGCAAATGGCCTATTAACCGTTTAAAATAATAAAGAAGATGAAGTAATATATTTTAAATATAAATTAATGTTTTTATTAGTACACATTTGGGGATTTAACGAATACGGGGACAAGACTCTGTGACTATTTCGTTTAATTTCAACCAATTTGTGCGACACAAAGGGACTTAAGCGCGTGACTTGGTTACAGGGACAGTTCTCCTCGACTACTCCCCCTTGTGTACCCAGAACTTGAGCCACTTATAACGCTTGACTATCGCGCCTCCAGAAGAGATGTCTGTTGGACAAATGTATAACCAAAATGTCTGTAGGAAGTAAGACTTTGAGTATACTTTGTTTCCCTGTTGCTTTTGTAAACATTCTCCTTTGCCATAGGACGAGGGAGCGGATCTCCCATTTGCACCACCAATGAAGGGAAACCTGTTCCTTGTACCCAATGGAATCAGACCAGTCATGCAGCGCACTGCTATCGAGGTTTGTGGACAAATTGAACTCATATTTGTCAGGTCTTCAAGAAATTAATTGAGGCAGTATTTTTACCAGTCGTTGCTTTCGAAAACGCTCACTATGCATGGAAAACTAGTGCTGAACGTTTCTAACCGCCAGACAAAAATAACTTTTCTTTTCATGTTCTTTAATTATAAACATTGTTTCTTTGTTCTTTGGCAGGTGTTGTGTTGGGGAGTGCGGAACATGAAGAGATATCAACTTGCCAGTGTCGCCTCACCCAGCATTGAGTTTGAGTGCGGTGGACATGTGGTTCATTCAACAGTCATCAAGAACACACAAAAGAACCCTAACTTTGACCAGCCCTTATTTTTCTTCGATGTGGTGAGTGTCGTCCGCGCTGACTGTGAACGTTTGTAAATTTGAAAGCATTTAAGGTGGCTCGACTGGGTTTTTGAGCGACGATACCGTTTAGCTTTGAGAATCTTGTGTACCACCACAAACGAGCCAACGGAAAATCGATTGCCACAGCTGTACTAGGGAAAGGTTAAGGTTTCAGATGAGATTAGTTTTATGGAAATCGGAGTTGCCAAAGCAACGTTATGACGTCACTTCCTGTTTTACATAATACCGAATTACTTGTCATCAAGAGATAATTTTGGAAAACGCTCTCTGGATCTTCGACCTGACGTACTTGGCCTTAGGTCTACAAAATTTTACAAATTTCTATGGAAGCGTTTTCGAGAAAATTTCGAGTGAAGTTTTAAGGTGTTAAAATACAACAAAAACAAAACAGTTTTGAAATGTTATTAAAACTTATGTCTACAGGGCTTGATGAAATAATGTTTTGGTCTGACATGAATTTTATACCATCCAAATACCTTAAGTGAAAATCTCAAGGAAATCGCTCTGTTTGGATTTCAGAAGTATTACCTTGAATATGAACTGGCCTGGAGTGTTATTTCGCTTTTACATCAAAAATTGACCCTACACTTATTAAAATTGTCATGAAATAAAAAGCGAATGATGAATTTTTTTAAAACTTAGTCCTCATGAAGATTAATTAATATTCAATACAACTGCCAAGTTTCAAATTCATTGAAACGTTCTAAGGCTGTCAATCTACAGCCTCAACGTAGGAAAATATTGAGCTGATTTTCATAAGAGTGATTTGTTGATCTCATTATGCGTCTCCATTGTCTCGAATCGCCATGCAATTGTAAATTTCAGTACGTAATGAATTCATAAACACTTCATTGCTCTGTTTTAAGTGTTACATGAATTCATGATGTACTGAAAGCTACAATTCCACGGCGATTTGATACAATGGAGATGCATAATGAAACAACAAACCACAAGCGCGAAAATCAGCTCAATATTTTCCTGAGTTGGCGCTAAAAATTGACAGCCTTAGAATGTTTCAATGAATTTGAAACTTGGAGATTGTATTAAACGTTAATTAATCTTCATGAGGACTAAGTTTTAAAAAAATTCATCATTGGCTTTTTAATTCATGACAATTTTAATAAGTGTAGGGTCAATTTTGATGTTAAAGCGAAATAACACTCCAGGCCAGTTCATATTCAAGGTAATACTTCTGAAATCCAAACGCAGCGATTTCCTTGAGATTTTTACCTAAGGTATTTGGATGGTATAAAATTCATGTAAGACCAAAACATTATTTCATCAAGCCCTGTAGACATAAGTTTTAATAACATTTCAAAATTGTTTTGTTTTTGTTGTATTTTAACACCTTAAAACTTCACTCGAAATTTTTTCGAAAACGCTTCCATAGAAATTTGTAAAATTTTGTAGACCTAAAGACAAGTACGTCAGGTCGAAGATCCAGAGAGCGTTTTCCAAAATTATCTCTTGATGACAAGTAATTCGGTATTATGTAAAACAGGAAGAGACGTCACAACGTTGCTTTGGCAACTCCGATCTCCATAAAACTAACCTCATCTGAAACTTTAATCTTTCTCTAGTACAGCTGTGGCAATCGATTTTCCGTTGGATCGTTTGTGGTGGTACACAAGTTTCTCAAAGCTAAACGGTATCGTCGCTCAAAAACCCAGTCGAGCCACCTTAACCAATACCCACCAAGCTCAAATTGATGGTGATGGTGATGGTGACAGGCGACGGCGACGGCGACGGCGACGCGGTAGATGTCTGATGTCATTGCAACAACGTTTTGGGAAACCTTATACACGAAAATCGTTTACTTACTTGCAGTAACTTATATTTCAAGTTTGCATTTTTCTGTTTGTTTTCATAACTTCTAAGTCAATTTTTCGGGAGACAAAGAGTTAAAACCTTTTCTAGCACTATGATTTCTTATCTCTGTTTCCAGTACCTCCCCAAGGAGGAGTTGTACACCCCTCCAATGAACATCAAGATTCATGATAACCGCTCATTTGGCCGCAAGCCTGTGGTGGGGATTCACTCCATGAAGTCTATGATCAAATTCCGTTGTGAGCCGGCCAGTTTTGATGAAGCGCTCGAAAGCCCTGTAGGTTAGTATCTGACCATCATATCAGTTGCTTAGTTTACATCTGAATGCCAAGCACAAGCATGGCGGCTGCATAGCTTATGTCAACGTGAAAATGGGATCGACGCAAGTATAAGAAACGTTGACCGTTCAAGATTGGCTAAGGAAGTGGCGAGAGTTTATTAACCAATCACAAAGCGTGGGTATTCAAGCCAAAGCAAACGCGAGATATTTTCCACATTCAATTAATGAACTGTTTTATGAGGAGAATTTCTGTTCTTCTACCAAAACAGTTTTGCTGTGTGGTTTATTGGCAGTCCTAGCATCGTAGTCAAACCACCGCTGAACACGTATTTTCTTTCAAACAAAGCTAATGAGCGGTCATTATTTTCAGCAGAAGAGGACGAGGAAGAACAGAATGAATGTTAGTAGTTATAAAGAACAATTTTCTTTGTAGTTTGCTCGGGAAAACACACATTATCCCTCATCAGTGCACTTTCGTTTGCCTTACCCGGATAGCCCGGTTACCAGTGGTCTTCCCTCCTAGCCTCCCCGCACGCTAGTTTCCGTATTTTTTTTTTGGCAAGACCCGAACGAAAAATCTCCCGCTTCTCGACTATAGCGGAATGTTCAAGTCTGTGTTGCTCCCCATATTGTAACCAGCTGCGAATATCGATAGCAGAAAGAATATATACAACACGCACATTTGTAAATGCTGTGTTATCATTCTTTTTTCACGGGTGTTCATGACAATATTTTCAGCTGGAGAGGAGGCAAGTAGAGTTGGTTCATCTCACATTATGGATATTAAAGAGGACCCAAAGAAAGGAAGCGTAAGTACAATAGATCAGCATGTAATTTCTATTGTTAAAGCTATAACATTGTCAAGCAAACAGATGGAGAGTATAACAGCGATCATCAACCAGAGCAAACAGATTCACAGATCCTTTTTCTCTAGAGTCGAACCTCCTTTTATATAGTAATGTAATAACTGTTACGTTTGTGGACGGAACTGCAATGTGTGCCCATTTAAGTGAAAGCTACTTTCCTTTGATACTAAGTATTTCGCTGTACAAGGTGGTTTCAGTTTTTTTGTTTGTGGATGAAATCCTACAGTGCATCCGTGACTGTTTCAATGGAAGCTTTCGCATACTGCAATTTCATTTTCTATCATTTTCTTTGTGTTTTTAATAAAAGAGTAATTTACGTAGGTTTACTGTGTCAGCCCATATGTTGTTTACGTAGGTTTACTGTGTCAGCCCATATGTTGTTTGTTTGTTAGGATCAAGCAGATGAAGATATTGATTGGTGGTCCAAGTTCTATGCCTCTGTTGGTGATCATGACAAAGCGGGAGCTTACCTGGAGAAAGGATATGACAAGATCATGGTGAGAGAAGTTAAAATGCATTCCAGTTACCGTATTGACTCGAATAATAGCCCGCCCTCGTATAATCGCCCAATTCGTGGATTTTTTTTTTACACGACTAAGACAGTCAGAGGGCCAATAACTAAAATCAACCAATCACAATGCTCGATTGCCGGTCCAATATTCTCTAAGTATTGGACCGGGTATTGTCCCGAATGATCCCGCGCGATCCTCCCGCCGGCAGGTGTCGTGTAATAAATCTCTTATTAACCAAGCTTGCTCGGGACCGTACTGGGAGAATATCGGCCCTCGGTCTTTTCTGTACGGACCTCGCTGCGCTCGGTCCGTACTGTCAAGACCACGGGCCGATATTCTCCCAGTACGGCCCTCGCGCTTGGTCAATAAGATATATAAATAATCGCCTCCCTCGAATCATCACCACCACCCCCCTTATTCCTTCAATTCATAACGGTAAAGCCGGAAACGACGCCGAGGAACGAATATTAGACTCCAATTCGAGGAAATGCGGCATAGAAGGCCTCGAAGATACACCAAATTGAAGAAACGTTGTCGTGTGAAAAGCATAAACTATGAACGATGCGACCCAAAGGTTTACTGGGAAGTTGGAAAATTTAATCTTCGTCTGTGACAGAATATACATTATATTAACACAGGATGCATAAATCATGCTCTAAAATGTCTCAAACAAAGGGGTAGTTTCTTGGTGTTGCGGATGGTGTGATCACCAAATGACGTAAAACAAAAGATTCAAGACACTGAACAATACCCACACCACAACACAAAAGCTAACCAACAATGGCTTCCGCAACACCAAGAAACACCCAACAAAGGAAACGTCTTGATATATATTACTAAGCTTGCCAATGCTGCCTACCCAGAATCCCATTCGTTCTCATCGTTCATGGTTTATGCTTTTCGGCACGGGTCAACGTTTCTTCAATTTGGTTTATATGTATAATGAATAGTTCCGTATGGAATGGGTGGTGGTTAATATAGGGTTCAAGATTTTGTTTGTCGAACTGATGGTCAGTGATTCCAGTTCTGGTCTTGCCCGTCGGGTATTTTCCTGACACTCTCTCTGACGAATTGTTGTCGTTTAATTCTTCAGGTGTATGGCACCGAGCTGGAGAAGGTTGAGGTTTTTAATGGTTTCCAGGACTTTGTGGAAACGTTCGCCATTCACCGCGGTAAAGTGAAGTCCAAAGCAGACGAGGAGGATACTATTGTTGGGGAATTTAAGGTAAAGGAAAAAAACCTTTATTCCTTTTATAACAAATGTGTCAAGTATAAGCTCATACAGGTCAGTTGCAAAAGATCAGCTCAAATGCATGCAAATGATTTGCCAGAATTACTCAATTGGAATCTTGGGTCGTCTTGCAGATTGCAGGTCACGCGCTGCGATGGGGGAAACCGCAGACTGCATTGCCTAAAAATACGCCGACCGTACGACAATTCCATATCAGTTATTGTCTTACTTCTGATTGTTTTACGGCAATTTTGAGTTCTCTTGCTTTAACTCCAGGGATCCTTTAGATTGTATCCTCTACCAAGCGACCCCAATGCTCCTATGCCACCCAAGATTCTACGTAAACTGCCTCCCAGTCAACCAGTGGAGTGTACCGTCAGATTATACATTGTGCGGGTAAGATAATTCACTTTATTCTTACATCAAATTAACCAGTCAGCAATAACATTAAGAATGGTAATGACAACAGCAATAAGAGCAATCTTTATTTCAACAGTTCCAACAATATATTCACATAAATATGAGCCAACTGACGGGCTTATATTTAGCGTTAACCTTGGAGTACACAAACATTACAAGTGGTTGGGATTTGCACTTGATGACTGAGTAGAACGTTCTCTTATCATTCCCGTGTACGAAGTTTGTCATCGTTATTTGAGTTTTAATTGTCATTTGACAAGTTAACATGCCATATTTTCATTCGGAATTTGAAAATGAAACGGAAAATTATCTGCCATACCCTTCCCCCCCCCCCCCCCCATTCGGATGTAAGCCCTCCCCACAAAACGTCCTTGAACAAATCGTCCTTGGATGAAAAGTAATTTGATATCGACATCAAATACTGAGAAGAAAGTGTTCCACTTAACATAGGTGTGCTTAAGTAACTGTTATTCATTTTAACAGGCCTTAGAACTTCAACCTCAAGACACCAGTGGCCTGGCGGATCCTTATCTTGTGGTGCATATGGGAAAGAACAAAATTTCCGACAAGGACAACTATGTACCAAACAGTCTGAATCCCATTTTTGGAAAGTAAGTGCACCCAGTTTGTATTAATCTTCAGTTTAAACTCGCTATTAAAGTGTTATTTCCAGGAATGAGAACAATAAAATTATGAAGTGAGTACACTATAGACATGTGTAGAGCTGAAACAGAATTGAACCTTTAACTCTCCAGATTTTTCTTGGGATGCAGGTCTAATTTTGGGTCTGTGCATAAGCGTGTCTATTTAAATGAAAGCTACTGAACAGTATTTTCCTTTGGTAAGGTTTATTTTCCTGTACAAGGTTGGTTGTATAAATGAAATCCTAAAATTGATAATTGAAATTTGAACTACAACATAAGGGTGCTTGGTTATTACGTTTTTCGTTGCTATTGTCTGTGTAAAGCTTGAAGTCTCTAATACCACCGTTTGTTAACTCTTTCATTGCTCGTGCCTTATCAAACATTTTTCCTTTTTGCATTCAGGATGTTTGAACTAACTGCCACCATTCCTATCATCAAGGACCTGCGCATTAGCGTTATGGATTATGACATGATTGGCAGGGATGATCAGATAGGTGAAACTGTTGTGGACCTTGAAAACAGGTTCTTGTCTCGTTTTCGCTGCTTCCTGTGGGCTGCCTCAGTCCTACTGCACGTGAGTATTGAGATAAATATATTGTCTCGTTCAGCATTTATTTTCTAATGTATTTCTAGAATTGATTTGGCGATATTACAATGTGAATATCACTTAGCAATTACTAATTCTAGCAATAGGCGATTCAAAACAACTCAATCCCCCATGTTTTCACAACATCTTTGGTTCAAATCAATGGCGTGACTATCATGACAGTCAACTCACAAAATTGATCCGAAGCAACCATGCAACAAGTAAATACTTCCATGATGTCACGAAATGCAAGTAACCCTTTTGGTATAAAAGTTAGGTGACCAACGTTACACATGTCGTGTTAATTGCGTGACAGGTCTGGTCCAAATCAGTGGCGTGACTCGCAGACGCCTCGTCAAATCTTGGAGCACTGGTGTGATTTGAACGGCCTAAACAAACCTCAGTTTCTTGGAAACACTCAGCTCGTTCTGGATGGAAAGGTTTACAACCTACAAGAGTTTGGTAAGAGAACACTGTTCAACGTCATTTTTATGTCTACTTTACGGAATTAAAAAAAAAATGTATTATCTGTAGGAGGTTCTCTGACGAACCACAACAGTCTCAGGACTGATAGAAGATTAAATGTATGACAGTAATTCACGTGAAATAATAAGACCCAAGAACTTTAAAGGCATATTTTATTGGAATTCCTTACGTAACGGCTCTTTGACCAAAGTTAATACGACCTCAACGAATATTTAATTTTTTGTTAGATAAGTAAAAACGCTTGTTAAAGCAAACAGACAAATAAGAGCAAAATGCCCAAGTACTCCAACATTTTTGGACAGGTTATACCTCCCTTAAAGTGGAATGTACTTTCTCTCGTTTACCCAACAGAGGAAGGTATATTGTTCCACCAGCACTTGGGTCCGCCTGACCAGCGGTTGGCGTTACACGTGTTGAATTCCCTGCCCGTGGTCCCTGAACACGTGGAGACCAGGGCGTTGTATAACTCACTTCAGCCGAACGTCGAACAGGTACACGTATGTTGCTTTTAACGGGGGGTGGGCTCAATACATACCCCTTCCTCACACGCCCCTCCCCACCTCAAATGAACACATTATCTGTGGCAATTCCTAGTAACTTTGTACAGTCTGTCGCACTCGTGTCACGCAGTCAGTGTTAACAGCCGCTTTTGTAATAATCAGTTATAGATATTTAGGTAGAACTCTTCTACTGGTTCTTTATATCTTGTTATTTTTTATTTATTTTCCAAATTCTTGCTCTCCATCGATTAGATGATTCTTAGCAAGTGGTCAGCGGTCTTACTAATAATATTAAATAACAAAAATAAAAATCAGAACATAACTAACTTGGCTCTGAAAGAATTTGCAGTTTCTGCCTCAACAACGTTCAGGGGTAGGCTATTCCAGTCCCTGATTGTATTAGGAAAAAACCATCATATTGCCTTTTATTTGGAGACGTGGAGCTTCTAAGCTTCTGTCGCAGTTTTGCTCTTCCTGTCTCCTACTCATGCCTTTGAAACTGTTTTTTGTTATTTTACTGATATATTTTAATAATTGTTGGCTTTAAGTGGACCTGCACCTTTACTTACGTTTGATTAACGAATGATTGTATAAATTTTTAGCGGAGCTCTGCGGGCCGAAGGCCCGCGCGGAGCGCCATACTCATAGAACCAGAGAACCATAGAACCCATGCCCGTCATTTTTCATGGTCTTGGCTAGCGGAATGTTTCGCGGGCGCGTTGTGTGCCCGCTGCCGCCGCCGCGGCCGTCGCTTAGGGTTAACTCGCAGGCGCGTAGACCGTCGCAAAACATGCGCGTATGACGCCACACAACAACCAGGATCTTTGCAATTTCACGTCACCTGGGAAAACACTGCTGTGTTTAGCGGAGAAAACCGTTTAAATTAAAGTCGTTATTCTCCTGAATTTTTTCACGGTTTGCTACTCAAGACAGGGATACTAATTAAGGGATACTCAGAAGCCGCTATTGTGGAAATAGAAGAGCATTCAGAGATAAAATCTTGCTTCGATGATGGGAGCAATGCGGGAAGATGTTTGTCGCTTTGGGTTTCAGAACTGAAGAAGCGGAGATTTAAACAATTTCCAAGCAGTGGAGGGACTTAAAGGTAAAACAAAATACATTTTTCGATGGGAATTTATGTTGATATCAATCTGTGATTGACTTTGTGTTCTTGCTAGTTTTGGAGAATTGCTTATAACGCGCTCAATTAAATTCAGTTGTTATGATTTCTTTCATCGGAGACACCTCGGCCTCGATGAGCTCTTAATGGTTCGCGTTTTGCTTTTAAACATAAACTTATGGAGATTTGAATAAAATTTTTCGAAAGAAGATTGTGTTGTCCATTTTTATGTGTTTGTTCATTCATTACAAGGGTTGAAAAGCGATTTTATGAAAACAAAACAAGACTTGGAGTTTATAGTTGTAAACTTCACTCGCGTGGTCTTATGCAAATATGTTTGTGTATTTTTTGCAGTTTTGATCTCCAAATCAGTTTCTCGGACAATTTTTATAAGCAGCAGGTGTATTTTATTTGGAAATTAGTCGTACTAATTATTCTAGACGGAGAAAAAGTTGTTTTTGTGAACTTTTGTACGGTCTAAATGTACTGTGCAAACGGTCGGGTAAGTCTGTTTTTGAGAATTGCTAATATTAAAAGATAGCCCGGTCGTCAATTTTATTCTTGTGCTTCCGACCTTTTACCTCAGTTAAGTTTATCATCGGCTTTCTGTTCAAAGAGCGACGCTGCTAGGCTCAGGCTATCTATATATATTAAAAGTGAAATGGGAGCTTTGTGTGACCATGTGCTATATGGCCAGATTATCCCACACGTATTATCCTGTTATTCTTTGCTTCCTTCCTATTTCAGCAGTTGCAATGAAAAACTAGCTTCTGTCAAACTTGCTTCACTGCTGCTAAGAACAGTTCATCTTCATTGATTTTTTACCGGTTTTTTTGATTGATAGATTTGCTTGGAAAGTAGAAAGTGAAAAGTACTATGTACTCTGATGTATTTTCATCGCGGAAACCCAATACTCATAAGCTTCTTGGCTTCTTTTGGGTTTTCTCGCCACGTCATTTTCGTCATATTAATAAATTTTACTCACTGGAATAGACACGTCTTTGTTTAAGTACTGTAGAAATAAAGATTTTCCTGTTAAAATGGTCGCATACCGTATCATTTTCTTTAACGACGTCATTGAAGACATCGATTTATCGTATACCCTAAACGCGTAACCTTACAATACGAGAGTAACAAACAGGCGATGCTAACAAACAGGCTTTCGCGTTTCTTGCTCTACGTTTATGCTACGAATAAATACACCCTAAATCAATATCTCACTGACATTGTCTTACTCCGCTTAAAAAGGAGGTGGCCCCTTGTATCTTAACTCTGACTACTCTGTACATATCCCGAGAGGAGTGTATTATCTGCTCAAATAATCGCAAGAGAATCGCATAATCGCACGTCGCTGTAAGCAAATTTTTCTTTGGTTAATGCGATTGATTGTGAGTTGATTAATCGTTTACGCTATAAGAGTACCTAGAATGTGATGCAAACATGCATGTACTTATTTGATTGTATCCACTCGACAGGGCAAGCTACAGATGTGGGTGGACATTTTCCCGAAGCACCTGGGAACACCTGGCTCTCCGTTTGATGTCAACCCGCGCAAGCCTGGAGAGTAAGTGTAGAAGCACAATCTTAGTAGTCCATTCCATTCTGATTTTGTAGTTACGTTTGCATTTCACCGTTCCACACTACTTACCAGCAATTGTATTGGAAGATTGAGGGCTGCCGGCAGAACTCTGACGTCTATTAGAACTCGAGTAGAGTCTACTTTGTCTTTTAATGTTTTCGAAATCGCTTAAGATTTCAGGTGGCATCGTTTACATGTACGTTTATTTGTCAGGTATGAATTGCGAGTGGTTATTTGGAACACTGCTGATGTGATCTTGGAGGAGACTTCCATTACTGGCGAACAAATGAGTGATATTTACGTGAAGGGGTAAGTGTTAGCAGTTAGTGTCATGTACGAACGCAGTAAATCAAATATTTCCAAACTCTTGCAGCAAGGAAAAAGCGCCTGATGCAGGGAGGTGACTTGTTTGATCATTTCGCTACCTTATGGTTTGTGCAGTGACTTGTCTGACTTATGTAGAGCATTTTGTTTCTGTTGTTTAGGTGGATTGCAGGGATCGAGGAATCACAGAAAACAGATGTTCATTACAGGTTTGGTCTTTATCAACAAACTTTAGATGCCTTCGTGAATATTAACTTCAAGGGAAAAAAAAACCAGTTGTCTGTTTTTCATGATCAAGGGAAAGTCATGTCTGATCAAGACCCCGGTTGTTCTTCAAGCCGCAGAAAGATGCGACTTCGAGTATTTAGTCTCCCTCTTGGATGTAATTCATTAATGCCATTCCATTGCAACTTAAACCTCTAATAACATGTTAGCTTTCCTCGACAAAGAGGGGTGGGGGTAGCGGTTAATAGGAGATAGAATGGGACAACAGGTTACTAGTAAGGAGTAATAAAATAAGTCTCAGTAGTCAATCCAGTATGATCGTGCGTGTCAGGGAAGTCCTAAAAAGGACTGTTATTGGTGACTGACATTTCGGTTACCTGTGCGCAAGTCATCTTCCATGTCAACAGCGGCAGTCCTTTTCAAGACTGCTCTCACTCAGACGATCAAACTATCAAACTAATTAACCAGAAGTAGTTGGCATTTCTACTCGCTTGCGTTATGTGGCTTATCTGAACAAAATCTTGTTCTTATCTCTTTTTTGCTAACCGCAGATCCTTGGATGGCGAAGGAAACTTCAACTGGCGTTTTGTCTTCCCCTTCATGTTCCTTGCTGCAGAGAAAGTCCTTGTTGTCAGAAAGAAGGTAACAAAAATGCATATTGCTGTTCATTTTATCTTCGCTTTTCTCTGTCACAACAAACTAATGTAACGGTGTCGTTAGTTTATAGACTAGCTTGCCGATAGGGAACCAACAATACTTTAAAAAGACGCCAAACAGTATAAGAGGAATCAAGCTCTAGTTTTCACCGTCGGTCATTTTCCGTGAAGATTACGCTTGATTTTTTCTAAGTAAGGTCATTTTGAAATAACCTAGCAATTTTTATGTAGGAGCACTTTTGGAGTTTGGACGAGACGGAAGAACGCGTTCCTCCGCAGCTTGTCATCCAGGTTTGGGACAACGATAAGTTCTCAGCAGACGACTTCTTAGGTGCGTTGTATTGTTGATTGTTACTCTCGTACACCTAACAGTGTCAAAGCTCGTTAAAAATAAAAAAAAAAACATTGCCATTTGCGCAATATTAAAGCACCGGAATGGCATGCTCAGTGACAGCGGGTAATTAGGTATGTGGGATCCGGGATATTACGGGGGAGGGATGTGGGTTAGGAAATCACAGGACTGGGATCCGGGATTAGAAGCTATGTGATCGAGAATACTCGATGAGTATTGGTGAGAACAAACATGTTGGAGACAAAGCATTAAAATCGTTTTTATGATTTATGAAGAAAACATTGCGTTTGACATTTGCGTATGTTTTTGACTCGTGTTTAAACAGGGCAGGTTGAACTGAACTTGAACCGTATGCCCAAGCCAACCAAGAGTGCCAGGAGGTGTACCTTGCAGCAGCTGCCGTCTTACGAGGAAGGTAGAGCCAGCAGCAGTGTGGAGACGGTCTCCCTGTTTGAGATGAAGAGAGTGTATGGCTGGTGGCCCTGTGTGGCTCAGGAGGCTGGCGAGGAGATGCAGTTAACAGTAAGTTGAACAAGTTCATTATGGATTTTATCTGAAATTTTAGATTGTTGAAAATTTTAAAACAACGACCACGAAAGAATTTACTGCTTAACAGCTTTCATTACAAAAATTAGAACCACCTAACCTTGCACAGCGTAATTTACCTGACAACTGCTCAATAGCTTTCATTTGAATAGTCACATTGTAGGATTTTATTCAAAGGCACAAACGTTAGAACCACCTTATACAGCATAATAAACAACGCCACAGGAAAGTACTGCTCTGTAGCTTTCATTTGAATAGTCACACTGTAGGATTTTATTCAAAGGCACAAACGTTAGAACCACCTTATACAGCATAATAAACAACACCACAGGAAAGTACTGCTCAATAGCTTTCATTTGAATAGTCACATTGTAGGATTTTATTCAAAGGCACAAACGTTAGAACCACCTTATACAGCATAATAAACAACATCACAGGAAAGTACTGCTCAGTAGCTTTCATTTGAATGATCATAGGATTTTATTCACAGACACAAAAGTTAGAACTCACTTGTACAGCATAATAAACAGTGTAACACCAGAGCTATTCACCAGAGCTGGTCACACTGAAGGATTTCATCTGCTGTCTCCAATGGAACTACCAAAACAGACCACAGGAAAGTACTGATAAATAGCTTCTTTTATTTGAATGGTCACACTTTGATATTTTGTTTCAGTACCACAGTACACGACTCCGTGTTTGATTCTAAGAGGCAAAGGGCCTGTAGGTAATTGCTTATTTGTTATCGCAGGGTAAAGTAGAAATGGCCGTAGAGCTGATCACTAAAGAAGAAGCTGAAGCGAAACCTGCTGGTAAAGGAAGAGAGGATCCGAACCAGAATCCCACACTCGAGGAACCCAAGTAAGTACAAGTCAAGCCCATGAGCAAGTGCCTGACTGGACTGACTCTTCCATAGTGCGGTTTACAGTCGAGTGTCGTAAAACCAAACAACTTTATTTAACAAAGGAAAAAGGTTTTGAGATTTGCCACCCGCCAACTAGCAAGAAAGCTATTCGAAGAGGGGTCAAGAAACTTATCAGTGTAGTTATTATTTCTAATATTTTTACGGGACAGATAATTTGAGTAGTTAGTAAAATGAAATCATTCTGGCCAGTCACAACTGACACAAACAATTCAATGAACCAATCAGACCTCGAGGCTAATACGTGAAGCCGGCGCCAAGCGCGGGAAAACGTGTGCGAGCATGTCACGATTGGTTTTGGTTACTTCTGATTGGTTGAGAAAGAGGCGCGAGATGTTTTAGCCAATCACAAAGCGTAGCAATGTAAAACCAAATCAATCCCGAAATCACTTTCGATACTCAATTGAAAACCGCTCTATTGCACTTCGTTTCTCCCCAGTCGCCCTGCAACCTCATTCCGTTGGTTCACATCACCGTTCAAGACTCTGCGCTACATCATTTGGAGAAACTACAAGTGGATCATCATCGGCATACTCATCACGCTCATCCTTGTGGCCGCTATTGTTGTTTTCTTGTATTCAATGCCGGTGAGTCTTCGTCTTCGTCTTCTTACACGTGTTTAAATGTACTTAGGATCCGTTCACACCAATGCTTACACGTGTTTAAATGTACTTAGGTTCCGTTCACACCAATGCTTACACGTGTTTAAATGTTGCCTAGTTAAGGTGATGGACGTGTCTTTTCGAACCTAATAACTCAAAATTATTCACATTTACTCTTAAACGATTGCCATAGACTCATTGAACTGAAGTTGAACTTTCAAAAACATTTGTCTGAAGTGACAATTTTCACGCCTAAGATGACAAATCTAAATCCATTGGCATCGCAGACTAAAAAAAGAGACGCCTGCGTTTTACTGCGCTACCCTTAAATATATCTTGAAAAAGTAGTTGGAAGATTTTAAAAATGCATGTTACCAAGTGGTACTAAACGACCAATTTTAGGGATCCCAGCTCATAGCTATTGGTGCAGAGGCTTGGTATGCTGGCTAAACACAGACCAAACCTGGAATTCTTTGGATTTAACATTAATTTGAATTATTAACTTACTGTGGTATGTATCTTTCTTGTTAGGGTTACTCTGTGAAGAAGATGTTCAACGTTTAAATCGTCCCCTGCGACGGAAAACCAATAATTAGAAAAGATGCATCTATTAAATGGAATTCAATTCAAATCATAATAATATATTAAAGTAAGAATTTGATATTATGATACAAGGCTGCAATTTTGTAGAGTAAGTAGAAATATGACAATATTCAATACTTGGATAAATCTAATATGATAATACATTAATACTGCATTAATAGGACCAGTTGACTGAAAATGTAACGCAAATGCAAATCTACATTATAACAAACTCGGAATCGTATACGTCGCATTGGTAAATCTTATATAATAAAAATGTCAGTATTGCATTGATACGACCAGTTGACTGAAGATGTAAAGATAGCTCAATTCGCCAAATGCAAATCTCGATTATAACAAACTTGGAATAGCTTACGTCGCTAATTGGTTGAACAAGAAAATCCATTTTTTTCTTATAGCTATAGTGTTTTCATTGCTTTGGACCCTTTTTCTCCTAATCGCGCACAAGTACAACATGTTCACTCGCTAACAGCACCCTAGAAAAGTACTTCTCATTGGCTTTATTTGAATGCTGACAGTAAAATTTTGTAATCATGCTCAGAAAAACTCCCAAGGCGCTCAGCCTCTTATTTACACTTAAGTGGACCGCTTATCAAGCAAAATTGAAAGCGAGCCCGATTATCTGTTACAGCATAAAAACAATATCACAGGAAAGTACTGCTCAAATGCGTTCGGATTTCATTCACACTAAAAAATTAGAGCCACACTGTAGAGCATAACATACAACACCATGACTGTTTTCATTTGCATTGTTACACTTTAAAGATTTCGTACGCCGATTCACAAATTAGGACGCATCAGATTATTCAAATTTCATTTCGAGGAGAAAAAGGGTCGAACATTAAAATTTGGCAAACAAATTAGTCACTAGTTTACAGCAAAATGTATAATAGTTGTTTTGAAAGTTTCGTCGCTGGCGATGAATAAATTCCTCTTTTGACCAACAAGAGAGGGCCATCGAGGAACGCTCGGACAAAACGGCGACTAGAACTTGGTTTAAGTGTTTGCATTGGACGAGTCTTGAACTGTTAATCAGTAGTAATGATAGTAATGCGCTGTTATATCTTGTGTAGTTAGGGAAGAATGTTTCATGGAACATTTAAGGGATACGGATTTACGTGCTGTTACGTAAAAATGTGGTCCATTTGAAACATCAGTTTAATGCCGGATAACGTTTCCGTACAACCATCTTTGAAAAACACGACAGAGGATAAACAAATAGTGGGGTTGTTGTTTATTTTGTGACTGTGGCAATTTATAATTGTTATTTTGATTGGTGTTGTCACATTGTTTTTGCTTCTCACTGCGCTGTGTTTATTGTGAACTCGTACAATAAACATTCCAAATTATACCAGTTGAGGTGTTTAGTCAAATAACTATTTTTGCTGTAGTTATATCTGAGGTTAATGCTTCAAGAAAATGAAGCCGGCAATTAATAAATTCTCGACAGCTAGTTGTTGTGTTGTAATAGTTCAACAAAACAGTTGTCATCGGTACCTTGTGACAAACTGTCGACTTGTCATCCCCAGGCCTTTCCGGCCTAGAACCTCGTTCCTGGATTTTTTCCCTTTTGAAAAAGCCAGACAGTGTGACCATTCAAACGTAATTTCCTGCGGTACTGTTAATTATTCTGTACAAGGTGGTTATAACGTTTGAGTCTGTAAATGAAATCCTAAAGTGTGACCATCCAAATGAAAGCTACTGAGCAGTACTTTCCTTTCCAAATGAAAGCTACTCAGTAAGCAATACTTTTCTGTGCTGGACCCGGTTGTTTAAAAGGTGGATATAGCGCTATCCACTGGATAAATCACTATCCAGCGGATAACACAATTGATTTTATTAATACTTATCCACTGGATAGTGATTTATCCAATAGTGATTTACCCTTTGAACAACCGGGGCCTGCTGTTCATATAGATTACTTCATGGGCAGTGCGGGCGTACGGCATTTACGCACGAGTTGGTGATGTAAAAAATCGTACAAAGCACTGCCCGTGCTATAATTTGTTTATTTTATACATACTGAGATTTGTGATTGGAAGAAACGCTTTTTTCACGTGCGAGAAAGTCGTTTCGCCATTTTGATCGACTGCGAACCCCGAACGGGGTTTTCACACGCCAAATTTCAATAGAAAATCTCAAGTATGAAATAAATGATTATTAGTGACATGTAAAACTCAATTTGTATAAGTAATCGCTTTGCATTTTAGCGGAGCTCTGCGGGCCGAAGGCCCGCGCGGAGCGCCATACTCATAGAACCAGAGAACCATAGAACCCATGTCCGTCATTTTTCATGGTCATGGCTAGCGGAATGTTTCGCGGGCGCGTTGGGTGCCCGCCGCCGCCGTCGCTTAGGGTTAACTCGCGGGCGCGTAGACCGTCGCAAAACAAGCGCGTATGACGCCACCCAACAACGGGGATCTTTGCAATTTCACGTCACCTGGGAAAACACTGCTGTGTTTAGCGGAGAAAACCGTTTAAGTTAAAGTCGTTATTTTACGGAATTTTTTCGCGGTTTGCTACTCAAGACAGGGATACTAATTAAGGGATACTCAGAAGCCGCTATAGGGGAAATAGAAGAGCTTTCAGAGATAAAATCTTGCTTCGAGGATGGGAGCAATGCGGGAAGATGTTTGTCACTTTGGGTTTCAGAACTGAAGAAGCGGAGATTTAAACAATTTCCAAGCAGTGGAGGGATTTAGAGGTAAAACAAAATACATTTTTCGATGGGAATTTATGTTGATATCAATCTGTGATTGACTTTTTTGTGTTCTCGCTAGTTTTCGGGAGAATTGTTTATAACGCGCTCAATTAAATTCAGTTGTTTTGATTTCTTTCATCGGAGACATCTCGGCCTCGATGAGCTCTTAATGGTTCGCGTTTTGCTTTTAAACATAAACTTATGGAGATTTGAATAAAATTTTTGGAAAGAAGATTGTGTTGTCCATTTTTGTGTTTGTTCATTCATTACATAGGTTGAAAAGCGATTTTATGTAAACAAAACAAAAGAAGACTTGGATTTTATAGTTGTAAACTTCACGTGCGTGGTCTTATGCAAATATGTTTGTGTATTTTTTGCAATTTTGATTTCCAAATCAGTTTCTCGGACAATTTTTTAACCAGCAGGTGTATTTTATTTGGAAATTAGTCGTACTAGTTATTCTAGACGGAGAAAAAGTTGTTTTTGTGAACTTTTGTACGGTCTAAATGTACTGTGCAAACAGTGGCGTAAGTCTGTTTTTGAGAATTGCTAAAATTAAAAGATAGCCGGTCGTCATTTTCATTCTTGTGCTTCCGACCTTTCACCTCAGTTAAGTTTATCATCGGCTTTCTGTTCAAAGAGCGGCGCTGTTAGGCTCAGGCTATCTATATATATTAATTGCCACTGTACGTCAAATTTAACGGTAAAATATTTCTGCTAACCAAATCAGTACTTTTACCACATACATATAAATTGTGGTAGTTTCTTGGTGTTGCGGATGGTGTGATCACCAAATGACGTAAAACAAAAGATTCAAAAGACACTGAACAATACCCATACCACAACACAAGCCAACCAACAATGGCTTCCGCAACACCACGAAACAACCTAAATTGTGGACGTTTTCTTCATTCACTCTTTGGTCGAAAACGTAAGCCAAAAGGCATGCCAGTGCATCAATGCCATTTTCGTTCCCAGAGCTCTCACGTTTTTCTTAATTCCTTTACGTGTCATCACAACCACTGACCAAACGAATTGCGGGTTCTGGGGACAAGAATGAAGAAAGCAACCCCAAGAAATTTGCGCTTGCGCAGTTGGTGTTCACGTCTTAGATAAGCAGGGAACAAGTTGCAACATATAAAGCCACGGGTAATAAGACGGGCACAAAACCCTAAGCCATGGCCTATGTAAGACGTTATGTTACAGGCGGCTTTTTCTTCGTATATAAATCTGGCCTGGCTCCCGCCCTTTCATACGAAACTATCGCTATTATTTTGTAGTTATTTACCATAAAGAAATGATAATCTTCAGATGAACGCTGAGGCATTATATACAGCCTCGAGCCATTTAATTATTAAAGTATCAGGGCCTTTCGTGAGGTAGGTTGGGTGGGTCAGACAAAGAAAAACGTTCACAAAGTGAATTATAAATGCATTCAAAAAATATGTGGATGAAAAGAAGTCAACATAAACAATGCATTTAAGATAGGAAATTTCGAACACAAAGGCTGTTCACTATCTCTCTTTATCTCTCTGTTTAGACTAGACGGCGTTTTCAGAAGCTGTCAAATTAGCCGTATTTTTAGATCAGAAAGTCAATTTTAAATTTGAAAAAATTGTCACTTATACACAAGAAAAATAACAAAATTCTTGCGCAAGTTCACGAAATGCAACTAATTTTGATGGCACGATTAGGGCCTAAAAGGGAGAAATAAACTACAGTTTTATTTAATAATTTTGAGTTAATTAGCAATGTTTGTTTGCTAATTTTTGTGTTGAACTTCCAATTTTCAAATTAATGTTCAAGAGAGTAGAAAACGTCGTAGAAGGTTATGTTTGGAGATGTTATTGTCCCTGACTGTAAATAAAGAAAGCAGTATTTCTGGTTGCTTATTTCCTACAACTTCATCCGGCGGTTCATTTTTTGAATATAATCGTGAACTGTGTCGTACATATTTGTATTTTTTCTCAATATTCTCAGTATTCATCAGTCCCTTGGCTGAGATCGTCGAAAC
The DNA here is from genome assembly GCA_022457155.1 of Cladopsammia gracilis. Taxonomy (NCBI): domain Eukaryota; kingdom Metazoa; phylum Cnidaria; class Anthozoa; order Scleractinia; family Dendrophylliidae; genus Cladopsammia; species Cladopsammia gracilis. The sequence goes on along the minus strand of JAJGOT010000012.1, from coordinate 2,993,024 downwards.
TATTCAAAGCGATCCCTGGTATAAAGTAACAAAATTCCATTTTAGCAATTCAAGGCTTTCTTAGTTTCAACTGGCGAAAATTCAAGCCAAATTAGTCGGTAGGAGAAAACGTTTGCTTTCCTGAAATGGCAAATATTGACGTCATTTGAAGAGTAATCAAAGGGCTCTTAAAGCCATCTCGTTAATGCGTTGAAACATGAGGTTAAAAAAAGAAGAATCTAAAATAAATATAAAATAAATATGGTAAAGATGGCGTTGTAGAATCAGACATTATGTAGAAAATGCGAGGCGCAGTAGTCAACTGGATATGGTGCTTGGCAGGATAGAGAAGATTGAGAGAACTTGGTTTGAAAATTCATGTTGGTGCAAGTCAAAAAAAGTTATGAGTAACAAAGAATCACGAGTGTGAATGTAAATAATTTTGATGTTAGGGAAGTGAAAGTGAAAGACTTTTCCCGCCTTCCTAGCTAATTGACGATGAAAATGTGTTGTTGGTTCAATTTACACAGTGCATTTTCAGTTATTCATTGTCTATTTTCTGTTGGGATATTTGACAATGGAAAAGACTTTCTAAATCAAATACAATAGATTGCCGCAATTTTAAAACAATTAAAAGCCCACATCGATAATACGTCACGTGCAATGACTTTATATCTGATCAGATGAGATATTAATATTAATTATCAAAATATCAATTGACACAACAAATGGTGACTGAATCTTTAATATTCTTTAAAGTAAGGCCCGATTCAAACACTGAACTTCACATTTGCCGAATCTAATGGAAGGAGGCCGTAACAACATGTCATTTCTCTAGAGCTGCCTTTCCCCATGCCAGGACAATTTGAGCTATGTTTAGCACAGGCGGCCCAAGCTCACTATATCAGATAACCGGTACGTGACCCTTGCTTTATGAGCGGTATTGTGTTACAAAGATTCGATTTATAAAGGTTTGTATGGGAACGCAACGGTTTTGTCTCAAAACTTAAAAAGTCGAATGGTATGTGAATAAAATTGACTTACCCTGTTGCTATATATAACTCGCCGAAATCGCGTTAAATCGTCCCGAGGAGCAGGCAAACAACTAAGAATACAACACAGCAACAGGGTAAGTCAATTTTATTCACATACCATTCGACTTTTTAAGTTTTGAGACAAAACCGTTGCGTTCCCATACAAACCTTTATAAATCGAATCTTTGTAACACAATACCGCTCATAAAGCAAGGGTCACGTACCGGTTATCTGATATAGTGAGCTTGGGCCGCCTGTGTGTTTAGCAGACATCGCGCCATCAGCCATTTCTTTTTCAACTCTCCAGCAGTATTCGAAAATAGAACGAAAGTCAAAATTTATGGTATTTTGCTGTTCCTACTCTTGCATAATGAAACGGAAAGTTTTGTAGTTAGCTAAAGTATCAAGTCTGCTGTTTTATATATTTTGACGTGAAAAATGGCGGGAAAATCGTGATCACGTGGTCATTTTTCGGTCACGTCTGCTATGGACGCACTTATATAGAAAATATTGGGTCTGGAGCGGATAAACAGGGCACCACTCCTGGCGGTCACTTTTTTAGTTTCCCTTAGATCGAAATGAGGTTCATGACAGGCCTGCACCGACTCCGCTATGTGGTTTTGCGGTTGCGATGCATTTATATTAGCTTTCAAAGTTTGGCTGTTATGAGTCGTGTCGTTAAGTGATTTACGTCTTGTATGATGTGTTAGGCGGCGTTTTGTAAATAGTTTTCAGGAATGGTTGGTTTTGAACGAAACTCCATTTTTCATCAGTATTTGTTTAAGGTTTTTCAGTCGTGGGTGAAATGTTGTGACAAAAGGCGTTATTATCTCGCGAGTTTTTTCGTTTTGTTTTCATGCCAATTGCGTTCCGGCAAAAGTGAAATTCAGAATACCAGTGCATTTAGGAGGGTGCTGATGGGGTTAACAGTTAACTGACAATTGCCCAAAAATATAGTAGTTAACTGATAAATGAAAAGTTACCGTATTTTCTCTATTAAATGCCCCCGGCGTTTATTTCAAACTTGGCCTTGTGGACCCGGCGTTTCTTTGTATCAGCAGTTTTTTCTCGCCCGCCATTTTTTAAGAAAGGGTTATTATTCGTTTTTCTTGGCTGCCTTGTACCTTGCCCTTAAATCTTAAGTTTATTATACCACAAACAAACGTTTGAGGAGCTTACTTACAACTTCCTCAATTATACCCGGCGTTTATTCAGGGCCCGGCGTTTAATCGAGAAAATACGGTAACAGTTAAGTGACATTCTATTAATTATACTAAATTAACGATTGTTGTTGTTAATAAAAGCAACATAGTTTTTTCCTAACAGCAAAGCTATTTTGTGACTTTTACCTCCCTCGCTGCGTGACCAGGTGACATATTAACCGATATTATATGCGAAAGGTACCAGGGTCGTAGAGCGTTGACCTTGATCTCCGTGATGGCGTCGAGTGGCGTGGTCAAAGTTATTCTGAGTTTTTATCGAGATGATGACAAAGGATCGGCATTCGAATGACACATAAGTCGCATACCGTTTGACATGACAAAGCACAATTCAATGGACATATAATCAAACAATAAGCGGAAAGTTTGGACTCGGTGAGTTTGATTTAAAGTTGTTCCGATTAGAGAAGATCGACGGGAAAGCTGTTACAAAGGCTCAGTTGGAAATGGAGCTACCTTTTCTAATGGGAAGTGCGACAAGTGATGGTGGTATGGTGTGTATTTTGTTTCGTCATTTTGTCCTAGCACGCGAACGCGGGTTGACCCAGGGGTTAACCACACGAGCCCTTTTCAGATTAAATGAGTAAGATTTCTGATTACACTAAAACCTGTATTAAGCAGACTCCAAAGTAAGTGGACACACCGTATTTTATTGGACACAAGCATCAGTGAGTTTCGATTTTTTTTCCTTCCCATACTCTCTGTGTACGATCCTGTATCAAACAGACATCTTTAATACTGACGATCCTTATTACGGTTTTGGAAGCTATCTTGACAGGTGAGAAATTATGGTTTTTGTATGAGAATCTAATGTCGAATAATTTTCGTAAAGCGGCTGTTCTAAGTCCAATCCCAAAAACGCATTCACTCTGGTCATTCTCATGGCCTTTAAAGTAACCTTATCTTAACTTTGCAAATTTAAAAGCCTTACTGATTACGTAATTTCCTACTTGTCAAGCTAAATCACTTGATAAGATCAATGAATGAAAATATTGAAATGAACCGATTTCCGACAGCGTGACGCAGTTAAAAAAGAAAAACATAATTTTTTTTTATACAAGCGCATGAGTATAGGCTACCAGTGTAGCCTCTTCTTAACTGACAATTGGGTACCCCCATTAGCACCCTCATTTAGCAGTGCTAGATTAATTTGTCGTGTGTTTGGCCTTGTTTACAAAAGAAAAAAGGTCACGAGAAGATACTGCCTTTGTCACAACTTACCATCTGGCAGCACAGGTAGCCTAAGCTCAAGTGATAAACGTCGTGGTAAATGGCGTAATAGCGAAATTATAAGGATTTGTATTGGGAAAATTCACTTCGAGTTTGAGCGTAAAATTAGGAACGATATTTGAATAAAACTGGTTCATCTGAACTTCTTTGTGTGTTTACTTGTGCCTCAGTGAGTGGTTTTGCGGTCGATTCGCGATTCCAGCGATTTTTAGTTCAACTGTTTCAGTCCTCCCTCTGAAAGAGACAGCACTCCGCTCATCGAGCCGATCGGATCCACCGAAGGAAATCGGCGGTAAAATCGCTCCAACGCCTCCAGTCGCCTCGAAATTCTACTTAGACCATAGTCGATGGTTCTGCTTTCCATTCGTTATCTTCATCAGAGTCGCACATTACATTGAGAGAGAATTAAAGGTCGCTAATCTCTGCAAACTTTCCCGTTTTGAGCCATCAGAAACGGCTTTATTCATACTTCGCGTTCATCCGTTCAGTAGCCGTGCGGTTTTGCCGTTCGAACGGCATATATATTAGCCAAGTTAATCCAATGGCAAAATAGATCAAGTCGCTCATCTGTTCACTATCTAAAGTACATGCAATTAACGAGATATCTCCAAACAAGTCTTCTTCTGCAATAAGCTTTACTCGCAGCACTTCACTTTCCAGTGGAAACTACTAGTTTATCTTGTACAGGATTTTACTGATCCAGATCCGCGCGGCCAAATTTCTTGCCTACCGGTAGGCAAGATATTTGACCGCGCGATACAAACGTCTGTGAAATTTGCCGACTTGGCGGAGCTATATCTCCATTATTTTAAAAGATATCGCTTTTAAACTCGGCCATTTTACTATTTTTGAGATGCTTTTCCCAGCAGTGTCAATGGATTATTGCTATCAGGCCCATATAAAATTTTGGAAAAACCGTGATAAGGTCTATTCTGAAAACGTCTTGCGATACATGTTTGTAACCGCAAACAGGAAATTGTATTACTTACTCAAACTATCATCACCTGATCACCGGAGTGTCCGTGATAAAGAGGTTAAGTTTATATTAATTTGCTCTCTGGGACCGAATTTAGTGTCCGTTGTCCGTATTAGAGAGGGTCCGTATTATAGAGGTCTTTTTTAAAGAAAATATGTGCGAATTTTGTCGGGACACAGGAAACTGTCCGTAATAGAGAGGTATCCGTATTAGAGAGGTGTCCGTAAGGAGAGGTTCGACTGTCGATTTTTATCGATTATAGTTTTTCATATTTCGAAATCCAACTCGAAGTCCAACTCGAACTCGAACTCGATATCCAACTTGACGTTTCGGGATTCCCATACTGGGACGTTCATACTTGCATTGCGTGAGAGCTCTAGAATAATTCAGGAAATAACGCTTTTCCACTTATGCTGATAAGCGTTCATGTTTAAAATTCTAAGCCGCCACCGGCGTACTAGAACAAACGCAAATTTTGCTCTGCCATATCGCTCATATTAAAACACAAACTTTCCCGCCCCATTTAACTTTCTTAAAACGTCGCCATTCGTAAAAATACACCGTGAAATTCTCAAACTGCGTTTGCCAAAAAAACGCATTTGACCTATTTTTGGCTTTACGATAAATGATTGAAGCTGATAGGTAACGTGAGATATCGAAACTTAAGAAGAACTTAATGCCTTTGCGGTAACGTAATGTGAGATATGACAAGTTCATGACAAGTTCTGATTTTTTTGATTTTCTACTCTTAATAGGGTCAGGGCTTGAGAACCCTGGCGGCACACATGCTTATCTTAAATTGTACCCCCCCCCCCCCCCCCCCCCGCTCTCTCTCTCTCCTCGGCGTTCACATTAAATCACGGACTATGATGGAGCGCGAAAGGCGCAATTTATGTGATTTTGTTTTGCTGGCACCTGTTTGATTTTAGAAAAAAATTGTTTCAGTTCGATGTTATTTTGGGTCGTCTTGTCTTTTTTCAGTGTGGGGGGTGACGGGGGGAGGGTAAAATTGAATATTCAATTTTTTCAAAGCGTACATACGGGACAAAGATTTTATGTAGAACGGAATAACGTGATATTATTATGAGTGTAAGTGAATGTTTTTTCAGTTGAGGCATCATCGAAATTCAATTACAATGTTCTTTAAAATAAGGAGGACTATATTAAGAAACTCTAAATAGTGCGTGTCATTTAAGTTATGATATGATTTCGAAACGTGCTAAAGTTTCATCGAGTTTATACTTGTAGGTCTTGTAGCCACTTGTTTGTTATTTTAAGGATAGCTGTGGTGTTGCTTAGTCATGTGTCTATTTGCGCGATAAAAGGGTGTGCCGATTGCGTGAAAGATGAAGGTTCAGCTTGCACATATGGCATGTTATAGTTAGTCAATGGGCTTACTATAATAACGTTTTCGCAATATTTTTTGTCGTAAGAAATTGCAGAATGTGTATATTGTTAAAAGATTAAGGTTTTACCTTATTGTTTTATTTTTTGGTATTCAAGACAGACATTGTTCGTAGTGTTTGAAAAGCACTTTTTTGTGCAGTTGTCGGCGAATTTGTCTTAAAATTAGATTTACAGCTAGACGGAAAAATTAGTGATTACTCTCTTTTGTTTTTGAACTGAAAAGGTGTAAATCGTTTTAAGTAAGAACATTGCGGCATTGCGGAGATACCTTTTATATTTTGATTGATATGTTTGATAAGACAATCCCTAGGTCTGTGTTTTTATATAACGTTTAATTGGTAAGTTGAAAGAAAATGAAGATGAATTAAAGATGGGTTGTCGGAAATCGCTTTTAAATGTAAGGGTTAGCAACATTGACAAATTGTTTAAGATTGCTTTATTAAATGTTGTGTGATGTGCAATATTTTGTTGAAACTTGTTTAGTTGTGGGAGGGCCGAAATATCTACGTTTTCCGGTATCGATTAGCGGTATGTCTGTGATGGACTAATTAGCTACTTGTCAATGGTTTTTGAAGGATTAATTTAACGCTGTTGTGTGTTTGTATCGAGATCGATGTGGAATTTTTTGCAAAGCTAAGCGGAGATTGATTTTTGGTATGTGGAGGGTTTAAAAAGAAATGGCTGCATAAGGTAATTATGAATGGGCTATTTGCGAATATATACTATTTGTCTGTTTTTTATTTTCAAGTCGAGAGTTTTGTATTTCCGGTGTCATCTGTTTGCTAACTGCCATGTAACTATTAGGGATTAAATGGATCCTTTTAAGTTTAAGAAATGAATTGGTTTGTATTTGATTGCTATTTGAAGTTAATTCTTGTAAAAAGTGTTCATATTTTTTGGTTTTAGGAGTGGAGAGTACGTTTCGAATGAAATTGCATCTTTTTTTTTAATATGTGCAGATTTTGTGTCTAAGGCGGTACGTTGATGGGGTGTTAATTTTGTAAAGTTGTAGGGGTATCGGTGTGACAAAGTTATTTCGTAAATTAAAGAAGGAAGGTTCTTCTTATGAAAAATTTTAAAGGTATAATTATATATCAGTTGTTGTGTGACAATGATTGTGATAAAACATTTCATAATATGGGAGTGTTTTGTTTCGAAGGAATTTAAGGAATCTCAATAGATTGATGTTTACTAGAAAATGTATGGTTTTAGAAAATCGCTAATTTTGTTGAGGTTTCAGTTTGTCTTTTGTTGTATAATATTGTGTGATGTTGTAAATTGTTTAACAGTGGCTTTTAAAGCCAGACGGGTAGGGTTGATGGAAAATTAAGAGATGTCTGCATTTTCTTTGCTAGAGGGATATTTGGAAGCGGTTCAGCTAAGATGGGGTTCACTAACAAGGGCGATCTGTTGTGTTATAGACAAAATCTCTCTTGAAAAAAATCTACACGCTGAAATCGCTTATAAAATGCGCCGTGTCTAAATACCCGGCAGCCGGGAACGGTCTTAAATAGACTAAATGCCCGGCAAACAGAAATTTTCACAAAATTTTCAATGAATGGCTCTTTCAAACCTTTTGAGAGTATTCGATGTTCGTTTAGAAATGTCAAGCGCTTCCAAAAATTATTTTGCTTTCCAGTTGACGAAATATCCAAGCTTGGGCATACAATAAGATCGCTATGTTCTCGACACTTAGAAAATTTCTGCTGAGACTCGCAGTCAGAAATTTTCACAGAATTTCGACTGAACGTCTCACTCAAACCTCTTTAGTAAAGTTCGTTTAGAATTACCAAGCGATTCCCAAAATTATTTCGATTTTCCAGTTGACGAAATATTCAAGCTTCGGTATACTATAAGATCGCTATGATTACGACACTAAGAACATTTCTGCAGACTACCTGGCACGGTCTGAAATAGACTAAATGCCCGGCAGTGAGAAATTTTCATAGAATTTTCACTGAAAGGCTCTTTCAAACCTTTTAAGAGCATTCGATGTTCGTTTAGAAATGTCAAGCTTGGATATTTCGTCAAATGGAAAAGAAAAATAATTTTTGGAATCGCTTGACATTTCTCAACGAACATCAAATACTCTCAAAAGGTTTGAAAGAGCCATTCAGTGAAAATTTTGTGAAAATTTCTGACTGCCGGGCATTTAGTCTATTTGAGACCGTGCCCGGCTGCCGGGCATTTAGACACGGCGAAAAATTCTTCTTAAAATGCTTGCTTGATAAACTTTGTTAACAAAATCAGCAAAATTATTACGTCTTTTGCGTACTATTGCATAATCAAACCGTAATGCATACTCTTGCGTAATCAAACCGAAACATTTTTAGTTAGCTGAATAGGCAAAATCTCACCTCTCTTGCATACTATTGCATAATCATGACACCTCAACATTGTTGTTTCTGTGGTTTAGATAAGAAACATGTACAATCTGTCAGGCGATGAGGTCAGCTCTAAAACAGTTGAAAAACAACTCTGCTATAAACCTCAAAAAGCGGACAAAGAAATTTCTAAAGCATAAGACGCAAAGAGCGTAGAACGTCTCCGACACATCCACACAGGAAACAAAAAGCATAAAACGCAAACAGCGTAGAACGTCTAGGACACATAAACTTAAAAACAAATTTGAAAGATTGATACCTAACGTGAGATATCGAAACTTAATAAGAACTGTAATACCTTTGTGGTGAGGTAACGTAAGACATGACAAGTTCATGACATTTCAATACCCTAGGGAAATTAACAATGGGACCGGGGGTGTTCCTCAAAAATTTTAGTGACGGTATGTGACGCCCTTCTTGAAATCCTAACCGCTTTAACCAACCATACCCTCAATGCCCTAATATAGCTTCTACAAAGAAGAAAGAAGAAACCCCCCCGGACAAAAGTCCACAAAATTTTGTTAACAACTTTTGTCCCTTTTTTCGAAAATCAACACAACTATGACATGTTTACCATACTATTGCACAATCAAACCGCTTGGCCAATCATAATGCAGAACGTAGCTAATACAGGAAATTGCCTGCTGCTGAGTTGACCTCTGATACGCTTGGTTAATTGCACGCTTACTTGTAACTCTAAAATTTTCTTTCCACCAGTGATCGAGTGCATTGTTATTTAGAAGTTGCTGAAACCAATTCTGTGGTCGTGGAAATACCCAAGCCCTCCTTGGCGACGAGCAAGTTCGTGGCGAGCTCCTAAATGTAAATAAAACGCCGACAAACCTTGAAGATAGCGTAGTTGAAGGCGTCTTCTTCGGTGTCTTCTCGCAAAAAAAAATGCCGAATTGTTATATTTATCAAATGATAAGCAGGAGAATGACTGAAATTAAACTTACAAGATCTCGATTCGTGTCATCCATGTCGATCTGTACGTTTTCGCGCGTAAACTGCAGTGTCAGTGAACTCATATCTTATTATATTTTACCCTGGGGAGTCTTTTACTGTGTAACCGCATCCCCAAGGGTAAGATGAAACCTGAGATAAACCGAACCCAAGCCATTAACCCTTGGGAAGGCCCCAAACCCAAGGTATGTGTAACCACAACTCAATAGAAAAAAACGCAAAGTTCATGCTATTTTGCTCTGCCATACCGCTCATATTAACACACAAACTTTCCTGTCCCATTTAACTTTCTTATAACCTCTCCATTAGTAAAATACACCGTGAAATTCTCAAACTACGTTTCCCAAGAAAACGCATTTAACCTATTTTTACCCTTTTAAAGTAGCTATAATGGCTTTACGACAAATGATTGAAACTGATAGGTAACGTGAGATATCGAAATTTAAGAAGGACTAATACCTTTGCGGTAACGTAATGTGAGATATGACAAGTTCATCACAAGTTCTGACATCCCAATACCCTAGGGAAATTAACAATAGGTCCGGGGGTGCTCCCCAAACATTTTAGTGGCAGTATGTGACGCCCTTCTTGAAATCCTAACCGCTTTAACCAACCACATCCTCAATGCCCTAATATAGCTTCTATAAAGAAGGAACAAGAAACCCCCCCGGACAAAAGTCCACAAAATTTTGTTAACAACTTTTGTCCCTTTTTTAGTACTCGACTTCGAAATCTCGCTTAATGCGCAAGCGCATTAACGAGATAAAAATGGATAACTATTGACTGCCAGAACGTATATGAATTCTTAACTGGATTGCCTCTGGAATGAAAGAGTTAGCAGCCGATTTGGGTGTAACATCTTATCATTTGGGACTATACAGTGCAATGAACAATAAAAGATCTTACCCCCAAACTTTTCCAATATCAGGGCGTACACCATGTTGGCTCCGAACACAAGCAAATGTGCCAAGAGATGAGTCAGATGTCTCAATATCATTAGAATAGAAATGAGCGACATAATTGTATTCGTATTGTATTGTAATTTTTTGAGGTCTCTTTTGTAAACCACGTGTAAGTGAAGAAGGCTTCCTCTTTAAATATTAAATTTATTTATTTAAATAAAGATAGACAGATGTTAGAAGGTTTCTCTGAGCGATGATCCATCGGAGACCTATGGGGGGGGGGAGGGGGTAGATAATCAGGCGGGTGGAAGATAATATGGATAAAATAGGTTCGACAGGTTCAACTGATGTTGATCAGCATAGGTAATGACGCTAAATTATTACAATGATGTCATAAAATGAAAGTTTGTTGAACGAGTGAAAGCGCTCACTAAAATGTACCAGTAATTTTGTTTGTCTTTTTTTTTAGCTTCAATTAAAACACCAGAAAAGGTGAAATTATAGGCTGATAAAAAAATTGGTTTTTTTAAAAAAGTACTTTACTATTAATAAATTAGCGCCAATCCCTGATTAATTAGCTTGTGTTTTTCAAAGTGGATTTAAATTAATCTGCGGAATTTAGTAGCTTATTTAGTGTAGAATATTATCGATTTCCAATGATCAAAAAGGCATACACAAAGCAAAACAAAGATCAGATGTCAACTGAACAGCAAGCAAGCGATATTATCACCTAACTCAGTACCAAAGATACAGTCTATTGACTGACCCCATGGACAAGTCCGGCCTTCGGCTCCAGTTTTGCGAGGTTAATAATTTTTTTTGTGTCTCGTGAACTAAGCATCGCGAATTCGAGCAAACCATCGAAAGGACCTTCTACCAGCGATTTTGTTTCAAAGAAGACAGAGTGGAACGGCGAAAAGCCTCATACGTAAATCTAGACGCCACCAAAGTTTCGACGGACGGTGCACCCTCCTCCTAGCTTCGTGAGGTTCTGCGAGACACATATTTCTAGTAAATCCCTATTAATATATTTTACGCGTTGGATAGGGATTTGTCCTCTACTTTCTAATTAACAGTTAGATTATGAACTCGAGATTTCTATCACGTGATAGGTAATGAGGGCGAAGCCCGAATCACTTATCACGCATAGAAATCAAGAGCGAATAATCTAATTGACACACACTGACAACCGCACACACTCACTTTCTAACCTATTTTATATCACACAGTTCTCGGTATACTATCAAGGACACTAAGGTATTTTCAGTGTAATATAATATAACTCGCTAGAGGATGATACTACAAACTTAAACTCTCCAACTCGTTTTACTGGTAAAAGGTAAGTCTTCACAAGCCCAATGGCTCACAACTTCCTGAGCTTAACCCGGTTTCTGTGGCATGAAGCGACTAAGAGTATTACTACTCCCCCCAGGATGGGATGCTGGTTCATCGCAGGGTTACCCCCAGCATTTTGTCGCTGGTACCCATTTATACACCTGGGTGGAGAGAGACAATGTGGAGTAAAGTTTCTTGTCAAGGAAACAACATGACGGCAGAGACCAGGCTCGAACCACCGACCTTCAGGTTGAAAGTTCGACGCAATAATCGATTAGATAATAGGTGTTCAGTTTGTCGTTAAGTAATGGTCCTAGTAAGAACTAGGCAACCTAACGGCTAGGAATGTAGAAGGGTGTTAATTGTGATATTGTTGAAATCGTCCACCTCATTGGCTAAAACGTGAAAATATACTATAACTTAACCAGGTAGTGCATTTATTTCTGTCTAGTTTACTAATTGATTCCCTTTTAGTGAAAACTATTCTGAGTTTTAATGCAACCAAAATTCTATGTGGGAAACATGTAAAATTAGAAGCCTTTTTCGGCCATTGTGTTGGAGTTTCACGATTGGATGAAATCTTATAGCACAAAAGAAACATCACTTTAAAATAAAGTTCCAGTACATTTTATTTGAAAAAACATGTTGTCCATAAGTTGATGTATTCTCAGTAAGAAACACCTATATAAAACAATCTTATGTGGGGAAAGCGAAATGCCGTGGAACAACAGAGCATTGCCTAAGTTCTTACACGCATTGTTACTTAAAAGTAGCACTTTAAATATTTAATTCATTTGACATTATTTGCGTTTATTTTTTTAGTAGAAAAGCGGTAATAATTTAATATAGTAAGTACTACCACCCTTTTCCGATAATTTTGTTGTTTCATTTACGGCAAATATTTAAAACTGTAAAATGCGAATTCTATTTTGTCCCTTTTTGATCATTTGCGAGAATTAGTAATTATAATGCAACAAACCCTTTTACCCTGAAACAATGAAATAACTTAATTCCTTTCTGTGCTTTTATTTAGTGGACCTCTTACAAGGCATTAGCGGCTAGCCAAACAAAACTGACAAAATGCCGGCCATCTTCCGAGCAACATGTGTCGAATAAAATATAAAGATGAAGATCAAATATCGATTTTACTGTGCCGTCACTGATGGGAAGATATGTTAGAATAAATACAATGCGTCATAATATTTAATCACTTTGACAGAGCTGAAAACTGTTTTCATTTTTACAAAGCAAACCGTTAACATGACTACGGAATCATTTCAAGAATATTTCTCACTACAGTTTTAATTATTCCGTGTGTTCAAATTGTATTAAACGAATCACTCGTTTTTAAATTAAAACCCACTGGAAGTTCGTACGAGAAGTTTTACGCTGAATTGAGACCATCTGATCAAGAAAGAAATTCCACCGTCATTTGAAATTATTTCATTGGTTTCGCTTTCTAAAGGTAAGGCGAGAATTAAATGGCGTAAAATGAAAGACATATTTTAATGAGAACAGGATATTTCAATATCCAACAGTGGGGTTTTAAAGCTGATGTCAAGCACTGGATATTTGTTCTTAAACCTCGGAGCGTATAAAGTTGTTTAGGTTTGTGCCTTTTATCTTATCTTTGTGTATTGAAGCGGGAGTTATAATCCTCAGCTGCTATGTATCTTCTTACTCTATAGCACCTGAGTAAAGAATTACAGCGTCATAATTAAATGTTTAAGTTTACTATTAAAGGTCGTAAATTCTACTCAAATTTATAGCGGTAGGGAAGTGTACAGCGAGATATATATCACCGTTTGTTTGTTTGCCATTATGAATTGAATGGGCACAAATGTGTTTGAGGCAGTTATTCCAGTTATTGTGGGCAGTCGGAGGGATATTGCACAATAGACAACTAATAAAATTGAACCGGAGTCGAATTGTTCGAAGTAAATCGACTTCCTCTTTCTATAGGTTTATTCAGATCGGTTTTAAGTCGCTTTCTATTTATGGTCAGGGGGATGGTCTGTAGCCGAAAAAAAAAAACGTTATGCGAACCTGCAAATAGCCACCATGTCTTACGGTTTCGAGTGGCTTTCACGTCGTTTGGTTATATTTATATTATTCAACAATTTAATGGCTCTTTTACCTTCTTGGAAGCCACTTCACTTATAGATATGAAGATCGAAGCGGGCTGCTTGCGCTTTTTAAAATCTAGGGTGGTTTATTCATCTAACTGATTGTAATCGGCGAGTTTATAGCTGTTGTTATCGTTATGTTAATCTTTATAATCATAAATTGGGATGATAAAGAATATTCAGCAAGTTATTGTCTTATAAATAACAGTGGTCTGAAAATGCTTTGTGAGGGAGGAGGCGAAGTACGTCTGGTTAAGAGCTGAGTTCCCGTAAATTTTCTGCATTGCGCTATCCTTTGTTCATGGTCAGCGAAGTGTAATTCGAATTTGAACAATTGGGGTATTGGCTTAAGGTGGTTCCCAACAGTTTCCAGCACTTTCCAAGACTTAGATTTTGATGGGTCATTAAAACCACTCTTTATCAGTTGGTGCTACAATCATGATATCAAACGAATGCCCAATGATTGGTGAACACATTGTTATCATTTTTGTGACACAATATGTTACTATAGCAACAGTATAACGTGCTGAAAACATCCTTAATTTAATAACTGAAAAATGACTCGGTGAACCCCATTTTTTATTGTCGAATATTGATCAGTAGGATAAGATGCAACTTTTGGCAAAGTTTAAAAAAATTCTGTAGGTGGGGTTCAGAGCCATCTTAAATTTTCGAAGGGAGAAGGGAAGGGAAGGGAAGGGAAGGGAAGGGAGTAGTAAAAAGATACGTATTTTTTACTTACCTTTTGATAAAATTTAGTCTATCAACAGAATAGCAAATATTGTATTCTTTTGGTGAGTGTGGTATAAAGGAAAGGAAGTTTAGACCGAGATGAAATATAGTTTGAAAGTAACTGCACGGGATGTATTACAAATTGTGAAAAAGACAGACATTCAATTGAGAATATTACGCAGACAGATATTGAATTTCAAGAGACGATGCAAAGGAAAAGATGCAAGGTCTTAGACAAAACAAGCGTTTCACTTGAAAAGATCGATCAACTACAGTGCATCGATGGCAGAACAAGATACACCCACCGCTTAAGCAAAACAAACTCGACTTTTGCCAAAAGAAGCTACCTCATACCAGCTAGACAAAAAATGATGGACGCTTAATTCGACAGTAACAGGTATATTTTAAGTGCCAAACGCCATTCTCATTGAAGGGGCAAGTGAATAGAGTTTTGCCAAAAATTAGCATACGGCATGGCAGAATTTTCATTTTATTTAAGTTAACCAACATAAACAGTAACGCACCGAGGCGATATAGAAACAATATATTACTACTTATAGCAAATAATGGCACTTCTGTAGGGCAAGTGACTCAAGGAAGCTCGAACGAGTGCAAGAAAGGGGATTAAGAGCGGTGTTTTGTGACAGTAGCTCTTCTTATGAACAGCTTCTCACCCAAGCCAAGTTGCCACCATAAACAGGAGGCTCCAGGATATTTTATGTTTGATGTATAAAGTAAAAAACAATTTAAGTCCTAAACACATATGTGACCTTTTTAATATTATTAATTGCGCTTATGATTTAAGAGTTAAGGAATTTTACGTATCCAGTTTTAAGACAGTTACTTTCGGGAAACATTCGTCAAATTACCTCGGCCCTACTCTTTGGGGCAAAATTTCACCAGAATTAAGGAAATTACCATCGTTGGATGTGTTCAAGAAAGCCATCAGGATAGTCGAGTTACATGAATTACGTGAAGTTATTATTATTATTATTATTATTATTATTATCATTGTTAACGAAAATAGAAAACAAAACAAACTCAGTACAAACTGAGATCCGTAGTATGACACAAACAATAACGAGTATAGGCCGGAGACAACTATTGTCGCTTATTAATAAAAAAAGTTTTGATAATAGCGAAATTGTGTTGCCGTAAAACTATCTCAAACAAAAAGCAAAGAAAACAGAAGAAAACTAAGTAAGAAAGAAAAAATACAAACTCAAAACAATACAAAATCTCTCGTCAGAGCGGCACTAAGGTGGCCGTTTGCCGCTAAATGAAGGGTGGCCGCTGAAGGTGGGGGTACACATGAACGCCATTTTTCCGCCACTTGACATAGCTTTAATGGAAATATCTCGTTCACGTTTCAAGCAATCCAAAAACTCTTTGCTCATCTCATGAATCTATGTTATGGGTGTTTTGTAAATTTTTGGGTAATTTTTGGGTATGTTTGGGAGGAAATAGTTTTTCTTAAAGAATTTGTAAAATTAAGAGAAATAAGAAATATTGAAGATTTAGTGAAGTTTTTTGTAGTTAATATATATTAAATTAAAGTTAGTCCACTAGCAACCTGGGGTACTCTTGCGTGGGTATGAACTGTCTGTTAGCGTTCCAAAAATTATTTTCTTTCTTCTATCCCTTCTTAAAACCTCTTAAAATTTCATTCAAATTCATGTTTACCCCGCCTTAATAGATGTTTGACTGCAGACCCATTGCTGGCCGCTGTGTGTCACATCCTATGTTTCAAGATCTTTGACATAGTTGAGAAGCGGCGGTTTTAGCAGTGTTTGAATTAAGCACAGGAGAGCAGAATTACATGGATAAGGAGAACTATAGCCATGTGCTATTCTTATACTTTGATACTTTGTATTGGCGGAGTCTTTGTGTCCGTTGCTACAGAATATAGCGAGCAGAGAACGAATATATGTCAACTTTACTCACCAAGGCAACGACAAGCAACAGCCAATGGCAAATGTCAAACACTCTATACCAAGTCTTCAAATAATTTTTTTTCATTCTCGTCCCCAGGGCTGCGATCTTTTTGGCCACCGCCACGGATCGCAGCTCTGAGGACGACATTGTTATTCTTTTTTACAAATTGTGTTGATTTTGTGTTTACTGCGCATATGCACAAGAAACTATACTATCGACGGTGTTTTTTTTGGGACGATAATGTTTTTTTATTTTTTTTTTTTGAAATTATGTTGATTTTGTGTGTACTGCGTATGTGCACAAGGCACACAAGACACTATACTATTAGCCTCTTCCAGGCGTTCAGTTAGTGGGGCGCGAAAGAAAAATCGGGCGCAGGAGAAACAAAACGAGGGGAGACTGGGGAGAGGGGGCGAAAGAACCCGCCCCCTCTCCCCAGCCTCCCCTCGTTTTTTTTTCTCCTGCGCCCGATTTTTCTTTCGCGCCCCACTAACTGAACGCCTGGAAGAGGCTACTATACTATCGACGGTGTCACAGGAAGTTACTAAACCTGAAGTTTGTTAACCGGAAAGTTTGTTGACAGGAAGTTAACAATGATGCAATCCATTTATCACCAGGCAACCGGAAAAAGATCGCATACCTGAATCACGCGAAGATCTTTCCACATTTTCTACAGCCTAAATTCAAAAGCCGACACTTCGAACATTGAAATCCTTAAATCTTCAAATATTTTGATATTTTAGAAGTGAAATTGATGAAAAATTGGCCAAAGAAGATCAGACAAGAAGTGAATAGGGAGGGCGGTACCTGTTCGGAGTATAAAGAAATGATATTGAGAAACGGACAAATAAACAGACAAACAAACAAACAAAAAAATACATTCTTTAAGTGATGTTTTGCATTCTTCGAAGCAGGCAACTATCACGTCGCAACACAGAGAAGACAGAGAATGGCTGCAGAAAACTTTTACGTAATCTTAAGATGCCTTATGCAACCAGGCCCAGGTTTCTATTCTAAATTGTGACCATTCAAACGAAAAAAAAAACCTGGAAATAATGCATTTTTTTGCCATATCGTTTTCTCTTGTTTACGTAGCTGTCAGGTTTTGCAGCAGGTTGCCATCAAGTTTCTCTACAATTTGGCATGGTTCAGTTTCTTAATTAAAATTTACCGACAACAAGGCGTCAACGGTAAACGCTCTTAATGGTATAATTTAACAAAATTTAATAATTTATATTGCGCAAAATACATGAGTATATGATCAGATGCGCATTACAATTAAGAATAAGTAATTATCTACTCTAATAATATGTTGTAAAAACGACCACACAAATTTACTGTTCTGCTACTGTTACCGAGGCCACTTAAACTAAACTAACCAATCAGATTACGGGAAACGAACACTACATTCCAACTAAAATCGTTTGAGCTAATCAACGTTCAGAACAAAAAAATCAGCAAAAGATAACTTGTGAAAAGACTTCGCGAAGGAAATGTATGGATGAATACCAGCTGTATTCGAGAGAAGGTTTCTTCCCGCTGCTTTTTATGGCTGTGCGAGGGTTGAAAGGGATGCATATTCGAAGCCAGGGAGAAGAAAATGGCGAACAATGCGAAAAGCAGTCGTTGGGCAATCGCGCCGCAAACTCAGAGTGAACTTGACGAGTTTCGCCTAGAACAGTCCGCAAGTGTATGTTAACTTCCAATAATTATTATCCATTCTACATCGCTAGCCGTTAGCTAGCCGTTCAAAAAAATCTTCAGCCGCTCGAAGCTCGAACGGCTGCTGCTAGCCGTTCAAAAAATTTATTCAGCCGTTCGTACGGCTTGGGTTATCCGTTCGGATAAATTATTCAGCCGTTCGAACGGCTGCTGCTAGGTCTGCTAGCCGTTCAAAACAATCTCTAGCCGTTCGAATGGCTAGGGCTATCCGTTCGGAAAAAATATTCAGCCGTTCGAACGGCTAATGTATCCGTTTAGACAAAAACGAACGGCTACGCTTATCCGTTCACAAACGATTAAAAAGATTTTCAGCCATTTCAACGGCTATCGAAAGAGCTCTAGTCTTTTGGCCGGTGACTTTAACAGTTGATTTATTTTTGTTTTCGTTCGCTCACCACGCAATTTGCATATGTCAAAAGTAAATTTGAAACCTTTTGGATATAAACATCTCGCTATTAACAGAATTATAGACACGCATTCAAAAGAGAATCAAGTGTAACTCAATCAGCACACTTTTCCGTACATTGCGGACAAGATAAGTTATCTTAGTTTATACTTTTCTGACCATTTTCACCATCTGAGATTGTTATCCGATCTACAATGTATCGTGTCACATTCAGTACTTTCAATTTGATCTTTCTGCTCTAGTATATTCTTTACCTGTTTCCACCACCCGGCAGAATAGCTGCTAAATAATGTTGCTGATAATAATTTTCATTTCGGTCATGTAGCACTGCTATATTCGAGCAAACGGCTCAGATTCTGATCCTGAAGGGAAGAGGACGTTGACGAGGAGGAAGTTCTAAAGTAAAATACTATTTTAACCGTGGTTTTAATTATGAAGAGACGGCTTCTCTTTCTTTCTGAACGCCATTAGCATCCGTTGAGTTACAGTACGCTATTACGACGACTGAAAAAGTATGGTTTAGGAAGGCGTGGTGTTTCAGACAAAGAGTCAAAGACGAGTTTAATTTTACCTTTTGTAAGGTACAGCGCTGTCCGCAATGTACGCAACAGTGTGCTGATTGAGTTACACTTGCCCCGCAATTTGCACAAAACATTATCAGTTAGTAGAGGACATCGTTTCAGCTCTTCGCCATGTTGAATTAGCCTCCTTGACACCTTGCGGGCTTCCTTGTAAAGCTTGCCGTCACTCAACTCGATCTTGCCGTGAGTCAAAATGATTTTGCCGTGGCGAATGACTTTTTTCGTGACTAAAATTAATAATTTGCCGTGAGTGAAAATGATTTTTCCGTGACTAAAATGATTTTGCCATGGCAAAAATGATTTTGCTGTGGCAAAATTTGCCGTGAGTCAAAATGATTTTGCCGTGACTAAAATGAATTGTCACCGGATTCTCGAAAGTTGCTGACAACGGTTCTTAACCCTGTTGAAGGTCACAGCAAGCGACCGAAAATTAACTACACCAATTTTTTATCATTTAATCTGAATTGTGTTCTTCTTTGTAACCTATAGGAGACATTATGGAGGATGGGGAAGCCCCTCCCCCTCCCACTCCCCCACCCGCCACACCTCCAGCTCCACCACCCCCTGCGGAAACGCCACCTCCTCCGCCTGTTGAGAGAGCAGTTACTCCAGAGCCTGAACGCACACCAGAACCTCGCGAACCATCCAAAGATGAGAAGCATGAGATTCCTGAACCACCTGCTAGTGGAGGTCCTGAAAAGTGAGTGAATAGAAATGACAATATTACACAGATAGATATTGAATTGACAATATTACAGATACAGATATTAATTTGAGAATATAACACAGACAGATATTGAATTTAGATCATTATACAGACAGATATTGAATTGACAATATTACATAGACAGATATATATTAAATTGAGAATATTGGACAGATAGATATTTTCATTCTATATACCATTTAAGCAACAGAAAATGTTTATGGCAAGATGAGTCGAAGGTTAAAAACGAGAAACGCTGTGGCCGGAAACATTATCCAAAGATGCTTTCCCACAGTTTTTTGAAGTTCTTCTAAATCCTTATGAGTGCTTAGCGGGATCCACTAAATTTACGCAATTTATTTTTATCTTGAAAAAGATTTGAATCAGTACTAATAAAAATAGTTACCTAAATTCAGTGTTTTTTTTTTTCAGAGCACCTGAAAAGACATCTGGCACTGAAGATTTCTTGGCCAAAAGTGAAGCGAGGAAGAAACTGCCTGATAAAAATATCGACTTCCAGGTTTGTCTCTGAGACACCTAAATTCCAAAGGTGGGCGTGGTCGCTCATGGGATGTTTCAATAATTTGTAAGGTTCCGCGGTGACTAGTTGCCTCGTGTGTGCCAAGGGTCAAGGCTGCATGTGTAAAGCAGGCCGCCTTACGAGGTGGTCGTTTTTCTTGTTAACAATTTTTGTGTTACATTTTTTAGGTCAGAGTTAGTATCATTGAGGGCCGCCAGCTAGCAGGTGCAAACATCAGTCCAGTGGTCCGTGTCACTATTAGCAATCAGACTCGGCAAAGTAAAGTCATCAAGTCAACTAATAAACCTTTTTATGACGAGGTTTGTGAGACATGAAACTGGCCGAAACGTCGATTTTTAAAGATTTAAAAGATTTAAAAGATTTAAACGTCGATTTTTAAAGATTTTAACCTCGGAAAATCCCGAAAACAAGTCAGAAATTTTAATTTGTACAAAGATGAGAGGTGAAAGTTTCAGGAATACGATTAAATTTTTTAGTTTGACATTTAGCACATATACGAACAAAGTGTGAAAATGTGAATAATACATTACAGTAAGTTAAAATATGAAAGTAAAAAGTAATTAAAAATGTAAATATTGTATAAATGAAAGTCCCGTATGAGGGCCGTACGCATTTGTGCGAGCGGGGCCGGAAAAAGCCGTACGGCCCTACTACAAAAGCGGACGGCCTCGCGCGTTAAGATTTAAAGTAATTTTGTCTCCAAATTGGTCATATGATAAAATACTTATTGACTAAGTTAGGTCGGGCCGGATGGGAAAATATTTGGCTCTCGGTCATGGCGCACGGACCTCGAGCGAAATATTTTCCAATCCGGCCCTCCCACTTAGTCAATAAGTACATATTATGTTTCAATCCAACCTTACATAAGCTCAAAGCTAACAACACTTTTAATACTTTTGCAGGTGTTTTTCTTTAACTTTAATGAAACACCACAGAAATTGTTTGATGCCCAGGCCATGTTTGAGGTATGTTACTTTTTTGTAAAACATTTTTTTGAACCTTCCAAATCGAAGTGCCTTTGAAAAAATGTTTGTTGATTAAGTTAAGTTTTGTTATTGTTTTAAGGTATTCGATTCCAAAAAGTTAAGAGCAAATGCTATGGTGGGAAGCTTTCAGGTGAGTCTGTAAGGAGCAGGAGTATAGGAAGTGACTGATCTAGGGGTGGGGGGGGGGGGGTGTTGGGGGAAGAGGGGGGTTCTGTCCCCTCCCCCTCCCATTATCTTGTAAACAATAAAGTTTCAGTGTCTAACATTTTTGATAAATTAAAATGGCTGTTAAGTTTGTGGAAAAATGTTACGTTACTAAAACGACAAACTGCAAGGCTGATCTAACTACGTAGAAAGGTAGATTTTGCGCGACACCAATGCGACAGAAATAGCAACCGCGGACAGCTGTTTCGCCCTTTCTTGGGACTCGTCAGCGCGGTGTAGCTTGTAACAAACTAAGAACAACTACAAGAAAGCAGTCGCAAATAGATTGCACAATGACCCGTACACAATATCAAGTTCCGTTTCTTGGAACCAACTTGTCACCCGCATCACGCGTGCCACATCACTTGTTGCGGGGAACAAGCCGTCCCAAGATGTCACAATGGTGTCTCGCAAAAACTGAATAAACTTGATATTGATATTGTGCAATCTATTTGCGACTGCTTTCTTGTAGTTGTTCTTAGTTTGTTACAAGCTACACCGCGCTGACGAGCCCCAAGAAAGGGCGAAACAGCTGTCCGCGGTTGCTACCCTGCTTTATCGGTTTCTGTCGCATTGGTGTCTCGCAAAATCTACCTTTTTACGTAGTTAGATCAGCCTTGCAGTTTGTCGTTTATGTTTGTTCATTTTTTGGCTGATAAGGTCTTTCGTAGATCCTACGTATCGTTTACAGCATTATCGTTTGCGGTCCTTTGCAGATTTTGGTTCTTTTTACATTACTAAGAATTTTTCATTGCTGTCCTTGCAGTGTGATCTTGGATTTTTCTATGATCAGCCTTGTAAGTACTTGAATGCATTTCATTTTATTGACTGTAATATGTTAGTACTTTGAAGTATTTTGCAACTGTACACTCCTTTTCCCTGGAAAAAAATCTTGGAGAATCGTGCATTAACGAAGTATAAGAAGAGACAAAAACTCGATTTGCGCGCCGGGTTGCCCAGAGCACTTACATATTTAGCCTAACAAGACATTTTGGGCTAGAGTTGACGTCAGAGGTGGGACGGAGGAGGCTTGCCCCAACATATCCCTAGAGGGATAAGGCGCCATTAAAACTCGATCTGGTTATTGCTGAGAGAGCAACTTGTTCGTTTTCAGCTCATTCTGTTTTAAGGAAATGGATTTTGTTGTCTGATCCCGAGGATAAAATGGCAGGAGCAAAGGTATTTATTAAGTACATAATAAATATAAGGCTAAAATATCTATCGGGCGGAACAAACAATCAACAACTTTTAAATAGCAATACAATCAGATATATAATGATAGTAAGTTCTTTTGCTTGGCGAACTGAGTCGAAATGGACGAATTATTACGTAAACCTTGACTGGGGTATAAATCACAACAAAGTCAACAAAAGGTTGACTTTTGAGCTTCACCGTTTGCCTGAAATTGAAAAGTGCAGTAGAACGTAGATGTTTATAGTATTCGAGTTCAGAGTTACCTGAAATATTCAAGCGTGTATTGTGATTGACCTGATCGTATTTATATTCAGTTATTATACATGTATACTTGTACTTTCAGGGTTACTTGAAAGTGACTGTTATGATTCTCGGACCTGGTGATGAAGCTCCAGTAAGTTTATAAATTATTATTTCTGGAAGTACGATGGTTACATGGTTTACACATTGGACTGAATCACCTGTGTGACTCCTGACACGCATTTCTCAAAACTCCCAAAGACACTTCGGATCCAAGACGATTTTTTTCCATTCCATTTCTATCTAATTGCGACTGGTTTGAGTGCAATTAATCCCAATACGGGCACCTTTCTATTGCGTGCAGCTGCCTTGGTCCCGAAGGTACCAAAATTCATACAATTCCCACCTACCGACCTATATAATAAGGACTTCTCTGTTATGCGGACATTTGAGTCTGTCCCTTTGGTTTCCGTATTAAGAAGGTTCAACTGTATTTATCTTTAAGAATCAGCACATAACAAAGCCTCGTGGCTTACGAGGCCCAGAAAGACTCCGTCGTTATACTTCTTTCTCAGACAAGAAATTCGGCACCACATTTTCTCTCTCCACTCAGGTGTATAGAGAATACAAATTGCCATCTCTTTATAAAGGCTCCAAATTTTTGTTCTCTTTAGATGGTGTCTGTGAGCGCAGATCAAGATGATTTAGATGACATAGAAGAGTAAGTTATTCCAGAAGTTGGAACTTATATTATTTCGACTTATAGTACGCACGTGCTCTATAGCTACATCCGGCGTGGGTCGATATCAAATTTCAAGTGATTTGAGTTTAGCGTATGTTAAGAAGGTTTTTCATTTCAACTCACTTGTCAGTTTGTTTGATAAATGCAACAATAGCTGAGCGTTTCTGTTTTCACAGTAATCTCATTCAGCCTCCAGGAATGATGCTCAGACCAGCAGTTTTCTCACTTAAAATATTTAGAGCTGAAGACATTCCTCAAAGTAAGTATTTTTTGTTGCTTTTTCAAAGTACAAAATTCTATGTTTAGCCAGGATTAGCTCATAATAATGCTTTTTTTGTACAAATTGTTCTGCCAAGACTTTGTCGCAATTTTGAATTCCATTTTTGAAATAGGCAAACAAGTTCGAAATTACAGTGTTTTGTTGGAATTTTAGTTAAAATAATTTCTATAAAATTTCGTTTGAAAACAATGTCAGTTGCAAACGAAAAATACTAAATTAACGAGTCTATTCTTATAAGATATATAAGATATTAAATTTAATGACACTCTATTTCACTCTTACCTTTTTTTATCGTTTTCAGTGGATTCTGCTGTTGGTGAGCATTTGAAGAAAGCCTTGTTTGGTGGTGAAACGAAAGAATTGGTTGACCCATATTTGATGTTTTCATTTGCTGGTAAAGAAGTAAGTCT
Organism: Cladopsammia gracilis; assembly: GCA_022457155.1. NCBI lineage: Eukaryota > Metazoa > Cnidaria > Anthozoa > Scleractinia > Dendrophylliidae > Cladopsammia > Cladopsammia gracilis. The sequence goes on along the minus strand of JAJGOT010000012.1, from coordinate 2,968,789 downwards.
CAGATACAATTTGATCTCGATCGACCTTGTTTGAGTCTTTTTTTCAACTTGCCAAGCCCTTGCTAAACTATAGAATTACAGGAGTTTGTTTTCATTTTCTGTTTTTTGGATCGCAAAGTAACATACCATCCATCGATCTGCGAGTATTTTCCGCAGATACTTTATATGGAAAATATTGAACTGCTAATAATGTCAAATATGCAAAAAAGTATTGAGATTTTTTTAAAACAAATGAGAAAGGACATAAACAGCTGATTAAAAAACATGTCAAGCATAAAAATGCCTCCAAACGAAGCAGAAATCATTATATGGCGTGCGGTGAGATACAATGTGGAATGAAAATCATTACAGACACATGCGAGTAACTGCCACCGGCGCTGTTCTAAGTCTTTCTGCCGGATGATGTTTTGTCTAATTTGATGAATTATATTTCAGGGAAGAACAGCCACTCATGAAAATTGTGATCACCCTGAATTCAATCAGGAACTGCACGTTCCATTCCAGGTAAAATATATCTTTGCTGTAAGCCATGCTCTTCGCATTTCGGTAATTAATTAATTGATTAATTAATTAATTAATTAATTAATTAAGTTTTGTTCAGTTATATCGTTGTTTATGGTCTCTCGAATCCTTAAGCCCAGCACTGGAGAAGAACACATGTTTTGAAAAAAAATCCCCAAAGTTTGATAACGTACTTATATGACCTGACATTAAAGTGTACGACTGTTTCAGTTTTGTATATTCTCATTGGGTTTCAGTTTCCCACAATGGCTGACAAGTTAAAGCTGCAGTTATGGGACTGGTAAGTTATCATGAAAAGCCATGTAAGCCATGATTCGTTTCTGCGGTCCTTTATTTCAAGTCTCCCCGCGTTCGAGTCTGTGGATGAAGTGTTTGATTGTGACATCTCTTAGAATAGGTACTCAGCTGTTATTTACATTAGAGCTAAGAATAAACAGTTATTGACTTGGTCATGTCGTATCAGATGGGAAAATATTTGGCTCAAGGTTATGCGAACAACCGCCGGAGCGACCAAACAAATTTTAACGGAAGTGATCAAAAAGGTATCTAGCAGGGCCTTGCAGCTTTTTCTGGCTCCGTTCACGCTGTCCAAAGATGAAAACTATTCAGCAGCATTTTCCTATGGTGCTCTTAATTTGTACTGAATAGGGGTTTCACTGAATTTGTTATATAAACACATATTGCATCAATCCAGTGGTGTGGATGTCTGAACCACAAAAAAAGTGGTCCATTATATTTTACAAATCTCTACGACAATAAACTAAAGAACAATTAATAAATCGATTGGGCTACAGGTGGCTAAGATGGAAATGATTTGCACCTTAAGAAAAATACCAAAACTGATCATAACCATATTCTCACTTCAATAGTTTTCTCGATATCGTCCCGTTGGTGTTCATTTCAGTTCATGTATGGGTAGGGATAAGTTGGCAAAATCGTAGCATAGTTTTGACAAAAAAAATTGCAAAATCCACCAGAAAAGAGCTAATTTAATGCCTTATCGCTAGAACTTGATAGTAGTACTCTTTTTGTTTCATAGCTTGGCGTGTCACTGTCTCAAGACATACTTTACATTTCAATTTCAATTTGGTTTTCGCAGGGATAAACTGTCTGGTGATGATTGCATCGGCACCAATTATCTTCCGATATCTGCCATATCAGGACAAGGAGAAGAAGGTTTCTTAATTTTTTTTTATAAAACGAGACCATAACGCACCAAGATGCTCACGAACACGTGTGAATGTAACAAGTGTGAATGCGTGGTGGTAATGTTGTCTCGTGTAACAGTCTTTACGCAGTGTCACCTCAAACTCGTTCATAGAGCACTTTCTCTCCCGCACTCGAGAAGGTACCTTCCAGAGGATGGGTTTTTAACGGGTGCGTAGGACATTGTTGGTGGATTGCACAACGGAAATGATAGACTTGAGAACGGCGAAGGTCATTTACACCGAGTAAGCCTGTTGTGATGAATTTTTGATCAGTAAAAGCGGATGTTCTAGTAAAAATTTTGTAAATCCGTTACTCTAGAACTCAGCCAAAAACTGGTTGGTTTAACCCAAATAACTGATATTAATAAAAAAGTTAATTAAAATTTGTGTTAAATAAGACAAACTGAAGCAGGTCCTGTAAATAGAATTGTATATGTGTTTTGAGTACGCAGTCAAATAATCAATACACCCTATTCAATTATTTTTTGTACAATTCCAGGTTATCTCCCACGGTTTGGACCGTGTTTCATAAACTTTTATGGTTCCACAAGAGAATATTCTGATATTCCTGATGAATATGAAGAACTCAATCTTGGCATTGTAAGTTCTTAGAAAACACACACAAAAACAACAACAATAAAAAATACAAAAGGACTCTGATTCTTATTATCCCGATAGAAGTATTACTAGAACTCATGTCAGTTTGCCACTTGAATGGAAATTTATATAACAAAAACGTCAACACCAATAACAACATTTTTATTATCGTCAACACAAGTCACAAAAACACATCATCAACGCACTACAACAACAACAACAATATCAGTAACTTCATCATCATCATCATCATCATCATCATTATTATCATCAGCAAAACAACAACACTTTTATTATCATCAACAACATAAACCACAAAAACACATCAGCAGAAGCAGCAGCAGCTGCAACGACAACAACAACAATAATGATAACAATATAAATAACTTCATCATCATCATCATCGTCATCATCATCGGTAAAAACAACATAAGCAACAACTGACGCGGGTACGTAAAGTGTATACCGACAACGAGCTACTTAAATTAAAAATAAAATTGTTCAAAATGTGTCCGATTTGCTTTCGTTGAGTGTTACATATTGACCCTTTAATGATTTTTCCATTAGGGTGAAGGTGTTGCTTATCGTGGTCGAGTTCTGATTGAACTTGAAACCAAGCTAGACACTCAGCCCACAAAGCTGGTAGAGGACGTTCTAAGTGATGACATAATACGCATTCAGGTAGGTGTAGTTTGGGTTATATTGTATTCATACATCCAATTTTTTATTGCTTGTGACGAATAGTGATTTTTTTTGCCTAACTTTAACAGCAAAGGTAACGCTTATTGTTGTCATTACGTGTATGAATATCCTCACAAATCTTCTGTTGATATTTTATTTGTTCATTATTTGTTTTATTTAAAAAATTGAAACTTGGATTGTTATGACCTTGTTGATGCTTAATATAACCGGGGTTTAAAACAATGTTTCCAATACTGTTCGTATGATTATTTGTTTGTACACTTTTTCTCACAGACTTACCTCCGTAGAAGAAAATACAAGTTGTTCGCTTCTTTCCTAGAAGCTACAATGGTCGCCTGCACGGATGGACCTGTTACCTTTGAAATTAGCATTGGTATTATCATGATATAATAAAACTTGAGTATAATTAGTAGAGAGTAAACAAAATTAGTTTAACTTGCAAACAACTCCTACATGATTTAGCGCTAAATGGTTGCGGCCTATCTGAACGGTCAGGTTAGATTTCCCTATTTTTATTTATAGGTAACTATGGAAACCAACTTGACGTGTCAGTTCCACCATCAGCATCTTCCACCTCGCCAACAAATGCCATATTTGATGGCAGCTATTATTACTTCTTGCCGTGGAATGATATCAAACCCTGCTGTCATGTTGATAGCCACTGGGAAGATATCGCCTTCAGGTTGGAGCCCCGTAACATCCTCGCACGCATTTGTGAAAGACTTGTGAGTAAATACCTTACTACTTACTAACCCGACATCATAATTTAACGAATTTGCAAACCGTATTTTGCGACACTTGAGTTTTTGCGTTTTTGCGAATTTTTGCAAAATACAACTGAAATACATGTACAAGTCATTCCTTCTACCAAACAGCCCAGGCAAGAAAATTCTCAATCGGAAAAGTAAAAAAATAACAGTACAAATTCAGAGTGATGGAATCTCATACCGTTTTATAAAACGAACTCGGTTCAATGAAGTTGTCAACGAGAGATGACGGTGAATGTTAAAAGCGTTGCATTTGATTTTACTTCACATGAATGGCATCTAATTTTCGCATAATCTTGAAAAAAAAAATCAGTAGTGTAGCAGCTGCTCTGAAGAGCTGTGGAGATTAGATAAAACAAACAATAGTTTTCATTGTCGACTCGCTCTATTGTTTTGTTTCTATTGCTTCTCGTTCTATTGTATCGATCCAATAGACTATTTTGCTAATGTTGTGTTCCCAGTGCATCTTGGGTAGTTCCAGTCCTTTGTGGGGGCAAACGACCAGTTTGGCAGGTAATTTGAAATTTTAATTTTGGCCGTTTGCCCCCACAAAGGACTAGAACTACCCAAGATGCACTGGGAACGACAACATTAGCAAAATAGTCTATTGGGTTAGATATTCCAGAGGCTGCTACATCGCCCTCCCCCCCCCCCAAAAAAAAAAAAAACGCATAAAACGCATGATCACGAAAATTCTTATGGACAACGTTTTGAGCATATAAATATAACCCTTTTCAGTTCATTCCTTAGAGTCAAACCCTGAATCACTTGATCTAGTTGAAAAGTACTAAAACCAGTAGCAAGTCTAGAAAAATGTCGCAATCAAACCACGTGAGCTAAACAAATTCTTTCCTTGCTGCTTATTATGAAAATTCGATGAAGAAATGGGGGTACATGTTATCAAAAACAGAATTTCTTGTTTACATCAGGAAGCCGCCTTAGAAAATGTGCAACTTGCCATCATCCAAGACGATTCACTGCCTTATATTGCTGTTCTTATCATTAAAATTCTGGATAAACTGATAGAGGATTGCAGGTAAGACGCCATATTATGTCTAGCTTGTATGGACGTTGTCCTCATGTACTGAATGTGCTATCTCCGCAGCTGGATTTTTTTCGCGCCTCAGCAAATGAATATGGTTTACTTGCTACCTCTCTCACTCTCGCACACTGTCATATCCACCAACCGATTCTCCTTACCAACCTACCTGCCTGTTTACTTGCTCTCTTCTTAATTCCGTCGTCCGCATCCTCGATTCTTTCTCTCCCTTTAGCCTATATGCTACCTTCCCACCTTCCCTTCCTTCTTATACGTTTCACGAAATTTGTTACTCGTACGTTTTAGAAAGTTTTAGTTTGATTACTTAAACCAAGTTTTGGCTGTTGTATGCATACCACACAGAGATTCTTTAGACCCTGTATCGTGGTCGTCTTTATTATTTAGAAGACTTTTTAAGAGGTTTTTGCTTTTGCCTGCTGTTCCGATGTTTGATTTTGGAACGTTTCTATGTGATAAAACGTGGAACCAATTGTTCCACATTGGCGCGTTCCTTTTAGGTTGGGGAGGAACAAATTTTGATATTAAATAGGAACAAAATGTTCATGTGGAACTAAAAGAGAACCTTTTGTTCCGAATTTTCACCTGCGGGTGGAACGTATTGTTCCTAAATGGGCGGCTTAGGAACAAGTGTTCCTAACATTTTTGTTCCTCTTTTGACAACCTGTTCCTTTTCACTCTATTTGGGAACTGATTATTCCTATCAATGAGTTCCTTTTACTGGAGCTGTTCCTTTTTGCGGGAATTCGAATGTGGAACATTTGTTTCTAATTACCTGTTCCGATTCACGTAAAGTAGTTCCTCTTCACCATTTCTGTTCCTTTTTTATTTTATTTCATCCAGTTATTCCATCTTAAAGGAAGGGTGCTTTTGAATATAAGTGATTGCGGGAATAACGTTTGTTTCCAGTCACATGTCTTGTCACTTGCACTTGGCAAAAATGTTAGTTAAGAACGTATTGGTACGAAAAATCGTGAAAAAGCACAATTTTAAGTGTCTCCCCACTGTAAATTTGTATAATGGTGATAACGGCGGGCAAGCAGGGGCAATTTGTGGCAAGCATGGGCACGCATGAGCAGGGCAAGTGCAATCATGGGCAGGCACGTGCAAGCATGGAAAGTAGGGGCAGGTTATGGTGCGCATGGGCGCGCATGGGCAAACATGGGCAAGCATGAGCAGGCGTGAGTATTCATGGGCAAGTAGGGGCAAGTTGTGACAAGTTTGAACATGCATGATGACTTCATTGTTCACAGTTGATTTAAACAAACGTGCGCGCTACTCAAACGTTAATCTACTTGAAACACGAGTAAGAAGAGTAAGCCTGACTGGTCTAATTTTGATGGCGGATTGCCAAAACCAAAACGGTTTTACTTGGAAAAAGATGAAACAGATCGTTTGTATCACTGCCACATACAAGTTTGTGAACACGAAGGATTAGAAGCAAGAGGGCACTGGGCAACGATGAAGGAATTATGACAAGTTGTAACTTTTCATTTGCCCCGTTATGAAAACACCGTTAAGATGTGCAAAACCAGTCCCAGCCAAGTCAACCCTTCGGACTTGACATTTGCCACGAAATTTGTAGCCATGTATCTTTTCATCAAGGTGAAAGGATCGCGCCCTATGACTTATCAGTATCTGACAGTCGACATGGTAAGTGCAGCGAAGGAAAATGGGGGGTTCATCGATCAGAAAAAGTTCAAGACTGTCAGCAAGTACTTATTTGACTCGTTGATTCTGACCGATACAAGCATGCAAGTACTCGATTGGTACATCACTTTTGTAAGGCCCATGCTAAAACCCCAGTGCGACTTTGTTTTGGTCACGAAAAATGAAGGCCAACACAGCAAATTGGTTGACGTCATGACTCATGAGCAAATTGGTCTTTGACGCAATTGGAAAATACTTTCATTCCACACGTTTTCAACCTGCTCACTGGCAAAGAACAACGAATTTTGTCAGAAGACCAGAAACACAGCTCTGCCGTTGCCAAAATTTACTATCAAAAGCAGAGATCACGCGAAGTTGCTGTGAAGGCTCACGAGCGTCTACAAAAGCTACACGGTACCAGAGGATCGGTGGTGGATGAGGACGTCAACTTCAACTTCACGTTCAACTGAACTTTGAGTTGAAACTGAACAGAAGAAAAGCTCGGCCCCGGAAAAGTTCGTCTGGTTTTGAACTGATTGAAATTCACAGCAGAAGAGGACGATTTTCTAAGAAAAGGGACAACAAACCATGGTTTTGGACAGTGGACGGCTATTCTAAGAGATCCCGATTTCAAATTTCAAAACGGCAGGATGGCCGATTCATTAAAAAAGAGGGCTGAAAACCGTGCTATTCTTTAAACAATATAGGAATATTTTGGTCCTATTTAGTAGTGTTCCTTATTTTGAGGAACATTCTAACAAACAACATTCTTAAAATCGGTATGCAAAGTCAAATAAAACTAAACATACCTTAAACATACCTTAACGGTATACCTTCGCAGAATCGACGGTTAAAAACAAAATGAAATAGCCAGCTGGAGGGATTGAGTTCAAAACGTAAGAGGGAACAGAAATTTTGGGAAACGATCTTTCTTTCTTTCTTTCTTTCTTTCTTTCTTTCTTTCTTTCTTTCTTTCTTTCTTTCTTTCTTTCTTTCTTTCTTTCTTTCTTTCTTTCTTTCTTTCTTGACTACATTTTACTATATTTTATTATTTGTACATATTTTTAGTGTAGTTGTACAGTATTTACTTCTGTTTCTATACGGCTTTCATGTAAAGAAGTTATGTAACTTATGAAATTACCGTATTCAAATAAAAGTGAATCAATCAATCAATCAATCAATCAATCAATCAATCAATCTTTCTTTCTTTCTTTCTTTCGCCCTCCGTCAAATAATTTTAAGGGTTTGCTCACGTTAAATAGCCCTAAAAAGTTCCAGTCCCAATATCGTGAGTTCATTAAAATTGTGTTTTTTGTCCTGTTTTAGCAATCCTTTTCCCGAACTGACAGCAAAAATCAAAGGAGTAAACGATCTTGACTTTAAAATCAGGGAGACAAGAGAAACTGAGCTGGTAAGTTTGTTTGCCAATGCGCATGCACAGGCGTAAAACTTAGAACACAAAAACATGGAAATAATGGCTCTATGTATGTAGAGACGGACAATCCGTCCGCACGAATTTTAAAAATCACCCGTCTCATAGTTAACGCGTCCAGTATAAATATGGGACGAAACAAAAGACATACCGGCAATTTGTCTCTGCATATAATCGCGGGCAAAGAAATGAACTATCTGCTAAGTTCGTCTAGGAAGAAAAACTAAGGTAGATAATTCTCCTGGACAGATAATCCGTCTCTTTTCCCGTATTTATACACACACGAGCTAACAATGCTTGACCAAATTCATACAGACGGATTATCGATCTCTAGCATAAATTCAGCCATCGACTCGTTTGACATTTCGTTCTCTTGCGTCCAAAATATAGAAAGCTATCCTTGAGGAGGCTAGGCGTCTTCGAGAAAGCGCAGACGACGTAGATGAAGCGATCGGTGCTGTTGAGGAATTCTTGGAAAGGCTTAGATTGCTTGCAGTTGAGGTAAGAAAAATGATTAATTAACTTAGTTGAAGGTAAACAAGGAAGCAAAGAAAACAAATCAAAAGAAAACAAAAGGCTTTTCCATTTTTTTTGCGTGGCTTCAAGCTTCAAGTCGTCGCATGTGTTGTACGTGGGTCCGCTGCATTTGTGCACATGCGCCACTTGTCGTACAAGAAGTGACTTGTTATCCTCCCTGTTGTGGGGGGATGGGTGGGGGGGGGGGGGGGGGGAAGACAGGGGTTCTGAAGGATCTGCTTCTTGAGCCTCTACTCCCAGCTTCCTCCACTTCCTAAGTGGTTCCTGCCTCTGCACGTTTTCGATTGCAGAATATTCCCCCTTTTTTCCCGCTTCCTGCCACCTTGGGAGTCCCCCGTTTCGCTTCCTTGACTTTCAGGCCGGCCTTCCTCAGTCTTCCCGCTCCCCTTCTTCCGGTTTTCCGCACCCTGCTCCTCTCCATCATGTTGTTATCCATCTCTAGTGATTTGATACAGTTTAGTCATGCTCTTTACAATAGTGGCACATCAATTGTCGCAGGCACATTGGACACTACTGATATTAACGGTATCCAGGACATAATTATTTCAGTATAATTCCATGTCGCATGTAAACTTAGTAAACCAGTAAACCTAGTCTAGTAGTAAACCTATTCCTACAAGTCTCTCTGTGACCGAGTGGTGCCCGACCGCCTTCATGTGTTCGATTGCCGTCAGGAACTCAGTAACTTTTATGGGAATCTCATGCTCGTGCCAAATTGAACACTATATATTCCAGCTTAACATTTGATTTTTTCTCTTTGTAGCCTCAGAACAGTATGCCTGATGTTGTTATCTGGATGATGAGTGGAGAAAAGAGAATAGCATATCGCCGCATTCCAGCTTATGATGTACTGTACTCCGAGCATTTGGCCGGTCGCGGCAAGCACTGTGGTCAAGTTTTGGATTTATTTATGCAGGTATTGTTATTATTATTATGATTATTATTATTATCTTTATTATCATTGTATTTACAATTCTTAGGTAAAATGGGCTCACTGTAAGTCAGCGTTCCACTTGACGTATTTCGGAATACAGTTGTTAAATGTAAAATTCATTTATCGTCATCTCCACAGTATCCCGGAAAGAAGCAGTTTAACATAGAAGATTACCCAGAAGTCCCTGCTCATGTCCGCGTGATACTGTGGCTTGGACTCGAGAAACATCAACATTCTTGGAGCAACCGTCAGGAGACTGAGGGCGACTTTTGCGTATTCGCAGAAACGGTATGATGATCTATCGGGTCAGGAGCGTATGACGCGTGGGGAGCAACTGTGATGCATTCGTGTTTCAGCGTTTTTACAGCCTGAATTACTTTAAGGTTCCCTTTTCTCGGAAAATTAGGTATTTCCTGTACGCACGAAAAAAGACTATTTGCTTCTGTGGGTGGGTTTATATTTGAAAGTGGGTTACAATTCAGACCTTTTAATGTTTAGCTTATGCAACTTTCGTATTCAAAGGTCAGGTATACATCCGACGTATGTAGAGACTAATTACGCTTGACTAAAGAATTGTTGTGATACTGTGTTGGGCTGAAAACTTTGTTATGATTTTACAATGCAGGAAATATTATTGAGCACTTTTTGTGTGTGAAAACCTGAATCGAAAATTAAGCCTAATATGGTTAGTCTAAAATTATAACATGTTGTTGACATAATTGAAGCCGACATTTTGTTGTTGTTTTTGGTTAGTATGAAAACCAGATGAGTGTCCTTGGCAAGTGGACGGCTAAAGGGCTTAGTCGTCCTGCATGGTCAAACGCCAAAGGAACGGTAAGAGATCTAAAGACAATGAAGATGATTCTAAAATAAAAAGGCTCTGTTACTGGTTTATTGATTCTCGGAGGCTAAATTATGCATGTTACTAAAGGTGCGAACAAACTAGTTTCATAAAAAACAGAGACTGCCGTGAAAGACAAAAGTCCCACATGTATTGCATTACAATAGGCCTTATGCATGATGACGTCACCAACTCAAAATTTGCCACCAAGCCTCGTTTATATGAAATTCCTTGCAAACCCTTGACAAGTTCGTGTTGTTTTTGAGCGGGTATTCTTTTCAACTTTGCTCCTTTGAGAATACATTGATGAGATTGTCACAGGTTTACACTTCGAAGGCTAGGCTTGGGGATGAAATTAGCTAGTCTGACGTAATCATGCATAAGGGCTATTCATATGTAGTGGGAAATAAAGAAATAATTAGGTGTTTTCACCTAATATCATATCAAAATTCAGAAGTATTAAAAAGCAGATTTTGAAGCACAAGAGCATTTCGTTCAAGAATTATAGGCGAACGAGTGTTAGACATTTTTATTAAGAAATGTATGGAGCGGCCAACTTGGTGCCCCACTTTAGGGCTGTCCCTAAGTTGCTCCAATTTTCTCAAAAAGTTGCTCCAATTTTCCAAAAAAGTTGCTCAAAAGTTGCTCCAAAATTCTAAAAGTTGCTCAAAAGTTGCCCCAAAATCCAAAAGTTTCTCAAAAGTAGCTTTCAATTTTTTGGTGTAAGAGATTGATTTACAACTCAAATAACGATTTAATTAATAAATTTCGCTTTACATAGATATCAATGCATAATTATATTACACTGACTCATCAATATTGTAAGACTGAGTCTCTCTCAACCCAACCACGTGATTGTATTCGAACAAAACAAACTTTGCTAATATGCTTATAAGGATATAAAGTTTCTCTGACATAAACGAGTGTTTGTGGTATAAAGCCATGTTCTTTCAATATTTACAATATTTACACTGTCCCTGAAGGTTTTGCACCACCAGCTACCCCTCTACCGACACATAATTCATGATTTCATGTGCGCTTA